>JALJCO010001881.1:0-417212 GCA_023101725.1 Atherinomorus stipes | reverse complement strand
ACTGCAACCACTCCAGAAAGGCTGCAACCACAGGTGGAATGAGTGTGATCACGGCTGGAATGACTGCAGCCACTCCAAAATGACTGCGACCACAGTCGGAATGACTGCAACCACTCTCACGCCTCCCGTCCACTGCCTACGCTCCGCTGCGCTCCAGTCTGTCTCTTCGTCGGGCTGCATAATGGCTGCAACCACAGCCGGAATCACTGCGTTTACATGCAGCCAATAACTCTTTCATAACTCTTTCATAACCGGAATTTAGCAATAACCCGGTTGCGCACGGCCATGTAAACACTGGCAAAAACCCGAATATGCTCATTTTCGGGTTTTTAAAAACCCGAATATTACCCCTGGGTTACTCCTTTTCTAACCGGAATATTTGGTCATATAAACGCTTATTGGAATATCTCCATTGAAAGGAATATTTAATTGTGTTCTGCGCATGCTCTATCTGCAAGCTTTTTTGGCGTTTTGATTAAATTACAGGGAGTATTTTGTACTAGCGATCAGACAGTGCTCTGCACAGCTTGCTAGTGTACTGCAGTCAAGCCCGCCGCCTCTCGCAGATCCGCGGTCAAGCCAATCGGCGTTATTTTGGCTGTAACTCTGAAACTTGGCTGGCTTTACCACGGTGGCTCCGGATGGTTCATTATCCACCATCATCATGACGTTTTCCGTGCGTCGCGGTTTTGGTCGGGATATTCCAGTTGATTTCAGTAATCATGTATACAGGAGTAACTCTGTCTGCTCACGCATGTAAACGGGTTATTCCTGATCTTTCAGAAACCGGAATATTGACCATAACCCGAATTTTGATGGCATGTAAACGTGGTCAATGACTGTCTGCAACCATTCTCATACTGGCTGCAACCGCTTCCAGGATGTTTGAGAAACTTTGTTAGCTACCGGGAATAAACATCCCTGCTTTCATATTTATTTATTTATTTATTTATTAAATGTGCTACAGGGCTCAGATTGGCTGCCGTGATGACCGCTGCTTCGCATCAACTGACAGAGAGGTTGCATGGGCGCTTTGAGGAATGGTTAAAAATGTTGCTACTGCTTGGGAATACTTGTGGTTACTCTGTTGTGTGGCTACATGTATAGTGATCTCTCGTCTAAGAAGTAGCCTACAGTAGCTACAGACGACTTCAACATATGCATCAAGTTGGTGGCGTTCTATCATCACTTCCGGTTCTTTCCACAGTGTATTTTAAAATAACAATATTGTACGAGTGCTACTGCCACACAAGATCTTAATACTACAAGGGAATGGTCGTTGCTATCACAATTTTTTATTCCTGTCAAAGCATATAGGCCTACTCCACTTTATCCACGGTCTGTGCTTACCAAACAGTTACTGTCCCAAACTGCTGATGTGCTATGAGAGTTCACTAATAGATGTCAAAGGTCAACTCATTCCAGTCTTTTTGCAACCTTTAAAATAATGCTACTTTTGTTTGTGTCCGTTTTTAGACACCAGTCGATATTTTCATATTTCATCAATATTTTATTTGTTTAACAATCATTTTCTCCTATTATAAGAGCACGTGTATGGCTGCAGTAGCCAGGATGTGGTCGATTGTTGTAAATTCCCTGCAGCTGTCCTCTCATCCCCCGTCCAACACATCCTGTAGACGGAGACAGAAATTGAAATCCTTTTTGCTACTGCATCTTTCTTTTATCTTTCATTTCCTTTCTTTATATATATATATATATATATATATATATATATATATATATATATATATATATATATTACATAAATATATATATATTAATTTAATTTTTTTTAATCCACATACGTGAGACATAGCGCAACCCTCATGCAAGACTCTTATTTTGAAATGCCCTGCGGCAAATACCAGAAGCGATGATAGAACGCCACTAACTTGATGTATACATTGAAGCCGTCTGTATTGTATTTCTTAAAAAGAGAGATCATGACTCTCTGGTTTGTTGATTATCCTACAAACTGCTTAAAATGCCAGTTTACATCCACTGTACACAACAGAGTAACAGGTTCCCAAGCGATAGCAACATTTTTAACCATTCCTCAACATGCCCATGCAACCGCGCTGTCAGTGGATGCGAAGCAGCGGTCAGCTAGCAGCCAATCTGAGCCCTGTTGCACATTAAACAAACAAATGAATAAACAAAACATTTTGAACGCAGGAATGCTTATCCACCAGTCGCTAAGCAATACGCTACAAAAGTTTCTCAAACATTCCGGCTGTGGCTGCAGCCATTCTGGAGGGGTTGCAGTCATTCCGGTTGTGGTTGCGGCTGTGGTTGCAGCCACTCTGGAGGGGTTGCAGTCATTCCGGTTGTGGTTGCGGCTGTGGTTGCAGCCACTCTGGAGGGGTTGCAGTCATTCCGGCTGTGGTTGCGGCTGTGGTTGCAGCCACTCTGGAGGGGTTGCAGTCATTCCGGCTGTGGTTGCGGCTGTGGCTGCAGCCATTCTGGAGGGGTTGCAGTCATTCCGGCTGTGGTTGCGGCTGTGGTTGCAGCCATTCTGGAGTGGTTGCAGTCATTCCGGCTGTGGTTGCAGCCATTCTGGAATGGATGCATCCACTCTGAGAGTGGTTGCAGCCACTGTTACAGAGTGGTTGCAGCCACAGCCACAAAAGGATCTCGGCGCTGCTGACTTTACATACAGAGAATGAACTAACTCGCGGTAAAATGCTAACATGCTAACTCACGATTAGCATCATACATTATGCACTTAAAACATATTGTCTAAGCATAAAAGTCGTATACATCGAGTACTCACTCATCACAGGGTTATACAGTCCAAAACAGCAACGTAGACTCTGCATCCACAGTGTTTTTGCGACCATTTCTCCCGTGGCTTAGCTTCACAACCTTCGTCAGGCAAACGCAGTAGCGGAATGCCTCGGGCCTAGATGTTTACTTTCACTTCCTGACTTAGATCCCGCCCTCACGCATGTGATTGGACAGTGGATTTACATCAACCAATATGATAAAAGAAAATACAATATTGACAACATAACAAGTTAGGTTGTAAACGGAGCACATGTTGATCAGTACATTTTGAACAAGCTTGTGAAAAATAAAGCATCCTTTCAAAATAAGGGAAAAACCTTTGGTCGGCTTATAGCTGTTTTTAACTATTTATGAACACATTTTAATAGAAGAAATGAACTATGAATTGCTATGATTTTTAACCATATTTAATACATTTTAATAAGGTTTTTAACACATTTGTATTTTAAGCCTTTATGGTCTGTAATGAATATTTAGACCGGGCTACATCCTCAATATAATTTATCACTGTTTTAAAATCATTTATTTCCTGCACTTCTGTTCTTAAGTTTTACTTATATTTAATATTGCCCTTGCATTCAAGATATTAATTCACACTGTACAAGCATGACCAAATTATCAATGTCGGCATTGATGAAAATTTTTTTGGTGTTGCCCATCAGTTACTAAAATAAACTTTTACATTCAATCTAAATCATGCAGTTCGAAAAGACAGATCTCCCTGCACGTTTTTTTCTACTGGACTTCAGGACATTCCTGCCTGCATGCAGGCAGATGCGAGTTTCAGTCCCTCGGCATCCTGATGGCTCCTGGGGGCCCTGGTTCTGTGTATAATTGCATCTCCAATTATCATGCCGCTGTAAGCTGAAATGATGAGGGGAAATCATTATGCTCGACGCTTATGTGAAGGATCTCATCTCAGTGGACACAATGCAGCAGATGTGTATTTCATCCTTTTGGGGGGGGGGGGGGGGGGGGGGGGATTCGGGTTTTTCGCCGGTAGGTGGCGCCTCTGCGCGCAGATGAGTACGGTTTCCACTGCTGGCTGGATTCAGCATCAGCTGGTAGTCTCCCCCACACATCACGGCTGCATGAAGTCTGCCGGAACTTTTTGATGTTTTTAATATAATCGTCTCCTGTGAGTTTCCTCTGTTGCGTCAGAAGAAAGAGGGTTTTTAAAGACGATGGAGAAAGAGAGGAAATCCCAGCAGTACGGCGCGTTGGACCAAACGCAGGTGGACGGAGCGGCGGAGCAACCCGGTGAGTTTTACCTGTTATTGGGGCAAAGCTTCTGTGTTTGGATGCAAAATGTAAGCAACAAGTATTCCGTGAAAAACTGCCTTTTAGCGGAGCGAAATAAGCCGGAGTGCAGATTCTCACGATAAATATTATGTTAAAGTTGTGAGCAGGGTCGTAGTCCCTGCACAAGATACAGCAACATCTTATTGATAAGGGGATGTTTTCTGCAAATCTGTACTTTAAACACATCAGGAAAGTTTTCTTATAAGGAAATGAGTATTAAATTTAAACAGTTTTTTTTCTGCTTAGATGATTGCTGAAATCTTTCTCTCTGATGATTCTCATGAAGTTCCAATTAACTGGTATTTACCCACTATTCCCTGTAGGAATTTGCGATAATGCAGTTGCAGCTGTCAAAGCAAATTCAGCCAGTTGACGTGAATTCTGCACTTCCATGCAATTATCTCCAATCATTGCAATTTTAATGCAACTTGGACACACTGCAGCACTGACTCACCTTACCCCTTATCCATATGTCATTAACCTCCATGTTTCTGCACACAAACGTGCGAGAGAAAAAAGAGAGATGTAAAAATGCAGACCATACAGTACATGATACTCCCCCAGTGTTCTGCATAAATGTAAGCCCACTTCCCCAGTGGGCTTATTTCAGTAAAGAGCGTTTGCCTGGAAGAATTTGAATTTTTTTTTTTTTATATGATTTATTCAGAAAAAAAAACCTCAATTTTACCCCCAAAAGAGAAAAAAAATACTGAAAACTACTACAACTTTTGTCACAACTTTGTACAAAATCTTCTGCAAAATCAGTCATTTTAGGCAACAGTTACAAAAGAAATGTTGAGAAGTCCTGTAAGGACTGATGCACTACCTTAAAGATTCTGAGTTTATAACTCTTAAATTAATAATAGGTCTTATTGTTGCATGACACAATTTCTTGCAGTTTCCCCAGAGACTGAAATGAAGAGCCTTTATCAATCTGGATATCAGTCACTGGGCACATCTGATTTTTTCAGTGCTGACATTGGCCGCGTTTCCCAGTTAAGATTCTTCTTTGGATTAAAGAAGGCCTCAAGGAAGCTCTTCCCAACAAAGGATCGCAAAGATACGCCCGTTTCCCAGATTGCTTCTTTCGCGCGTTCTTATTTCCTGAGAAACGTCTTTGCTACGCTACATCTTAAGAAGGTCCTAACAGAAGCTATCCACTTCCGGGGTGCTGAAAAAAAAGCAATCGAGGTCAGGTATACCGATCGACACCATTCATTTAGTGTGGAGGTTATTTTCCGACGCTGATATTAAGCCCATTTATACGTTTATGTGTTTGTGCAAGAAGATAAACTGTTA
The DNA here is from genome assembly GCA_023101725.1 of Atherinomorus stipes. Lineage (NCBI taxonomy): Eukaryota > Metazoa > Chordata > Actinopteri > Atheriniformes > Atherinidae > Atherinomorus > Atherinomorus stipes. The sequence goes on along the minus strand of JALJCO010001881.1, from coordinate 411,824 downwards.
AAAATATGCATGTGATTACCAGTGATTGCAAATATTCATTGAAAAGCTCATTGTATATTGTGTAATTGGCCAAATTGTGCTAAACAGGTGTAGGCGATTGGAAATTTACAGATGCCCTATAAATAATGGTCATTCTGACGCTATTTGTTGACGTAATGGCTGAAGGGAACCCCGCCAAGAGGATTCCTGAAACGTGCGTGTGTGTCATATCGATGCTCAGTAGTAGAATCGGGAAACGGTGGCTAGGTGATTGAAACACTGAAAAAGGGTAACATTTTCTTGTTCGCAAAAAATAGATCAACTCCTGGAACTCCTGACAAGCTTCAGCCAAAAACGATATGCACCAAACTTTCAAAAACTTTTTGTCGGGTTACTGTTGTCTGGGGAAATCTTGGAGGATGTAATCACCTACACACATCTTATGTTAAATGAGCTCCACATGGCAGCATTTGGTAAATGGGCGACATACTGTATCTGGTGCGTAAAGTGTGCGTCCAGGATGACGCACGTGCATTCAACAAACAGTAATCCCGCAAATGGTTGACGTGACTTAATAAAGAATGGCTTGTTCTGCCACTCACTCGTGCCCAATTCTCCAAAGGCCTGCGTGAACGCAAAGTAATGGGAATGCTCCACATATTACACTGAGAGGTTGTGTTTGCCATTTTTGAATCACTGCCCAGTGCCACCTATGATTTTTAACATGACCTTTGTGCTGAGGTTGGCAGAGAAAGGTAGTCAGGGGGACCTAAATATGTGGTTCGGGTGGTACTGAAGTGTTTTATAGTTCAATATCAAAGTGTGGCCGGAGGGGGTGGTTTGGTTTGGTTCTCTGCACAGACATCTGATGCGGGTCTGATATGGGTATGCGTAAATGACCATGCTTTTATTGAGCGAAGCAGGTGCATCTCATCATGAACAGCTGACAAATGCGTAAATATGACGTGAGTCCTCATAGATTGCGTATAATTTGCGTACAATTCCTACCGCAATGTTTTTGTTTCTGTGGTTGATACCCACAGGCCTATCTTGCCATAATGATTAAACTTAACCACAATATTTTCTGTCATTCACTCGGTAACTACAGTTTTCTTCCATCATAGATGATTGACATTATGACATGAGTGAGAAAACATGACTCAATACAACAACTGATCCGTGAATAGGTCCATTTTTAATAATTTCCATTTTCTACTTTTTTTTTCACGGGAAATAGTGTCGTTTCCAAAAGTGACCAGTAGATGGGCCTGTTGTTCCCTTAGCAGGGGGAACGTTAAAGAAGGTTCGAAAGAGTGGGTCTGGCCGCTCCTGAAAATAAAGAAGCTCCTGAGTTAAGAGCGCATCTGGGAAACGCAACGTCCAAACAAGGCACCTTTAAGAAGTGACTTAAGAAGGACCTCAGCGTTAAGAGTGTCTTAACTAATCTGGGAAACGCGGCCATTGTTGAACTCCACTGATAATTTTCAGATGGGAGACCAAGAAGGGAGATGGAAGTGACAAGGGAATTTTAATTACTTTTAATTAATTAATTAATTAATTAATTAACTTTTAATTACCACTGCAGTCTCAAATGTTTTCAACCCCTTCATGTCAGTAACTTTAATAATTAGCAGAGTACTTTTTGCTGTTCTGACCTGCTGCAAACATGATGCAAAACCAGACACCAGCTCCTGGCGGTGTTCTTGGGGAATTTCAGCCCATTCTTAATGGCCAAAGGCCTCCCGTTCACTGATGTTATTGGGTTGGCGTGTTGTAGCCACCTTTTTCAAATCCCACTGCAAATTTTCAAAGGGGTCAAGTCAGGCAACTGTGATGGCCACTCTATGTTCTAGGACTTATTCTGAAACTAAGCCTTGGTAGAAATGAGCTTTATGCACAACTCTACTACTTCCTGAACTTAAGCCAGCTCCTTTGTCTCCGGTCTTTCATTACTGGACAAACTGATTAATCCAGGTGTGTCTAGCCATTGACCTCATGGCTACTTAGGTCAGACACACCTGGATTAATCAAATCATCCAATAATAAAAGACAGGAGACAAAGGAGCTGGCTTAAGTTATAAAGTAGTGAAGTTGTGCATAAAGCCCATTGAGGTATGCTTGGGATCATGGTCTTGTAGGGAGGTCCAATTATGCCAAAGCTTCAACTTCAGCCTCACCAGTAACATGACTTTTTCTCTCAAGATATCCTGATACTTGATTGAATCCACCTTGCCCTCGACACGCTGCAGGTTTCCTTTTTTGTGATCAACTTTTTATTGGTTTTTCCATTTAATTTAAAATAAGCAGACAGATGTGGCAAGCATCAGGTAGACAATAATAGCAATAACAGTGAAGAAAATAGAATGGTATTGTGGCATAACAGAAAAATAAATAAACATGTCAATGTTACCAATTAACCATATCCACAATGTTGAGAATAACTAAAATACATAGTACTGTACAAGAAATACCACACGCTGCAGGTTTCCAGTGCCAGAGGAAGCTAAGCAGCCCAAATCATGACTGAGCCACCACCATGCTTCACTGTCAGCAGGGTGTTCTTTTTTGCGCATGCTTCATTCTTCCTCCTCCGGACATACCGCTGATCTAGAGGCCTGAAAAGTTCTAGGTTTGTTGTATTGCTCCACAGAACAAAAATTGGCTTATTTATACAATTGTGACAGTGTGGGGTCCTGTCACATGCCCCCGTTACTTGGCCACAGGGATATCCCTTTGGCTGAATGGTTAGCATGCATGACTCTCACCTGGGAGTGTGCTGGATCAATTCCGGCCCAGGTCCTTCATTGCATACCTTGCCACATTCTAGTGTAGTCGGCAGGATCCATGTGACACTGGTATTAAGTCCATGGATTTGAAATTGGTGGCAGCTTGCATGAAGTATATGAGGATGTGCTTGTGGAAAGAGGGGGAGAGATGTGACAGTGTGGGGTACTGTCATTATGCCTCTGATTGATTGATCATGCACCCTGGCTACTTGGCCACAGAGATATCCCTTTGGCTGAATCGTAAGTGCACATGACTCTCACCCAGGGGTTTGTGGGTCGAATCCCGCCCGGGTCCTTGTTGCACACCTTGCCACACAATGTTGAGCAAAATGTAGCTGACTTTACTTGTGCCTTTGGCTCAGTGGAGGTGTGGTCTTGGAATTGGGTGCATGGAGCCCTTCAGTGTTTAGTGTCCACTTTACATACTCGAACCTGCAGGTCTTTCACAGTCAATCTAGGTTTTCTGACCACTTGCTTGAGACCACACTGGATTTGAAAATATGTATTTTAATGCAGAATTCTATTCAGGGGTTGAATAATTTTGAGACTGCAGTAATCATTAAAACTAACATTTTGTGCTGAATTAGGAGAAACCACCTGTAATATTAGTTGTACTGAGCTATTTAAAATATTCTTGTTTGATTTTTTGTTTTTTCCAAACAGTTGAAAACACTGTAGGGGAGTGGGTAGCCTAGTGGTAATTTCGCGGACTTTGGCGCGGAGGACCCGGGTTTGAGTCCCCGACACAACATTCAGGTGAACCACTGTGGACCCCTGAGCAAGGTCCTTAACCCCCACAACTGCTACCCGGGCGCTTTAAGTAGCAGCCCACTGCTCTCTGTCACTACTGTACAGAGATTGGGAAAATGCAGAGCCCTAATTTCCCCTCGGGGATCTAAACAGTATATTAAAAAAACAAATAATAATTTGTACATTTTGCCAATAAAACCTCATTTACAGCAGCGGTTGAATAATTTTGATTGCAACTGTAACAAGAGATAGTGCTGATATAAAAGAAAAAACCAGGGAAGGGAAAACTGCCAAAGCCACATATTGTAGAAGAAGAGCTTCTGCAGGAGCCAGGATTACTTGCATGGAGACAGAGAGAAGAAGTTTATTATTGTCATTTTTATTTATTTAATTTTAAATGAGGATGCCTAAAATAGGACGTGTCAAGAAATGTTGTGGAGCCGTTTGTCTCTGAGTGCAGTTTGGGGATCATAACAGAATTAACAGCAGCTGCTGTTTTGATGTAGTTACATCATGCAGACATGCCCCAGACTACGTCCATATGTCTACGATCTGTGCTGAAAATAATTAGGCCGGTGTAACTTGCAGAGGAAATTATATTTAATTAATTAGTTTAATAGATCTAATAATCAGTTGGGGTCACAGCTTATGATTATTAATATTATATTAACATATGAGTTAATGTTTTATGTAATTTTCAATCTTATAAAATGATAAACTTTTGCAACAGATATTTTATTTCATTGCTCTATTCATTAAACGTACAGAGATGTTCCCTCTCCTGAAACAGAAGACAAAGAAAAGCAGTTCATCAAACTTTGACTAGATTCTTTTACATCTTTGCCTAATAATATCCCTAATCAGTGCTTGAAAATATTTTTCTTTAATCAAATTTCTTGATTTCAGACCAGATTATTTTGTATTACTTCCAACTATAAAGACATTTGATAAAATTATAAGGAATTAAATCTGAGTATTCACTAAAACTTGCTTTAACTTGTAGAATTAAAAGTGAGATTAAAAGCCAAAAGCAGTTTGAAAGTTTTTTCAAACCTTTGAAGTTTGTAAGAAAGTTTGGAGAAAAATTTCATTCTGCATGATGATGCACGTTGCTTTGACACTTGAACACAAATGCAGTTGAACAGCGTGGTGGAGTTACCAGACGCATTTAAACAATCTGAAGAGGTGTGTAGGTGTGTGCATCCCTGCTATTCTCAGTGAGTCAGTGGGATGGTAATGTCTTTTCACACGAGGTCGAGTAATTAAAAGCCAATCCAAGCTCTGCTGCATGAGTCATCGCAACTGGTGAGGAGTAGGTGGCTGCAAGAGGGGGGTGTTTCAAGAATTGCTGGGGGTGTAGTATCCACAGAGCTGATCAGACGGGGATGCCGGGGATAGAGCTGAGGAAGGAGCAGGTTTACATTTAGTGTCTAATAGGGGATTATCACGCTTCCGTGTTCCGAACTTCCGGTTTTAAACAGTTAGACAGCCCACTTCCGGTCCAGTTCAATGTCCCTGCTTTACTTCGTAGATAACGTGAATAAACGCCAACCCTACTGAAATTTTCACGGATTCCAGACTGAAGTGATACTAAGGAGGAAGTGGATCAAAGCGATTCTCCAGAGTGAAGGGCCGAACTTTATAATAAAACAACGTAGCATGTTTGTTTGCAGCCGGTGGGGCACAACACCGGCATGCTAGCATTAGCCAGCTAGCGTTTACCGACGTGCTTAACTTTGTGCGTCTTAAAACACACATACATCTGAAAATCGGGTCTGTACCCCCCCCCCCCCCCCCCCCCCCCCCCCCCTCCAGTGAAACAACTGGGGACTGCCAAGAAAGGAGACGCTTTCAGACAAGTGTAAGATGCTTTTGTGTTTTCAGCCGCACAAAGTTAGGCACGTCATCAAGCTGGCTAATGCTAACCTGCTAACAGTAGTCCGCCAGCTACTACTCTGTTATTTGTAAATCGGATAAACGCCAATGCCAAGTTTTCATTCCAGACTGAGTGATGCTAAGGAAGAAGTGGATCAAAACGACCGATTCGCCGCGGTGAAGGACCGAACTTTATAATAAAACAACACACGTTTGTTTGTGGCCGGCAGACTACACAGTCGTGTTAGCCTGTAAGCATTAGCCAGCTTGATGACGTGCCTAACTTTGTGCGGCTGAAAACACACAAGCATCTGAAAGCGTCTCCTTTCTTGGCAGTCCCCAGTTGTTCCACTGGAAACGGGGGGGTACAGACCCGATTTTCAGATGTTTGTCTGTTTTAAGACGCACAATGTTAAGCACGTCAGTAAACGTTAGCTGGCTAATGCTAGCATGCTGCGAAGTGCCGGTGTTGTGCCCCACCAGCGACAAACAAACGTGTGTTTTATCATAAAGTTCGGCCCTTCACCGCGGCGAATCGATCGCTTTGATCCAGCTTTTGATCCAGTATCACTTCGGTCTGGAATGAAAACTTAAGTATGTTTGGAGTTTATCCGATTTAAACAGTATAACAGAGCAGGAACGGCTGTCGTTAACATGGCCCGGAAGAGGAAGTGTCCAAAATCCGGGAACTTCCGGTAAGCGTGATAATCCCCTATTGTGCTGTTTAGGTTGTACTCGCATCATTCACTGTCATCGGAGGTGTTAAAGTATCCGCATTCATTACTCAGAAGTATAGATGCGAGGCTATGAAAAGACCTGCAGAAGTTGAAGTATCAACTCAAAGTTTTCACTAAAGTACTGTTACTTTGCACCTCTGCTAACGAGAGACTTTATGAAATGTGACAAATGTTTTGTTGGAAGACAGTTCAGTCCAGCAATTCTGCAGTTTTGAGCTGCATTAAGGAAACAACAGCATCAGAGAGTTCTTCTTTCCATCGATTACCTTTTTTAAATTGAAATTTGCTTTTTCTTCATTGATAGTTGTAGTGGAGATATTTGAATTGAGATTTTCTTGCAGGTTGGCTAAAGCCATATTCTGACGGGATTAGTAACCTAAGGACCACATTTTAAGTGTAATAATTACAGAGATTGTCTGTGATGTTAATACCGTGCCAAATACAGTTGGTACGGAAAGTATTCAGACCCCTTTTCATTGCAGCCATTTGCCAAAATCAAAACAGTTCATTGTATTTCTCATTAATGTCACTCAGCGCCCCATCTTCACAGAAAAAATAGAAATGTAGACATATTTGGAAATTTATTAAAAAAGAAAAACTGAAATATCACATGGTCATAAGTATTCAGACGCTTTGTTCAGTACTAAGTAGAAGTACTTCTGAGCTCGTACAGCCATGATTCTTCTTAGGAATGATGCAACACGTGTTCCACACCTGGATTTGGGATCTTCTGCGTTCTTCTTGCAGATCCTCTCCAGTTCTGTCAGGTTGGATGGTGAACGGTGGTGTTCAGCCATTTTCAGGTCTCTCAGAGATGCTCAGTTGGGTTTAAGTCAGGGTTCTGGCTGGGCCGGTCCAGAATGGTCCAGAGTTGTTCTGATCCACTCCTTTGTTATTTCAGCTGTGTGTGAGGATCATTGTCTTGTTGGAAGGTGAACCTTCGGCCCAGTCTGAGGTCCTGAACTCTGGAAGAGGTTTTCTTCCAGGATCTCTGTACTTGGCCGCATTCATGTTTCCTTCAACTGCAACCAGTCGTCCTGTCCCTGCAGCTGAAAAACACCCCCATAGCATGATGCTGCCACCACCATGTGTCACTGTTGGGATGGTATTGGGCAGGTGATGAGCAGTGCCTGGTTTTCTCCACACATACCGCTTAGAATTAACTCCAAAAAGTTCAATCTTGGTCTCATCAGACCAGAGAATCTTATTTCTTTCAGTCTGGGAGTCCTTCATGTGGTTTTTGGTAAACTCTATGCGGCTTTCATGTCTGCACTGAGGAGAGGCTTCCATCGGGCCACTCTGCCATAAAGCCCCGACTGGTGGAGGCTGCAGTGATCGTTGACTTTGTGGAACTTTCTCCATCTCCCTGCTGCATCTCTGGAGCTCAGCCACAGTGATCTTTGGCTTCTTCTTTACCTCTCTCACCAAGGCTCTTCTCCCATGATTGCTCAGCTTGGCTGGACGGCCGGGTCTAGGAAGAGTTCTGGTCGTCCCAAACTTCTTCCATGTAAGGACTATGGAGGCCACCGTGCTCTTAGGAACCTTTAGTGCTGCAGAAATTCTTTTGTAACCTTGTCCAGATCTGTGTCTCACCACAATTCTGTGTCTGAGCTCCTTGGACAGTTCCTTCCACCTCATGATCCTCATTTGCTCTGACATGCACTGTGAGCTGGAAGCTCTTATATAGACAGGTGTGTGCCTTTCCTAATCAAGTCCAATCAGTTTAATTAAACACAGCTGGACTCCAATGAAGGAGTAGAACCATCTCAAGTAGGATCAGAAGGAATGGACAGCATATGAGATAAATATGAGTGTCACTGCAAAGGGTCTGAATACTTATGACCATGTCATATTTCAGTTTTTCTTTTTTAATAGATTTGCAAAAAAAAATTTTCTGTCAAGATCGTGACTGAGTGTACATTAATGAGAAATAAAATGAACTTTTCTGATTTTAGCAAATGGCTGTAATGAAACAGAGTGAAAGCTTTAGAGGGGTCTGAATACTTTCCGCACCCACTGTATGTGGTAAACATTTATACTTTATGTTTTCAGGTGTGTTTGGCCTGTAAACAAATCAATTTTTATCTTGTTTTCAGCCGAAGACGTTGTTTCGATGGCCGACTCCACAATCACAATTGAGGACATTGAAGGAGAGCTGTTCAGGATCGAGCGAATACGAGACGTCCTCGTACGGAGAGAGTCAGAGCTGAGATACATGTAAGTTCCATCTGTCTATTAAAGTTCGGAGCATCAAAATTTAATCATGGAGCCACAACAAAGACAATAAAGTCAGAGTTGTGTCCTTTGATGGGAGCGCGCCCATCCTCAGTATGTATATCATGATTAGATCATTTATTATTCAGCAACACATGAAAAAGAAAAGAAACATTACCCAAAGAAAATCTGTTCCAAGCTGTCTGAGATGCTGCCAGCAGTCCCTCAGGAGTAAGGATGATTTATCACAACCATCAAAAGCACAAGCAGCCATGTGCATGGTCAGGAAAAATGGTTTAAGCACAAGCAATGTTATTTAAGATTAAGACCATCCACACACACACAAACACACGCTCACAAGATTAAATATGCCCTTTTTCTCTCATCTTTGCTTTTCCTTGTTTGACTCATCTTCTGTAGGGACTTCATTATTCTGACACATTACTATGGGGAAAAGGTTCTGGTGGGCTGGGGTTAGGAGCCGAGGGGCATTATGCCAGAAAAATGTGGCCATCAGAGGAATAAATGAGAGAAACTGAGCAGTCAAACTACTTTTGGGTGTTTTGTCTTTCAACAAGTGACAGATGACGGTGCTTTCACTATGCCTCCGATTGATCATGTGCCCTGACTACATGGCCAAGGGGATATCCCATATGACTCTCACCCGGGAGTCTGGGGATGGAATCCTGCCTGGGCCCTCCTTCATCCTACCACAGCAGCATGAGAGAAAGCAAGTTATACATGTGGATGTGGTGACCTGTATCATCAAGAGAATGACCTGATCTGGTGGTTTACACAAGCGTTCCTGAGCTCATTCTGTGGTTTTCATTGAGGAAACTGGTTTTTTGGTGTGTACCTAATACTTCAACATGTCACTTTTTGTGTATGTAGAAGTTAAATGACCTATGGCTAAGCCTCCACTCAGACAAACAATAAACATTTGGTGACAGGCGCTATGTGACGTCTCGGGAGATGAAAGCTGTCAACATGAACAGCAGACGCAGGATCAGATCACTGTTGCCAACTCCTCAGGAAGAGAAGTCGCTATTGGCTGGCCAAAAAGTCGCCAGAAGTCGCTAAATGACGTCACCACAACTTCATATTTCTTTCCAGCAAAGTGACAACATGTTGCCTCACATACGATGTTCCCTTACCTTAGAACAGATGTAGACATCCTTGTTAATTTTATCCACGTTCAGTTGATGTTGTGGTCTGCCGCATAACTTTATCCAAAGCAGACACTTTTCTCATTTGAGATGTGGCTTGGGAAAGGGCAAAAAACACACCCCGTCGCCCAGCCTCTCAGGATACCTGGTGTCGGGGTTGCATGTACCCCATGCACACCGTTTGACCATTTTAAACAAAAAAAAACACATAAAGACACACATGAAAACGAACAAAAACGGACTAACTTCAATGCACTTCAATGGACGTTCAAGCAGAGAATGTCAGAGTGTATTGGGTTGGCTGTGCGCACTGTGATTGGCTCAACGCTTTTGGGGGTGTGGTTTAGCCATAGGTCAATTACATGTCACTATAGACCTTTTCACACTTCCTTGTTTTTTGACCGGAAATACTTAACGGGCGAGGATCTTTGCTTCCGACTACAGTGTCTTAAGCTGGAAAGTCAAGTCATTGCAGCACCAGGCTGTTTTTCTTTTGCTCTGCAGCAGTCCAACGTCCATTTCCAGGACTTTTCAACATCCATCGATGACAGACATTAATAGGGACGGAAAAACCGAAGCGTCATTAAACGCCGAGTCATTTTGACACGACTGCCGTGAGCACAGACTGTTATACTGAATGCAACCGCATCGATCCCTGCTGGAAACATTTGATACGGTCAGAGAGCAAAAATAAAATAAAATAAATACAATAAAATGATGTCCTCAACTCTTGCCTCAGTCCTGAGTTACTGTTTTCATCCATTAGTGTTAAAGCAGAAAAAAAGAGTTTTTATATTTTTGCCCTTGCATGCATGGAGATAGTTTAACTGTGTTGTGTGAAGTCGTGGCTGCTGTCATCTGTGGATCTTCATGGTGGACTGTGTTGAACAGCAGCGCATGATGCTGCTTTGTAGCTGTGGATTAATGTTCTCGCGTATGTTATGAGAGGCTGAGACGAGGCCGTTCGGGTCCAGCGATCTTTTACTGGACTCGAACTGCCTCGTCTCAGCCTCTCATTATAACATACGTGACTGGTAACCCACAGCTGTACTAGAATAATACATGTATGTTACTCACAGCTGTACTAGAATAATACATGTATGTTACTCACAGCTGTACTAGAATAATACATGTATGTTACTCACAGCTGTACTAGAATAATACATGTATGTTACTCACAGCTGTACTAGAATAATACATGTATGTTACTCAAAGCTGCAACAGAAGCATGTTAAATAAAAGCCACCAAACATACAGAATATTATTTAATTTTATTTCAAACTCAGAATGAACTACGATCTCCTGCGATCTCTTGCAGTTTAACACGTTACAACGATATTCTACCATCTGTGATCATTATTTTGTTCACGATCATTTAAAAACAATAATTTTGAAATCAGAGTGATCAGGGAAGTTTGACCAAACCTATATAATCTTTAAAAAGAAAAAAAAAGCATTATTTCAGCAGAGAGCGATAATTTAGGAATTATACGTTAATTTGAGGACATTATGCACGTACTGGATGCATTAATAACACCTGCATGGTCACGCTTTTTCCTGTCAATGTTATCAGAGAGGCTCTGCAAATTTCATTCTAATCTGATGCTTTCTTATGTCAGAAATGATTAATGATCGCGAGGTAAACCTCCTCTATAAACATTCGGTTTCGGACGTGATTGAATTACATTTAAAGCTTGGTATTAACAAACTCCGTCTCTTTAAAATCCCGGAGCAGCTCAACACATACAGATGACAAAACAATGCATCGTTGGTCACATGATCGAAACAATGCAGGCAAAACTTCTGGTTCTGAAGATCGAGGCAGAGTCGAGTAAACGGGCTCAAATGTAAAATCCAGAGTGGAAACATGATCCATTTTTGACGTTTGACTGAAGTCTGGCCCTCACAGGAAGACCGGATTCTCGCCCGTTACGTACTTCCGGTTTTTGTGAAAAAGGTCTATTATTTGTCATACAATGTTAAGCTGTTCCACCACTATGGCCCTCATCCGTAGAACATCCTGTCAGAGAACCTCAGGGCTGCAGACGAGGGACTACTTGTTTTTTAAAAAGAGACTCTAGATCTAAATTTTTAGCCCAGCTTTTAAAGCTAGGGTTGGCAATGTTGGAAAAACGGTTCAAGCAAGCGACATTTTAAAAAAACACAGCACCTGAAACCACACCTTCAGAGCGCAGGAACGTGTGCGCTGATGTTTTACGAGTAATTAACGATAACAGCTGAGTGGATAGCTCGTTAGCTTGATAGTAAACAACTGACAAACCATATTTCTAAAAGTTTTAATCCACTCACCTCCAACTCCTTCTGCGGTGTAAAAAGTCCACACAGCAAACATCAACGCCTCCAAGACTTAATCCTTATCTGCTGTTTTGATTTGGTTTGGGATTTTTTGGTGCAGCAGCAGTTAGCACTCCGTTAGCTATATTTGTTTACAGAAAGCGGCACACAGGGGGGTCACGTGGAGGACGGTGAGAGGGGAGGGACAGAGACGAGACATAAAGGCATCGATTAGTTCTTTCTATAGGTTGCGAATTACCAATTCCTGCCTTTCGGTCTGAATGGCAGGAATTGGTCAGAGTTTTTACAGAACTGCAGCTCTCACAGAGGTCTGACTGTTTCCTTCCTTTTTATAATACATGATGTATTGATACTGTCAGGATGGAAGGACCATTTCACCCAGTAGAACAAACCTCCCCCCCCCCCTCCCTTTTTTTTTTTTTTTCCTAAACCCTCCACCCTTTCCTTCTTCCCCTTCTCCCTCTTCCCCCCCCCTCCCCCCCCCCCCCCCCCCCCCCCCCTCTCCCCTCCCTTTTCTTTTTTCAGGCCCCAAGTGTTTCTGAGCAGGATTCCCAACCCTGGCTTTAACTAAATTTTTACTTGAATCTGTTTCATATTTAGGACATTATTCGTTTTTTTTTTTTCCTATCCCTATCCCTATTCATTTTCTCTTTTTCTTTCTCTATTTTTTTTTTTTTTTTTTTTTTTTTATTTATTTTTAATAATTATTATATAAATTATTTTTTATTTTTTATTATTTATTAATAGTTTTTATTTATTTATTATTTGTTGAAAATCTTTATATATATATTTTTGTTGGTGAACGACTGGTAGAAGAATATGGTTTTTGTTTTTTTCTTTCTTCTTTTTTATTTTTTACTTTATAATAATATCTCGATGTTTATTTAGATAAAAAAAAATATTATTAATAATATTTTTTTTCCAAAATCTTAACGGTACCCTGGATTTTCTGAACTCCTTTCTGTGTATTTTTCTTGTGGCTCTCATCTGTTCTTATTGTTTTTAGGGTTATTTGATCTTCGTTTAAACTTTCTAACATCTTTAACTTCAGTGTTTTCCTCGAGGGGACCCTTCATGCTGGGGCTTTGCCTGCTTGGTCTGGGTGTCGCCGCTGAGGTGATGCTCCTTGTCTGGGTGGGTGGGGGTCCTGTACTGCAGCCCTACAGCTGTGATGTGGACTCCGGCCTGCTCTGACCTGAGCCCACCTTATGATCAGGAGGAGGGATCGACCAATACAGATGTTTTAGGGCAGACACTGATACCAATATTTTCTCATTAACCTCATCAAATGGTCGATGCAACCAGCTGATATTTGTGGCCAATATTGCATTTGACTCCCAAGTTAATATAATGAAGGATACAATAAAAAGTAATTTTACAACTCTTTTAATATAAAAATTAACAAAGCACTTCAAATATATATATGCAAAAACAAACTGCACTTGTAAACAAATATTAGATTAGAAACGTTAAACTTTTAATAACATAATCATAAGTAATCATAAAAGTATTTGTGATCATTTCATTTTTATGTATAATATTATTTTCTTCTGTGTTGTCTTACCGTTTTAACAGAACATAACAGTTACAGTTTGACATTGAGGACAAAATGGCAGTTGTTCAAAAAAAACAAAAAATAAAAGAACGTACTTGGCCATAAAATAACTACTGTTCATTTTGTTTGAAAAAATCATAAAGAATCAAAAATGTGAATTCAGAATCGTGAATTAACTCAAACCGTGAATCGTTACATCCCTAGTTTTAGGTCATTTATATGAGCGTGTGAAGAATTGTGTTTTTAATATCCCTGAGTTATTTATATGTAAAGCACTTGTGTTGCATTTCACGTGAAATGAGATTCATGGATAAAAATTTGAATTCATGTCTCTGTTTTGCAAGAATCCTTCAAATCTGTCAACAGAGATCCTCTAATCGTTTGCAGACAGTCTCCTACTTCCCACTCTCACTCCTGCTTTCATAAAACAAACGCTTCTCTGTGGATTCCTGAAATATGTACAGCTGAAGTACACTGAACACCCATTTTATTAAACAAGCTCAAAGTGTACCAATTACAGCCATTCCCTCTCATGTGTCCGGCCCGTCAGGTTGAAAACGCCTGCAGAGTCAGAGGGTGAAATTAGATCTGATCCTGTGAGGTGTGATTCAGTCCCACTGAGCAGGACGGAGTTATTTCAGCTAATAAGCACACAGACCTTATCTGAGAGTTCAAAATCAGTTTGGTATCATCATGCGCTTTCACACTGATGGGGAAACGGGTTTTTTTGTTGGTTTTTTAATCATTGTTTTTTTAAATCCTTAATATTGGTGAGACTTTGAATGAAAAACAAATTTCAGATTAATTATGTTGAGGACTTTTTGATACTTGGATGTTGGCAGCAGCCTTTTTCTTTCTTCCAGCTGTCTTGTAATGCATCAGTCAGGACATTTTGACCAACTTTTTGTTTTCTATTCAGGATGGATGACATCCAGCTCTGCAAAGAAATCACAAGACTGAAGCAGGAGCTGCAAAAGCTTGTCTCAGTTCCAGGTAAATAAAAGATATCCCTCGCTGTGTGTGATGTCATAATGTGTCTAATGTGCAGACATTAGCCTGCAATAGCTCATGATGTAGTTTTTATAGTTGTTAAACAGCAGTTTTCCCTTAACAAGCCAGTTATTTAAACTCATCCTGAGAATAAGTTTGAGGTAAAATGATTTTCTTCAGAGCTTCGTTTGAGAATTCTCTCTCTGGGCTATAAAACAGATCGCAGACTATTTAAGGCACTGCTTGCATTCCCGTGCTTTTTGATGTCAGGTCCAATGTCAAAATGAATGAATAAATTAATTTAAATTAATTAAGTAGCTCAAGTTAATAAATTATTTGATGATTTTGACATTTTTCTTTTTGTATCTAACCAACACAAAGTTGTAATTGTTTATTTTGGGATCGGTTTATAAAGAATTCATTGAAAAGATGTATTAATCCCATGAGATGAAGCTTAGCAACTTTTTTTTTTAAAATCCTCTTTTCTATATTTTGTGTTTAGTGCTGTTTTACTGTTAACACTTGCTAATGTTTTGTTGACTGTGGGTATTGATCGGCTCTGGTGGACACTGATGGGAACAAAACACCAAGATGCACATGGGATGTTGCACTTAGGTAGACAAGAGCTCAACACTCATTTAACAACTGCAGCGTCTCAGATGGGGGCTCTGGGGATGGCAAAAATAACTTGTGTACACAAAGACAAGAACTTGATAGATTTTTACCTGCCTGCAACAACTGGCAGGTCACTCGTCTCGTTGCACTGGGCTGAAATCAGAGATCCAATAGAGACTAGAAAAGTTATCTCAGATAATCCTGGTGGGTTTAGGGCTGTGGTTTTCAGACTTTTTGAGCCACGACCCCTTCAATGACTTACTTTAGTATCTGTGACTTCTAATGGGTCACCCTGTGCCCATCCTCTTAATGGAAACGGCCAGAATCGTCATAAATGAGGAGGTTAGAGCAGATTTTGGTGGATTATGTTAAGAGATGTGGTTCACTGCTGTGACAAGACACCTGCATGCCAAAAATCAACATCTCCTGCTGAGATAATGCCAAGTTCTGATTTTTTTTTTAGCATGATATTGGTAATAATTGAGTTATTTATGCAATAATTAAGAAATTAATGTGTTAATTTTACAGATGAATCTCTTTGCAACATTTTGTTAATTTTAATAGTCCCAAAATCCCAAATTTATTTGATAAATGTTGGCTCTATTTTTTTATTTATTTTTTTTTTATCATGAGACCCACATAGGGGTCCCGACCCCCAGTTTGAAAATCACTGGTTTAGGGCATGTGTTAAACTAAAGAAAAAGTGAAAAGCAGCATCACTAATTCCCCCTAAACCAACTGAATTTAATTATCACAGCTCTTCTGCAGGTAGATGAGCTCGTTCGTGAAACACCTGTTTTAAATGTACTGGCAGATCCTAAATCATGGCAGGATTTTTACTTTCTGGCTCCTGTCCATCCCAGCCGGGGGGAGGGGCGTACACCCCTCCCCCCATCTGTTCTGACTGAGTAATATGGTGGAAGCGGTCATAATACTTCTGACAGTAAATGCCGCAAGTTGAAAAACAACAAGCTAGCCTACTGGATCTACTCTTCAAAGTAGAGGTAGGCTACGAGACGGGAACATTTCTGTGCCTATAGGTACATTTTTTTACAAATGTTCTTTCAAAAGTACAGCATTGGTCTTTATGAGGCCATAAGTGTACCTTTAAACTATGAAAAAGGGTCCAAAGTAATATAAAGTACAAATTTGTACCATTTCAACCCTAAGGGTACCTGCAGCATTGAAAAATGTGCGTAGCTTGTTCAATACAATAATAATTAGCAGTCCCTCTAAACAGTAGTATAATTATAGTTATTATATTATGATTTTCATAATAATCATAGTAATCCTAGTAATAATGATATGTTTTATTATATATGTCTTTGGCCTAATATTTATATCATAATTATTCATTTATTATTAGCATATTTGATTGTTGTCATAATCTCTATTTTATTGACTTTTGTTAATAATTTTTAATTGGTTTAATTGTACTTTTTTAACTCATACAGCTTGATAAGGCACAAAACTGGACCAGGATCGAAGGGTACAGAAATGTCTTTCAAAAAGGAACACCCCCAGCGACAAGCTTTGTACTCTGTTATGTACAAACTGGTACCTTTATTTTTGAGTGTGTAGGCGCTATCCGAAGAGAATGAGTCGCCACGTTGCCCCTGTCTTTGTGTGTGCCTCGCAAAAAATTATATTCGGGGGAGGGGTGTGCGTAAAAGCTTCCAAACAGACTTCTTTTGTACTGTAAAGTCTCAGGTTTCATGCTGTGACAGACACAAGCCCAATGTGACTGAGAATATTAAAAAAATCTGAATCTGACCATATTTCCATGACAAACTGTTAAATCATTAAGATAAAAATTCTGCCCCCGTGACTCAGAGCCACAAACACTTGCCTACTTATGTGGGACATTAGCTAAGCCTACCGGTGGAATTTTTAAAATCAGAGGTCAGGAAAAAAGTTATTACCACTGCTTTTTGGACCTCACCTCTCCAGATGAAGAAAATGAGGAAAATTATGATGTATGAGCGTTTTTATCTTCCACCCCAACTTAAAAACTAAAAGGGATGTTAGAATAAAAACCCCACATAAGTCATAAAAGCACAAAACACTTAGTGCTACTCTAGTCTATGTTTATGTGTAAAAACATTTTACATGTAATAATTTAAACAGGATCAGTGCAATAATTGAACGTACACTTTCTGTGGACATTAGCTTGACTCGTGTTGTTGTCTATGTCTTAAGCCTGGCATACACTGTGCGATTTTTGGCCGTTTTTGAGCCGATTTTCCAGTCGTGCGACAAGTTTGGTGATCGGGCCGACTTTTGGCCAAATCGTGCATCGTGCAGTATACTAGGGGGTCACGAGAGGCGATTGGCACCTCACAACGAGCTCACGATCAGAAATCGTGAGTCACAAGAAAATCAAACCTGTTTGATATTTTGGTCGTGGCTCGTGAGTGAATCGTATGTTGAAGCGGCGCCACGACCAGACTGAGAACTCTTTCCTCGGAGATTTTCACATTTCGCATGCGCAAAACAAAAACTGAAGTAAACCAGAGGCAGCGTGGCCACTCGGCTTGTCATTTGGATGGAGATCTCGTTGTAGAACCGGCAGACTGTACAGCCCACGTCTGCTCAGACAATTCCTCGTCCACACGCGACGTCGTCGCCTTTTATTTTTGGCGAATTCTTCACAAAGAAGAGCGCCAATCGCCAAGGCAGCACAGTTTTTTGGGTGATAGCATAATGTTGCTGCTGCTGTTGCTGTTATTTTCTTCTTCTTCTTCTCCGTTTTCTTCTTCTTCTTCTTCTTCTCCTCCTCCGTTTTCTTCTTCTTCTACTACTGGCTGTATTCATTGCGTTGCATGTCAGGATTCTTCAAGACCCCAACGTGTCTTTGAGGACGTACAGTGTGAGTAGTCAGCTCGCATCCGAGCGTCGGTTCGTACAGTATGAGGACAGACATCACAAGCTGTGAACTTTTGAACTCTGCGACTGATTCGCACAATTTGAGTTGAAGCTGCGAGCAATGATCGAAAAAATCGCACAGTGTATCCCAGCCTTTACTTAGCAACAACAATCTTAACAGATAAAAAAGAAAGCAGCTACGTTTTTTTCATCCCCTGTGAGCAGTTTAGCCACAACATAGCAGAAGCCAACAGATAAGGACCCGAACCAGCTGAATTACAGTGATTTACCAACTTCTAAACAAAGCCAACTCTGACATGCTTTCACTCAGCTTATCTGGACAAACAACAAAAAGTTCTCAAGCCATTTTTCTAGATGCCGTCTTATGAAATTCTCTCTTTTTTTATGACTTTAGGAGGAACCCCGAAGTAAAATTTTCACAATTAGAACAACTGGAGCACACAATCCACACAAACCAAAGACATTTGGTGGTTAATGGTTGTAGCAAGTAGTTGGCATCACGGGCATCGTGAAGAGGTTGTGATGTGGCAACAAAGGTTGCACAAGAATAGTCTGAATGAGAATGACAGAGCGAATATGAGACCTTAAGAGTAGAGATGCGGCTGATTGCGCTCTAATAAAAGCAGACAAGATTACTCTGGCCGGGCCAGAGTAATGAGAAAAGAATGAAGTGTGAGGTTGAGTGTGACGGCTCGGTAGAGGAATGTGAAAATATTCATAGAAAGGTCAACACTCCCTGAGATAAGAGCAGCTGAAATCAAGCAGATCCACCTCATGAAGCTCATGTCAGAGGCTTCATGTTAAAACACTTTAAATACGTTTCACTTTTGTGTTGGTTCGACTGAAACCAGACTTTTGAAATACGAGCAAATATAGTCTTGAGCCTGGATCAGACTACATGAATTTAACCCAATTTTGGCCCAACAGAGACGGCCCGACGCTTTACGACCACCACGCAGAAAGACTCAAGTGTATCTATCTGTGGCTTGCAACCGGTGGGCATGTCATATAGTGGGCGTGTCCTATAGTGGGCGTGTCGCATTGTGGGTGGGTCTGGTTAGGTTTAGGGGAAGGGTCAGGGGTAGGGCTAGATTTTACCGTGCTCTCATTGGCCTGGTGGGCGTGCCGTCGAGTACTCGTCGAGTAACGTCACACTACGACACGCCCCTGTCTTGCGAGCCGCAGATAGACCCTTCTCAAAAGACTGGCGTGTCAGAATTTTTTGGGTTTGTCCGCCTTTAGTGTGACATGTCCTGTGACATGTTCCATGTGTGTCTGTTGCCATGACTGACCTCATGCCGTCTCGTGCACGAGACGGGATGAGGTCAGATAATTGTTATGTCTGGTGCCATTCTTGTAGTGTGACCACTCGCGAGTCACAAGACACCATCCGATTTTGTGACAGGTCTGTTAATCTGACATAGCGACCGTCGTGAACGATAAAAAAAGTCTGATCCAGGCATTACACAAGAACTTTCTGCTGAGCTACAAGTCATTCAGGATTGTTTGCTCAGCAGATAGCTGGCTATGTGCGCCTAATTTAATTTAATTTAGCCTCACGAGACCTTGAGGTGAAAATCAAACACGTTTGTTTCGTTTTTTTTACCTTGTGAGGCGAAAAACTCACTGTGTGCGCTCAACTTGAGCTATCTGCTGAGGGCAAGAGTTTAAGTGACCAATCAAAATGCGTGCACCGATCACTAAATTTTAAGATGGCAGCCCACGGCAACGTAGTCAGTTACATTTTAGAGGATAAATTGGTGGAAATTCGGCCAAACTATACCTGCATGATGTTCAGTCTGACTAAAAAAAAAACATCCATCCCAATATCCATCTTGGTCTCAGTTTTATTCATTTTTCTTACATGACTTCTTCTTCTTTTGAGTTTAATGGCGGTTGGTGAACTCCCCAGTACATTACTGCCACCAACTGGTATGATTATACTATAGTATGTCGCATATGATTTACTTAATAATAAGAAAAAATTAATAGATAAAAATTAAAAACAATAACACAGTTTAGTCTCTGACAAAAAGATCCTCATAACTTTTCTGCCTTCAGTCTTTGGATCTTTTTGCAAAATATTAATCAAGTTTTCTAACGTGACGACAGAGGACAAGAGGGACCCAACTGCAGTCACGATACGTGGCCATATATCCAATCCACACCGGAAATCCCAATCGGAAGTTTTTGAGACTGCCTGTATGGATTGGATGTATGGCGGCGCCCTTGTCGGCCATTGTAACTGCAGCCAGGTACTCTTGCAAAGGACTGCCAGCATGAAATCATGTGATCTGTGGACGCGTCTTAATTGGTCACGAGAACTTCTGCCCGCAGCAGACAGCTCAAGTTGAGCGCACACGGTGAGTCTTTCACTTCACGATGCAAAAAAAATATCAAACATATTTGATTTTCACCTCAAGGCCTCGTGAGGCAGAAAACTTGTCAAAAATTAGGCGCACACGGCGACTATCTGCTGAGCAAACGGTCCCAAATGACTTTTAGCTCAGCAGAAAGTTCTCATGTGCGGCAGGCATTATTGAAATTTCAAACTGGATAGCACTCGCTGGACGTCAGAATTCATCCCGCAGATAAAGACAGTCTGACTTAAAGACCCACAACGCAACTTTTAGCATTTTTCTCAGTGACGCGCCCCCTATCTGCGGCTAAACTAGCATCCATCTTCATCGTACCTGTACTGTGATTCACTCCAGCCAGTAAAAGACAGTCTTATCTTGACTCTTGTTCTTTCCCTTCCTCTTTCTTTTCCTCTCCTCCTCTGGTAATGTTTCCTTGCGTTTCTTTGCTGAATCTGCCATAGTGCGTGTTCAAAACACCCGCTGTGTTCATGTCTGGTTCATATCCGTTTGCTAATAAGTGACACGGTGAGCAACCAGTAGTCGGCTGCAACAACATGCCTGCATCCCGGATGAAAAAGTTGCATAGTGCAGTTTCTGAGCCTCGGGACACCATTAGGCAGTGACGGCTCAAAAATGCGCATAATGAATGTTGGTGTGCCATCAAAACGAGTCGGAAACACAGATTTTTAAGGTCGAAAAACTGGCCTATCCAATCTTGGCTGCAACCACTTGTTCTCATTCCTGTTCAGGTCTACATGTAATATTACATGGAAATACAGTAAAGCAGAGAAATAACTCAGAGGTTAAGGACTTTTATTTTAAACCTGATAGCCATCTGACATATGTTATCATTTCCAACAACTCCTGAGCTCACCTGCCACACCATGTAACTGCTGTAGTTAATGTAAAGCTTCATCATGTGACTGTTGAACAGACAAAGACAAGTCCCAAGAGGACAGGGAGAGGGAGGAAGAGGAGCTGCTGAAGCAGATCAATAAGCTGGTGGAGACCAGAGACTTCCTCGTGGATGATGTGGAGTTTGAAAGGCTGAGGTGAGAACAATGAGTCAAAAAAGGCTTTTAACACACAGACTTTCGGTCCTGTCAGAGAGAAGAGACGTGCCATCAGGATCCACTTTGCTCTCAGCACTGAGCCTGTCGCTGCGTCTGAGGATTCACCCAACATCTTTAGATCTCTCTTTTTTCATGAGACACAATCCTCTGGATGAATATGATGAATTAAAACAGAAGATTTACCATTTCCAAAGTTTAAACCTTCAATTTAAACTTTGCTTTCAATTTCTAAGAGCTCTATTTGGATTTTTTTTGCTGTTTTTGTTAAACCTTGCCTTTATCATCTGTGTGTAGCTGTACTTAATATTAAGAGTTCACTTTTTTTTTTTTTTTATACTGTTTCGATCCCCGAGGGGAAACTGGGGCTCTGCATTTTACCCATCTCTGTACAGTAGTACCAGAGAGCAGTGGGCTGCTACTTAGGGTGCCTGGGGAGCAGTTGGTGGGGGTTAAGGACCTTGCTCAGGGGTCCACAGTGGTTCACCAATGTCGTGTCAGGGACTCGAACCTGGGTCCTCCACGCCAAAGCCCACTAGGCGACCCACTCCACCAATTTGTTGCATAGTTTTTTTCTGGTCTTTCAATTAGCCAAATAAATTAATCTATTTGGCATTTTGTTGATCACAGACCGATTGTGAGAGGACACATCCAGTTACCAGTTCACGTGTATAGATGGTTTCCTGTTTACAAACATTGGCAGTTGCGCGCGCAACCAGGGGGCAAAAAGCCTGTTTGTACTGCAGTCTACGGCCAAACACTCACATCATTCATAAAATGTAAAGTAACCTGACAAAACAAACAGATATCGTTGTGTTTTAATTATATTGTATAAATCTGTATTTTGATGACGGAAAAAAAATACAGACGCAGCGTTGCCATTTTATGTTTCTATTACCATTATAGTAACTTGGTAAGGGATCATCACCCGGAAACGGCATTTTTCTTGTTAAAACATGAATATTATCACTGTTGGACCTCATTTGAAATTTGCCTGAAAAACTTGAGTCAGAAAGCGGCTTAAACTTTCGTTTAGACTCTTTGTTAAAATTAAAATGGTCCCCAACAGTCTGCGGTCTGCAGCAGGTTCAGCTCCGTGTCGTCCTCACCTCCTCCATACAGGAGCAACTTTCACTAGTCTGGATTAAACCAGGCAAAGACCACATCATCCCTACGTTTGGAAAGGAGATTATTCCAGCTGTTAGGAACTCACCTGCATTGCTGTCGGTGAGTTTCGCTGCTTGTGTAACGTTCTGCTTTATTGTGGATGAGATCGTGGTGGACAGTAGACAGACTAGCTAACTGCTAACAAGCTAACAGTATAAACTCAAACGCCATCTGATTTACGACCCCCGTACTTCGTATTAAATCTCCAGGATGTGTTGTTATGCGACGTGGATGCTTGTAAACGTCTCCACAATCATTTTCTTCTTTTTTTTTTTTTTTTATTTTCCGTGTCTGAGCAGAGGACGGCTGCCACACACAGCTCCAGTGTTGTGATGCAGCCGTGGGCTGATAAATGACTGGATGCGGTGGTGATACTGGTATTGTTACAGTACCAGTCTCCCGACTAGAACACGGGAATAATTTCTGCCACTGCGGTGGTTTAATCTGACATGGTGAAAGACTAAATAAATCATGTAGTCTGAACCTGCAGAAGTTATCTGAGGGGTTTTTCTGAAGACAGTCACTCCTACTGTCCTGTTATCACTATTTCCAACTGTTTACATGCATAAACGTTTTGATTTTTGCAACCAAACAAATACCAGGACTCAAACATGATATTTCCCCGACACTTTCACGTCATATCTTGTCCTCATCTGCATTTAAAGTCGAGTCTTGTACGTAAAACACAGGTCTTCTTATTGTTCAATAATGCTTTTCTTGTGTTTTCTTGCCCCCTGGTTGCGTGCGCATCCTTTCTGTGATGTTGCTCGGAAACCCATCTATATGAAAGTAGAAATAGCTGTAAATAGAAAACTATGTACAGCATTCAGACATGCTTCATCCAACCTCCAGTCTCGATGCTCCATCACTTTAGACATGTCAGAAAAACGTAAAAGCCACTTTTTTTGCTGATTGAAATGAAAGTCATTTACTCCTTCACAGGGAAAGGGAGGAGGACAGAGACATGGCGGCCTTCTTACAGTCTAAATTTCCCAAAGCTTTGGCCGCAGAAGGTGAGTCAACCAAGTTAAGCGTCACTTGTAAACATTTTATTAAAAACAGGCCCGTGTAGTCGCCATCAGTTTCTACCTGAGCGAGAAAAGAAACCGCAGGTGTTTTCTGGTTACGGTTCTGTTTGCTGTCATTCACGGATCAGCCTCAGCTTCAGTCACTGAGGGCCTTTTTCATGTCGGGCTGGGCTTGGTCTGCAACGATCCAAGGAAACAGAGGTCTGCTTCACAAAGCAGGTTCACTGAAAACTCTGAGTCTGTTCACCCTGATATGAAGGAAACTGAATTTTCTGTGTCAGATAGCGAGGTAACTCAAACCAGAGAAAGAGGGGTAACTCTAGCCTGTTTCAGAGAGAGAGATACAGTAAGTAAGTAAGTAAAATTTATTAAAAAAGCGCTTTTCACAGATAAAAATCACAAAATGCTGTACATAAAAGGATAACTGGTACAACAAATGACATAATTAACATATTAAAAGGAAAAGATAATAAAAAACATAATAAAAATGATAAATCTCAATCACAATCAAATCAACCAAAAGTTTTCCTAAATAAATAAATCTTCAGCTGCTTTTTAAAAGATTCCACACAGTGGACCAGACGGAGGGGCAGGGGGGCGCTCATTCCAGAGCTCTAATGCACTTTAATGCAGACATCTTGAGAATTATTTGAGAAATGATTGAGATCTACTTTGGAACTGGAAGTGAGACTAGGTTGAGATTTTGTGCGACTTTTCTATCTGGAGACGAGGTTGAGAAACAGGAGAAATGATTGTCTCATTTAGCTCTCACGTGGATCTCACATTTATCTAGGAGAAGTAAATGAGACCTTTATGAGATCTCTTCCCAAAATTATTTTCCTCTGGGATGCGGCATGTTGTACATCTGACGTTGCATGTACGTAACTTTCGGCCCTGGTGAGGACCAGGTAGCTATATTCAGTGTAGTTTTCCTATGCCGTGATGCATTAGCTCTTAAAGGGGAAGTTCAGGATTTTGGACATAGGGCCTCATTTTGGAGTGAGCCAGGGTCCTACTTATCACTGGAGACAGTTTTATCTTATTTCCTCTCATATTCTTGTTACCGGTGGTCTCCGATGCTAATGCTAGCATAAGTCAATAGGAATCTGCTAGCCTGTCATTAATAACAATCGTATCCACTCCACAGAAACACCCGAGGAAATCAGTTATAACACAAGACTATCTGTGTAAATGCCGTGTTAACAAAATAATGTTATGGATAAAACTCACCTTGCATCACAAATTACAATTTGAGGATCTAGTTTCTCTCCAGCAGCAGGATGACACATTTATACTGCCTTTATACTGTACATGCATTTATTTGCAACATTATTTTGTTAAAGGGACTTGAGGGAGGAATTTGAAAAAAACCAAACATGAATGTCGCTTTTTTTCATACTAATGGGTGATGAAGCGCTAAATACCAAAAATAACGTTTCCACCCATGTTCCTCTCCGTTGCCTTGAACAGGCTGTGTGCTGCAAAATGCGCTGCAATTCGGTGTCCGAATTTCCTGCGCTGCCCTGCGGACGTGACGTCAAATGACCTACATCCGCAGTTTTGATGCAGGAAAAGACGGTCACATTAAATAAAAACACTGTAAGCGATAGTTATGGATTATTCTGCCGTCAGAATACGATCTAGATCAACTGAAAGACACTAAAAATTGTAACTACAAAGAAAAAGCTTAGTAAACAACATTATAGTTTTCCAGCTCTGCCATGCGGACGTGATGTCACATGACGCTACATCCGCTGTTTTGATATAGGACGAAGCCGGTCGCGGTAAATTCAAACACTGTAAGCGATTGTTATGGATTATTCTGCCGTCAGCAAACGATCCAGATCAACTGAAAGACACTAAAAAGTGTAACTACGGAGAAAAAGGTGAGTAAACAACATTGTAGCTTTAGTTTGTGCACGCTCCCGTGACGGCTTGGCTCGTGGCTGCAGTTACCTGAAGCGTCAGTCGCGGCAGTCGCAAGTTTCGTTTCTTAATCTTGCCTCAAGTCCCTTTAACACGTCATTTACACAGATAGTCTTGTGTTGCCTCGCGTGTTCTGTGGAGTGGATACGATTGGCTAGCAGATTCCCATTGACTTATGCTAGCATTGGCATCGGGGACCACCGGTAACAGGAATATGAAATGAAATAAGATGAAACTGTCTCCAGTGATAAGTAGGGACATTCCAAAAATGAGGCCCTATGTCAAAAATCCTGAACTTCCCCTTTAATCTGACAGTGTGTGTACTGTCTTTGTTATGACTAGATTTCAGCAAAAATGAGGAAATTGTCAACATATCAGACTTTTCACTAAAATATTTTTTGTGGACAGTAAGTGCTTTTTTAATGTCATCTCAGGTGCTTTACAAGATCAGACGTTGGCATCCAAATCTCAACAGACATCTGCACCATTATTCTCTAAAACTGGATTCACGTTGCTGAGAGACTGCTGCGGCTTCACCTGTTCCATCATGTGAAAAACTGGAAAGCACCTGCAAACATGTGCCTGTGTGTGCCTTGAGTCTCCTCAGTCTGTCCATGTATTTGTCTGCACTTTAACAAAAGATGATGAGAGTCCTCTAAGTATTTGCTTATATCATGACAGAGCCGTATATGATGTATTTTGTGATGTACTGCTGTGAAGTTCTCGGTTTATACTGTATGTCTGGTAGAAGGGACTCCCTTCATGCTAATGACTGCTGTTCATTTAAGGTAATTGGATGTTATTGTGGCCGTAATTATCCATCTGCGATGTATCAGAGTAATTGTAGATGTTCCTGAGGGAGAAAAATACACTTGCCAGTCTCCATTTTCTTTCCAGTATTACAGTAAGATTAAGACTTTAACATCCCTTGCAGAGAAATCCACAATGTGCATATCAAAAGAAAATAAATGTCCTCACAGTTTAGTATAATTCTGTGTGACTGTATTAGTTGCAGAATTGTTATATTAAAGACATTTAAACCTCCTCTTTTGTCACGGTGTTCAATATTTTGTCCTTAACTATTAAATGCACCACGTCACTTTTAAAATGGTTAAGTCCATCAGAAACATTCTTCAGATATTTTTTACTTCAGATGCTGCCGAAAATGAGTCCTGAGGCTGTGGTCTTCAAAGTGCAGCCTCCGGTGGCAAACTTTTTGTTCTTCCTGCATTACAGAGTTTTAGGTCTGCAGTAAAAAGTTGAGGAGTAAAGGATCATTCAGTAATTTCTGTTTTTAGTTTTTACTTCTTGCAGCTGAGAGCAGGGGAGCAGAACTCCGAGGCCCTGATTTACGAAAGGTTGCATACGCAGAAACCTGTTGCAACTAATTTACTGACGAGGATTGTATTTGTTTAACAGGCAAAACAGAGGCTGCAATGCAGTGCATCCGTCTTTAATGAATACGCAAGAGGGACTAGGACACGCAAAATATTGGGAGGAGAATATGCAAATAAATCAGCTTTGCACGTGTCCAACAGTGAAACTGAGTGCGGTGGCTGTGTTTGCATCTATTTAGCACCTCTGGAAAGTATATAAGGCAGGACAAAGGAGGGCCCAGGCATGAGTCAATCCACAGACTCCCAGGTGAGAGTCATGTACGCCTACCAGTCAACCAAAGGAGTATCCCTTTGGCCAACTAGCCAGGGCACATTATCGCTTGGAGGCATAGTGACAGAACCATCAACTATCACACATAACTGGCAGCTTTACACACGAATGGCTGCAGCTCCTGGATAAGGGGCAACAACCCAATGCTGCAGGACTGCAGACATGCAGTAAGGGCAATGCATTCAGTGTTTTATAAGTGACTGCAGTATTTTTCCACATGGAAGAAAGCGACAGTGACAGATTTTCCTTCCCAATATCAAGCAATAAACTATTATACCCTGTCAAAGTGTTGCTGCCTCCTTATGGTTTGGAATATTACTCTATGTGGACAAATACTCTGCAAACCACCTCACACTGAAAGGTAAGACTTAACCAGGTTGCATTTCTATGCTGGTCTGATAACTGATTTAAAACATTGTTCATGTTCTTGCAGTTCATTTTCTTTAGTACAGCTCTCACAGTTTTTCTTTCATATAATGCCTATTGTCTTTATACCCACTGTGATATCACCCTATCATCCATACTTCATATGGTAAAAATCAATCCAACCATAAATAAAACACTCTCAGCTCTGCAGGCTGAGGGAGGGTTATGGTCTTCAAGGATTTGCTTTTTATACAAGCTCTACTATCATATCAGATCTGTTTGACTCATTTGTGGGTTTGATGAAATTTCAGCTTAAAAAACTAGAAATAAGGACTTAGGTGCTCTGAAGAACATCCAACCATGATCTCATGTCTTATCGCTATGACAGCAGGATGAGAGGGTGTTACATGTTTGTGTGTGTGTGTGTGGAAGTGTGTGGTGGCTGGGGGTATTATTGTTCACTGTAATGAGGAGGAAACCAGATGGTTTCAGTTCCACTAACTTACCGCGGCTGCCCTCCTCTTCCACCCTCACACACAAACCTGCTGCAGTCACCGATGACTCATCCAGGGGAGTTAAAGATTTATTTCCTCCAGAAGCGAGACCACTGTCATGTAAATGCTTATTTAAAATGAAGAATACACACATGAAGCCAAACAGGAGATTGAGTGCTATTTTACTTTTATATTGTGGTGGGGATAAATGCATATTCATTTACACAAATTGTTGCACGTTGTTTTCCTTCACCTCTTTTGTGGTGTGTTTTGTGGTTGCACTTTCATGGCAGTTGATAAAGGCCATCACAGCTGTCTGCAGATAAACAGACCTGTGCGGAGGCTAGCAGCGCTCTCCACTGTCTTTTATTTTCAGGCTGCGAAGACTAATCAGTGGGCTACACACTGCGAATATAGACACGTTACTGCCAGCCCACTTTAATTAGATGCTGGTGAGAGAGCTGCTTGTTCTTGTACACAGCTGACTGGCAGTTCTTGTAAGGAGAATATCTCTGGCAGTCATTAGCTTTCTGCTTTCTTTTTGCCCTTTTTAACTGCTTTGGCTCAAATTTCTTTAGAAAAAAAAGCACTGAACAGTGGAGAATGAAATTATAGTTACAGTTTCTGGGTTTTATTTTATACATTTTTTGCAAACAAGGTGTTTTCAAGCTTCCAACATGTAGGAAAGACCCCACATTGCTCTGCAGAGCATCATTCACACCAGATGTTCTTGGTGACAGTACAAAAAAAACATACAGATTAAAGAGCAGAGTTCAGATAAACCACTTTCTCACTGCACAAGCAAACAATGTCCATGGTAACCCTGGAAATGGTTTCACTCAGAAAACAGAAAATCTCTGTGTGCATACCTTTCAGCTGCTGTAAGATGTGAAAGGGAATAAGATGGAATTTACCAGGAAGAGGTCAATATTTAGGGGAAATGTTGAGGAGAGGAAAGTTAGAAGCTTAGATTTCCCTTGGATTAAAAGAAAGTGTTTTCATAAATTAAAGCAAAAAAACACACTTAGCAGTTTTGGTTAGGTCTGAGCAGAAATTGACGTTTTACCAACCACAGACTTGTCTGTATGCTCCCTGGGATATCACACCATCATTCATTTTTCATTTAATAAAATCAATCACACCTTGAATAAAATATTCTCAGCTCAGTAGGCAAAACCTTTGCTTGATGGAGGGTTTTGGTCTTCAAAGAGTTGGTTTGTATTGCCCTCTAGTTAATTTTTTAGTAATGAATAAATAAGATTTTTAAAAAATTCACCACATTTTGTGGGAACGGGTGGTTCCTACGAAAATCACCAAAGTTGCTGCAAGCATCTTGCTCTTGCTTCACATAAGAGTCCCAAATTCAACTCTATTGTTATCATTGCATTTTGTATATTTGTTGTATTATTGGTGTCTATTGTGCAACTTTTATTGTTTGTTTTATTGTTGAAACTTAATGTTTTAAGCTGCTGTCTTGGTCAGGCTTCCCTTGGAAAAGAGATCATTGCATCTCAATGGGACCGACCTGGTTAAAAAAATAAAAAGCATGCTGGAAGAAACTTGACAGTAAAGTTCAATTCATAAACATAAACTTAGTTTTTGTACAGGCCTACCTTGGTTTGTGCTAGATCAAGCACAATCCATTAGTTTAGGCAATGTCTCAAAGGAGAGAAATAAGGAAAATGTCTTTTTTTAATGGTAACAAATAACCTGTATGGAAAAGAAATCATTCTGATCTGGGATATTACAGGGTATTGGTGTCAAATTCCAGCTTCAAACACAAATGCCTAAACATGAATATTGAATTATTTCCAAAGCAGAACAGATAAAAGCAGGAAACGAAGCTGAAAACAGACCAGAGTAACAGGGAAGGATGAATAGTTCTGGTGTAAACAGTGGGGTAGGGTGCATTAGCAGTGAGAGTAAAACCATGATCTGTGGTGAGCTGTGACTCAGTGTCTGAGTCACTCACACAACCATTTAACACATCCCCTGCTCTTTCTTCATCTTTATGACAAAGTCACAGAGATAGAGAAAAATCAACTCATTCTTGGAAGTCACTCTTGTTAAAACAGTTTTGAATTTAACTCGTGTCTTTATCTCCCCAACCATTTACCACCTGACCCTAGAGAGTAACCATGATGCCTTTCATCTTGGATATCGATGCTTATTTGGACTCCTGTATGACCGCTACATCTCCACCCCAAAAATAGAGGTGGGACGACACCTTACTCATGCAAAATACTTACATACCTTCATACATACACTATATTGCCAAAGGTATTCCCTCACCTGCCTTGACTCACATATGAGCTTCAGTGACATCCCATTTCTAATCCATAGGGTTCAGTATGACGTTGGTCCACTTTTGCAACTAGAACAGCTTCAACTCTTCTGGATAGGCTGTCCACAAGGTTTAGGAGTGTTTATGGGAATTTTTGATCATT
Organism: Atherinomorus stipes; assembly: GCA_023101725.1. Lineage (NCBI taxonomy): Eukaryota > Metazoa > Chordata > Actinopteri > Atheriniformes > Atherinidae > Atherinomorus > Atherinomorus stipes. Next base: position 381,429 of record JALJCO010001881.1, on the reverse strand, counting down.
CTTCCAGAAGCACATTTTTGAGGTCACACACTGATGTTGGACGAGAAGGTCTGGCTCTCAGTCTCCGCTCTAATTCATCCCAAAGGTGTTCTTTTGAGTTGAGGTCAGGACTCTGTGCAGGCCAGTCCAGTTCCTCCACACCAGACTCTGCATCCATGTCTTTATGGACCTGCTTTGTGCACTGGTGCACAGTCATGTTGGAAGAGGAAGGAGCCAGCTCCAAACTGTTCCCACAAAGTCTGGAGCATGGAATTGTCCAAAATGTCTTGGTATGCTGAAGCATTCAGAGTTCCTTTCACTGGAACTAAGGGGCCAAGCCCAGCTCCTGAAAAACAACCCCACACCATAATCACCCCTCCACCAAACTTTACAACTTTACACTTGGCACAATGCAGTCAGACAAGTACCGTTGTCCTGGCAACCACCAAACCCAGACTCCTCCATCAGATTGCCAGATGGAGAAGTGATTCATCACTCCAGAGAGCGCCTCCACTGCTCTAGAGTCCAGTGGCGGCTGCTTTCCACCACTGCATCCACGCTTTGCATTGCACTTGGTGATGTATGGCTTGGATGCAGATGATCGCCGTGGAAACTCATTCCATGAAGCTCTCTGCACACTGTTCTTGAGCTGATCTGAAGGCCACATGAAGTTTGGAGGTCTGTAGTGACTGACTCTGCAGAAACTTGGCCACCTCTTCGCACTATGTACTTCAGCATCTGCTGACCGCGCTCCGTCATTTTACGTGGCCGACCACTTCATGGCTAAGTTGCTGTCGTTCCTAAACACTTCCATTTTCTTATAATACAGCTGAGAGTTGACTGTGGAATATTTGGGAGTGAGGAAATTTCATGACTGGATTTGTTGCACAGGTGGCATCCTATCACAGTTCCATGCTGGAATTCACTGAGCTGCTGAGAGCGACACATCCTTTCACAAATGTTTGTAAAAACAGTCTGCGTGCCTAGATGCTTCATTTTATACACCCATAGCCATGAAAGTAATTGGAACACCTGATTCCCATAATTTGGATGGGTGAGAAAATACTTTTGGCAATGTAGTGTACTTTTATCAGAGAGCCTAAAACTGATTTTATTTGACACTGCTGATTTATGTTTACGAATTACTGTTCTGAAAATTCATTACTATTGTGTTGATTTTAAAGGTGACAGCAACAACTTTTTCATCAAAACAATATTCTTTTTTAACCCTCATAGCTTCTTAAGATTTCTGAAGGGGTATAGTGAGTGACCTTTTATGTTGTAACTTTTTTTCTACTAATGCAAGCATAAAACTTGGTCAAGGTGTGTATTTTTGCTTGACTCATGATATTCTAGAAGATGGGTTGCCTAACTCTTTTTCTAAGGTCTTTAACTAAAATATACCTCATTTCCTCCTTAGTGGCAATCTGTGCCACATTGACTTTCATTGAAAATGACCTTTCTATAATCAAATGCCATTTCAGAATAAATTTTTAGGATAAAATTTTTTTCGCTTCACACACTTGCTCTACACTTCAATAATGTAGTTTGAACTGTTTTCCATGACATGAGACCATTTACTCAAAAGGGGCCCCGCTTTTTATCTTAGTGATGAAAAACCCATAGACTTCAATGTTATTTCAGCAAATCAGTGTCCTTCAAAAACTAAAAAATGCTTAATGCTTAATGCTTAACACATCCAATGAAGTAAAAAAATGTTTTTCTTCCTTTATGTGAGATTATTTGAGCGTGAACTGGTCTCAAATTTCTAATTTTGGAGTTTTTTTTTTTTTTTTTCAAGCACACGCATAGAAGACAGCTAATTATTTAGGTCAGTCTTTTGAAGGGAATTTAGTTCCCTCTCTGTAATGCTGCCATTCCTGTTTAAACTGTAATTTTTCCCACATTTTTTTTGCATTTTATCTTGAAACAACTTCCCATTGAGCTTTTTTAATTGTGGCTGCTATAATCTATGCATAGGTCTGCTCTGTATACCTAATAATAGCCTGCCACCTACAGGCTATTTTTTTTTACTTATTTTAACCAACTTTTCAGTTTTAGGCATTGGGAACATTGTGTGTACAAACTGGAACTTCAAGGGTTAAAATTTTTAAACTCTTTGATTTTTTTCTGTATTGATGGTTAGGCCAGAAGTCAGTGATGACAGCCATGAAAAAAATAATTCAACTTTTAATTTTTAGATAGTATTTACAGGCCATTGGCCAGTCCGTGCCCTTAAAAAGCTTAATGTAACTTTAAAAAAAAGAAAAAAAAAAAAAAAAAAACACTGTAACACAAAAAGTAAAGATGCATCAAAAAACATTTTTATACCTTTTTTAAATACTCCAGGGCTCTGATAATCCTGCATAATTATTTTTTTATTTTTGCATTAATCACATTTATTTTAACCCCATTTTCAGTTTTTGGAAGTTGGAGCACCACGTATGCAAAGTGGAATTTGAAAGGGTTAAAATTTAAAAACTCGTTGATTTTTTTATATTGATGATTAGGCCAGAAGCCAGTGATGACATCCATGAAAGAAAATGGCATCTTTTAATTTTTAGATAATATTTACAGGCCATTAATGGACATTGGCCAGTATGTGCCCTTAAGAAGCTTAACGTAACTTTTTCTTAGGGAGGTATGAGGATTAAATAATACATCCACAGAATGTCTAGAAGGGTGCAGAATAAAAGTATAGATTTACCCCCAATTTTTTAAAGCATATAAATGATTGTTTTATCAATTTTGACGGGTCTAAAAAGTAAATATCTACATCTGATTATCATGCCAACATCAGAATTCTTCGCTGTTAGCATTAGCTCTACAGATGATAGCTCGATTGCTATGTGTAGAAATTGCATCTTCCTTGCGTCACATTTCTTAAGGGTGAAGGTAGCAAATGGGCTCAAAAACCCTGCACTGGTGGCTGCTTTCCTCCTGTACATGTAAATTAAATATTTGCTAATGCTAATTAATGGTTAGCTAGTTGTGTAACATTGGTAATGTTAATTGCGTAAGCGAGAGTTTGTGTGCCACCTACTGGTTTGGAGAAGTTAAACTCGTAGCCATCACCTTTAAGTTGGTTTCCTTTTTATTGCTGCTGTAATATGTAACATTTTTTCAGAAATGTGCAACTTATGTAGGGTTATTATTATTATTACTGTTGATGATATTAAAATGGAGGGATAGGGTGAAGTGGAGGAATATAGATTGCTTTTAGGTCCTTTAAGACATTTTGTTTGGAGGAAGTATTCTTTGCAAGGCTCCCTCTGAACTCTCGTTGTTCCATCTGACTATGCAATACAGACTGTTCTTTTTCATGAATTATTACCTGACATGGTTCACTGAAATAATATCTGTTTTTTGTTTGTTTTTGCTGCAGATCTTAGACCAGAAGTTATCAGGCATCCTTTCTTCATAAAATGTCTAATGAGATAGCACCCCCTGGTGGCAGAAAGCCACACAAACGAGGAAAAAATAAAGCTGGCTGATCTAATCACATTCATTTCTATCCCATAATGAATTCTGACATGTAATACTGTCACTTCTTATCAGGTTATTCTGACCACTTCTACGGTGTGATGGGCAGGCAAGTAAAATGTCAGGTGATTCATCATCTGGTCGATGAACCAGTCAAGTCATTCACATCTTAACACTTTGTAGACATTCGAGCATTGAGGACACTGAGCAATATAGCATTTCAGGTGTTACTTTGTCCCATTTTTCCTTCAAATACATCTTAAGGTGTGCAATAATGACCTCCTTCCATTATTATTTTCAATGATTTACTGTTTTTATTGTTATTTTTAATTTGTTTTGGTCTCTCAGGGATGGAAATTAGCTTTGCTATCATCCTGCATATTTGCATTTTTTTATGTAAATCGATGTGCGCTTTCCCTTTTTAAAAAAATAAACTCAAATTTAACAGTATCATATTGCTGCAACTGTTCTCAAAAAAGATTTTGAGCCATTTTCTGGGTTATCCTGTGCCCTCTTCATCCCCACTCATTCCTTTCTAATGCGTTTTAAATAGTTAGCCATAATATACCAGCAGATATTCCTGACTTAGAAATTTACCATCTTCTTTAAATTTCTCTTCAAAATCAGCTCCTTAGATCCATTAATTTCTGCAGCTGATTCAAAGCGGAGGTAGCAGCATAATTAAACATCCTTTTTCCCAGTTCAGTTCAGGGTTAAGGGAAGTTTATGAGGCATAAATCTTGTTGGTGAAATCAGTAACTTCCTGTACATTTCACTTTTTTAAATGTAGGTCAGGATATGGGAAGTAGGGTCAACAGTATATGAAAATATACCAATGTTTGAGACTCCAGAGAACAAATTAGGCCATCCAACTTGAGTACAACAATGAGGACAAGAGGATTTGAGGTTTTTAATGAACCTCAGTGCTTCAGTAAGAGAGTATGCATGGATACATCTTAGTAATTATTATTGTTATTGTTGAGAAAAACAAAAACTTCAACAATATTGAATTTCCCTTCTGGGATTAATAAAGTATTTTTCATTTCATTTCATAACCCAGTACTTATATCTAACTGTACAGGCAAGCTTCTTTTTAAAGAAATGTGTTCATTTGGATATTGAAGACTATTCACTATATCATTTAAGAAATGGGTGCCATCCCAAATATTTGTATGACTGAACTCTAACAAATATGTAAAGTAAATTGACCTTTAATTGGGCAAATCCTGTGTAAATAGATGCCCAGTACAAGTAAATGTAACACATGATGTACTCAGGTAACGTGTTTTTCTGTTGCTAGGTACACATAACACAGTACAAGCAAGGTGTATTTTCAACATTAGTTTCAAGTTTATTTGTATGGTGGATTTCCAAGGACAGTTGCACAGAGTGCTGCACAGTTAACCTACAATTAAAATCAAGAGAAAATGTTTAGTAATAATAACAATTAGTTAAAAAATAAATAAATAAAACAACCATGAAAACCTTTAACAAAGAAAACAAACAAAAAAAAAAAAAAACATCAAAATGAGGGAAAAGCAAGATCCAGCCCTACACTGTTTTAAAGCCCAAGGCATAATAGTGTGTTTTGAGCAGAGCCTTAAAGCCAGAAAGTGACTGAGCAGCTCTGATCTGAAGAACAGCCACAGAAAAGGCTCGGTCACCTCCAGAAAGTCTGGCAAGAGGGACCTCCAAGAGCAACTAGATAGAGGATCGCGGAGCTCTGACGGGAGCATGTTGAATGAGCATGAGAATGAGCCAAATGAGGAGGAACGATGCCGTTTAAAGCTTTAAAAATGATGAGCTGAATTCTAAACTGACTGAAAGCTAGTGTTGTACTCAAGACCCAACCACCGAGACCAAGACAGTGCAGGACTGGGTCTTGGTCTTGGTGGAGTGTCTTGACTACAACACTACTGGAAGCCAATGTAACTTGGCAGGACTGGGGGTGATGCAGTGATAACGTCTCCTCCCAGTGAGCATCCGAGCAGCTGCATTTTGAGCTAGCTGGAGTCTATGCGAGGAAGACTGGCCAAGACCATAACAGAGACACTTACAGAGCCTTGACATAATCAGCAATGTACGATTCTCTCGAAATCATTTCCGGGCAGGCCGGGCTTAACCTTGCCAAGCATTCTCAAGTCGAAGAATATACTTCTGACCACTGTGCTGATCTGCTTGTCAAGCTTAAAGGAATAGTTCACCCTCAGAATGATTTAACTTTATTTTCCACTTACCCTGATGGTGAGCAAGACTCTGGAGCACTTTTTTAATATGTCAAATGCAGCCGGAGATCAGGACGACTTCTCGTTCCCCCCCAATGGAGTTCGCCAGGGTCGAGCCAAAAAGGTCCATAAAAGTCTACAAAAAATTGTCAATATTCTTCCATACTGCTCGTCCCATGTAGTCCAAGTGTCCTGAGTGGGTAGCGTCCAGAATTTACTCGAAACTACATCATTTACTATATTTTTAGAGCCTAAAAAGGAGTGTTGTTTACTTCCATGAAGCGTGCACATGCGCGGTCACGAAACTACGGAAGCCTCGGCGTTCAGAGCCTACTCTGCCAATAATGCAAGCGTAGAAGAAGAAATTCACTGTTTACATTGTGGTAAGAGCGCAAGAGCTCTAGACAAACCGGGACAAACACAGGAGGGGTTGGATATTGATCTAAAAGAAAGAAAGAAAGAAAAAGAGACGCGCGATCTCGTCTGCCGTGGCTTCCGCAGTTTCATGAACGTGCATCGGCGTGCTTGCTAGGCATGCAATGTAGTATTGACTCTAAAAATATAGTAAATGGCGTAGTTTCAAGTAAATTCTGGACGCTACCCACTCGGGCACTTGGATTACATGGGACGAGCAGTATGGAGGAATATTGACAATTTTTTGTAGACTTTTATGGACCTTTTTGGCTCGGACCCTGGCGAACTCCATTGGGGGGAACGAGAAGTCTTCCTGATCTCCAGCTGTATTTGACATATTAAAAAAGTGGTCCAGAGTCTTGCTCACCATCAGGGTAAGTGGAAAATAAAGTTAAATCATTCTGCGGGTGAACTATTCTTTAAAGGGACACCGTGGAACTTTTGATCCAAACATCAGTCTAATGTAAGTAATAATCAATCATTTCTGGGGTCAATATACAGCACTAGACACATGTCGATGCTCTGAGGGGGCTGCCCTCCTCAAAAACTAGACATAGTAACTTTGCAGGAGCAATCGTCTCTCATTGGATCATGTGATCTGGAGCACTTTGCTTTATGGCTCCATGATTTCACTATCAGCCGATCAAAGTGGTGCAAACACGATTCCAAAACACAGAGAGACCGTTTAATTTTGCACCAGTTTTGTGGTCTGTGGGAGGTTACAGGATTAGTGCCCCTAGTGGCCAAAAATTACATGGTATCCCTTTAAAAGTGCTGTCAATAAGCACCCCAAGGCTTTACACATGAGAGCAGGATCTTAACTTTATATCTTACCTATTTAATGTTTCTCATCAGGGAATGGTGCAGTTTGTATTCGATGAACCTACACCCAGGTACGATAGTGGAAATATACAAGAGGATACATCTGTGACCTGGTTTTCTTTGTCCTCTTAACTTGATCTGCTATCGGAGGAAGAAACAGGTCAATAGAGAAGCAGAACAAACTCACAAAGAGGTGAATTCAGGGATACAATCTGAAACAAACCAGTTTTCCAGTTGCTTTCTTCTTGTTTTTTGCAGTCAAAGTCGACTCGTCTTGCTTGATGTTCTCTACTGTCATCCTCTCATCATGATGTAAAACTACGCTGGACAGTTTTTGTGTGAGTTGCTCTCCTGCCATCTTTTCAGTGGAGCTGTTGAAAGAAAGAACTCGTCAGAGCAGAACAACTCTGGACTATTTTCAGACCCTGAAATCAGTCAACTCAGTGGGCTTAAAATGATTTAACCTGAGGTTCCCAGTTGGCGTAAGCTGATTAAAGATTGTGCCAAACTGTGCTAAAACGGCTATTTTGGAGACCTCGTCCAAACTGCCTTCACTGAAAACTTTTTTTTCTCTTTCACTTTAGCAGAGTCAAGATTATATTTACTCATTGTGCTATGATTGAGATGCTGAGAGATACATATTCAGTGGCATCAAAAGGATATAGTGGATGAAAATAGAAGAAATCGTTTATGTTTTTCTATGAAAACACAACTTATCACGAACCAATTCCATGCTGTTTTGTTGTCATTATTAATCTTCTGTATGCTGACTGAATCTGCCACATGATGGAAGTCCTGGAGCATAAGATGCTGATCATTTTTATCCACCGTCAGGCGAAGGATGAAGTCCACGTCTACAACATGAACGAAACAACAGTTACTGATAACAAAATTACATTTATCTTGAATGGTATTTGCAGAAAATGAATTTACAAAGAACTTAACGTTTGTGTGGTGGTTGCTCATGTCCAGCTCAGGCCGTTGCTCTGCAACTGTCTAAGGATAAACAAGAGAAAATGTGGCAAATTATCAAGCGCACAAGACAAACAGTCGTGATTAACCCAAAAAACATATTCACATAGCTGAAATAAGACATGAAATCAGTGACGGTCGACAGAGAAGATGAGTTTAAAAAGGAGATCGTGGCAGAAAATTCGTTTAACTGTGTCACAAACATACCGACTCCAAAGAAGAGTCGCTTGGAGCCTGAACTGGAAGGCCAGGGCGTTTGGCCACCATCGGATTCGCCAGGTCGACCTTCTCCCACATGGACTTGTTGCTGTCGGGTCTCTTGCCTCTCCTCAGCACCCTGTCAGAAAAAGAAAACAAGAGAGAAGACAAGAAAGAACAAAAACAAAAGAATGCTAACAGTGTCTGTCCTCGTTGTTGCGCATCTGTCTGTCCGTGTTTCTATGTATTCGTATCTTTTCGTTCGTGCGCATCTATCTATCCGTGTTTCTATGTATACGTATCCTTTCGTTCGTGTGCATCTGTCCATCCTTGTTTCTATGCATTCGTATCTTTTCGTTCGTGCGCATCTATCTATCCGTGTTTCTATGTATATGTATCCTTTCGTTCGTGTGCATCTGTCCATCCTTGTTTCTATGTATTTGTATCTTTTCGTTCGTGTGCATCTGTCCATCCTTGTTTCTATGTATTCGTATCTTTTCGTTCGTGCGCATCTATCTATCCGTGTTTCTATGTATACGTATCCTTTCGTTCGTGTGCATCTGTCCATCCTTGTTTCTATGCATTCGTATCTTTTCGTTCGTGCGCATCTATCTATCCGTGTTTCTATGTATTCGTATCTTTTCGTTCGTGTGCATCTGTCTGTCCGTGTTTCTATGTATTCGTATCTTTTCGTTGGTGCGCATCTATCTATCTGTGTTTCTATGTATTGATATCTTTTCGTTCGTGCGCATCTGTCTATCCGGGTTTCTATGTATTCGTATCTTTTCGTTCGTGTGCATCTGTCCATCCTTGTTTCTATGTATTAGTATCTTTTCGTTTGTGCGCATCTATCTATCTGTGTTTCTGTGTATTCGTATCTTTTCGTCCGTGCGCATCTATCCATCTGTATTTCTGTGTATTCGTATCTTTTCGTCCGTGCGCATCTGTCTATCTGTGTTTCTATGTATTCGTATCTTTTCGTTCGTGCGCATCTTTCTATCTGTGTTTCTGTGTATTTGTATCTTTTCGTCTGTGCGCATCTATCTATCTGTTTCTGTGTATTCGTATCTTTTCGTGCGTGCGCATCTATCTATCTGTGTTTCTGTGTATTCGTATCTTTCCGTCCGTGCGCATCTGTCTATCTGTGTTTCTATGTATTAGTATCTTTTCGTTCGTGTGCATCTGTCCATCCTTGTTTCTATGTATTAGTATCTTTTCGTTTGTGCGCATCTATCTATCTGTGTTTCTGTGTATTTGTATCTTTTCGTTTGTGGGCATCTGTCTATCTCTGTTTCTGTGTATTCGTATCTTTTTGTCCGTGCGCATCTATCCATCTGTATTTCTGTGTATTCGTATCTTTTCGTCCGTGCGCATCTGTCTATCTGTGTTTCTATGTATTCGTATCTTTTCGTTCGTGCGCATCTTTCTATCTGTGTTTCTGTGTATTTGTATCTTTTCGTCTGTGCGCATCTATCTATCTGTTTCTGTGTATTCGTATCTTTTCGTTCGTGCGCATCTATCTATCTGTGTTTCTGTGTATTCGTATCTTTCCGTCCGTGCGCATCTGTCTATCTGTGTTTCTATGTATTCGTATCTTTTTGTCCGTGCGCATCTATCTGTGTTTCTATGTATTCGTATCTTTTCGTTCGTGCGCATCTTTCTATCTGTGTTTCTGTGTATTCGTATCTTTCCGTCCGTGCGCATCTGTCTATCTGTGTTTCTATGTATTCGTATCTTTTCGTCCGTGCGCATCTATCTGTGTTTCTATGTATTCGTATCTTTTCGTCCGTGCGCATCAATCTATCTGTTTCTGTGTATTTGTATCTTTTCGTCCGTGCGCATCTATCTATCTGTGTTTCTGTGTATTCGTATCTTTTCGTCCGTGCGCATCTATCTATCTGTGTTTCTGTGTATTCGTATCTTTTCGTTCGTGCGCATCTATCTATCTGTGTTTCTATGTGTTCATATCTTTTCATTCATGCGCATCTGTCTATCCATGTTTCTGTGTATTCGTATCTTTTCGTCCGTGCGCATCTATCTACCCTTGTTTCTTTGTATTTGTATCTTTTTGTTAATGCACATCTATCTGTCCATGTTTCTATGTATTCATATCCTTTCGCTCGTGTGCATCTGTCTATCCTTGTTTCTATAAATTGATATCTTTTCGTTCATGCACATCTGTCTATCCGTGTTTCTAAGTATTCGTATCTTTTTGTTTGTGTGCATCTGTCTGTCGGTGTTTCTATGTATCCGCTTGTCTTCATTTGTGCGTCTGTCATTATATTCATCTTATTTCATCACTAGGTGCACATATTTATCTGTGTACACGCTTATTTATCCGCCTGCCCGTGTATTTAGAGTGTGTGTGGTGTGTGTGCTTCACGTGAACCAAGGGTGCCACTGAAGTTCCTCCAGGGTGAGGCGCTCCTCTGCATTCTCCTTGCCAGTTTTGGTGGTGGTTGCGGTTGTTGTTCCTGGCTCTCCACTTACATCCAGTTCTACACCTGAAAATTAAGAAAATACTTTTAGTAATTCAGGAATTATTGTGTTGGTTATTCTGATGCCATCTTTCTCAATTTCTATCTCTTTAGCTCTGATCAGTATGTTTTCTTACATGTCTCCGGTAGAAAAGGATGTACGCAGACTTCGGTCTTTTCTTGCAAACATCCCAGCCTGATGTTCTAGAGACCGCTGAGTCATTGAAGGTGAGCCAGTGGTCAGTTGGTTTCAGCGGACAGTCCTCTGGATCAATGCTGTCACAGATGTAGTGTCCTATCAGGAGAGACATGATTCATTTATAAGGGACTGAAATCCTCCCAGCAGAACTGTTCATTTCAGAAAGTGGCATATAAAGAAATCTAACATGGACAGCACTGGAGATGACTCATCAGTCTTACTCAGTGCAGTAGGCAAAGAGGCCCAACCATGGATTTTCAAAAGAGATTTAACAGTTTTTAAACATCTGTTACATGTCAGGATGAGATTTGCTTACCGTCTCCAGTATCGCCTGAATGACTGATCGCACTAACCAGACTGAAGCAGCCACCACCCTGAGAAGAAACACAGTTATGAGTAACTTTTAGTTCACAGAACAGACAAACGGTCCATTTCTTAAATTTCACACCATCACAATATTTGTTTGCTCTCTGTTAAGGTTTGTGTTTTTATTTGTTGTTGTTTTTTTTACCATTTTAGATGACACAACTATGTCCCTCTGGATCCGCACGGGCTCATAGATCTTTTGGAGGATGAAGAATGGCGTGAAGCAAAAACGCTTCAAATGTATGATGAATGTCCTGCAGGAAAAGATATAAAAACATACAGAGTGAATGTTGTAGACAGATTAATGATGTTATCAGAGGTGCCAAAAAGTAGAAATCCTGTCCAGCAGTTGTTCCAACAAACTACTAAACCAGCTGTGTTCAGTTAGCTTCTCTGCAGGTAGATAAGCCTGCTACTGAAAACACCTGTTCTAAATGTGAAGGCACAAGTGCGAGTTTGCATATGTAGCATGTATACGATACAATGGTGCGTCAAGTGCTGTCCTATTTCTAAAGCCTCTGAAAGAACGTATCCACCCACAAACCTGCACTTCCTTTGGCCTGTAATGAAGGCTACTATCCTCCGTTGCCTTGTTTCTCCCAGAATTCATTGTGCACAAGTCAATATAGCAGGAAACAAGCAGCTGCTCTGTGTGTTATATTAGATATATTTGTGGATTTTAAGTGTAAAATGGAGTTTACTGGCTAGAAACAATAGAACGTCTTGGTGAAAACCTTGGAAATGTGGTTAAGTTTAAAATGAGGTCAGAGAATGCATCAATTTAACATTAAATAATAAAAATCAATAAATAAAATAATCAAGTTCAGACTATCAAGGGGAGCTACGATGACGCAGTTAAAAATAAAGCTTTTTTTTTTTTTTTTGCATGTTTCAGGTGTTAATGACTGGTCAAAGGGGTGTTAATGTTCAGGTAATGACAGATGGATAATAAAAGGAATAAAATGCCTGACTCTATTCCATTTTTGCAACATATCCAAAGGAATTAGGGGACAGCTGTTGAATCTACGGTTTCTAGGCAACGGGATTTGGGCACTGTGGGAAATTCTCGGATGCTTCGCTGTCCCATTTCAGCAGCCTACTGTTGCAGGAGTCTACTTCAGAGTGCGCAGACTACGTACGACACTGCGTAGCCTACGTAGCCCGCACATTTTGAAGTGTACAGACCCCGAAATGAGACATACCTTCAGACTACTGTTACCTCTACTTTTGACACCTCTGATTGTTACATCATTTAGAAATATAGCGGGTTCTTGAACCACATTTGGGAACCCCAGCAAATCATTTCTGAATTATGGGGGATGCTACTCACTTTGGCAGGGTTGCGAAGGTCACAGCCTGGCCTGAGGACTGTCCTCCGCAGTCACAGCTGTAGTCCAGGTCCACCTCCTACAGAGACAACAGTATGTGTTAGAAATTTACTGTGACAAACAACAAACACGACACAAACGTGGCATCAAATCTGTGAAGCTGACTCAGTGAGGACTGCTGGATCTTACCTGAAGATATTGTTCAATCATGTCTTCGATGGACCCTCCAGGAACCAGGTCCAGAGACAGATTGGTAAATGGCTCCTGTCTGACTGATTGAACTCCACACCTGCACAAACATTAAAAATCAGGTTTACTGGTGAAAACCAAGCTTAGATCAGACTGTTATAAGGGGTCCAAGTGGGAAAACATCACAATATGTAACTTGCAGCTCTGACAGACTGCATGGAGGTAAAGACGTCTTACTCTTTGCATGTCCTGGTGTACTCCATGCTGAACCCGAAGTTGTCCTCCACTGGACAAGTGAAGCTCCTCCCCAGGCCTGCTGCGGTCCAGCGAAGCTGAGGAGACAGGTCCTGAATCTGGGTCAGAACTGAGGTCAGGAACTCGTGGGCATCCTGAACACAAAACAATTTAGATGTTGAGTTTGTCATAAATGGAGAATAAATGACAAAAATAAAAATCTCATCTGACTCACGTTCTGAGAATTGTCCATGAACTGTGCGTTCTGGTGGCTGATGAGTTCCTTGACGGACTCCAGGAGGTGACTCTTGATGCTGGAGTCCGTAGACTCGTGACAGTCCCGAATACGAGTCAGTTTTCTGCACAGAGGACAAAAATGTACATGAATGAGGTTAGATGTGTGTTTTTTCAATTTTGTTCTTCTAGAAACATTTGACGATGACTTCATGCTTCACCTCAACAGCTGAGTCTCAGGAACCGATCTCCAGATCTCTTCTGTATCACTGATGTTCTCCATGAACTCTTTCAGTGTGAGGAGGCTCTGAAGACTGGAGTTCATGTAACACGTGTTCCCCAGGTTTGGAAATCTGACACAAAAACACAAACCAAGCACACGTTAGAATTTTCACTTCTCTACTGACAACTTCAAACTGGAAATCAAACATTTTCAGAAGTAAATGTTTTGCTGTAACTGTGATTGATAAAGAAATCAACTCACCCAAAGGGATCAACGGTTCTCCAGCTGCTGAACGATGGTGTTCTCTTCCTAAAGAGGGGTGTTTTTTAAAAGATCATATGTTAGGAATGAAGCACAAACTTGCTGTTGTATGAAGGCTTGCAGTGAAAATCTGATTTCTTATCATGATTGGCTGATGAAGAATTAACTTTTCATAATTATAGTAACTGGATCTTTATAAATGAACCGCTGCAACACGAGATCAGATCTTAACTTTATATCTTACCCGAATAACACACTTTCCATCAAGTAATAATACTCTAGATCAAGAAGAGACTCCACACTGTCTGTGGTGCAGGTTGTAATTGATGCATCCATAACCTGCTCGACTTTGTCTTCTTGACATGATCCGAGTTTACCAGTCGTTTCCATCTTTGCAGACAAGGTGGACATGTCATCCTTGATCTGCTCCACTGCTGTGCTCGTGTCTTCATGTGAGGAGACTGATTTTTGTGGGACACTCTCTCCTGTTATCTCCTCAGTAGATCTGTTGTAGAAATAAAAAACAACCCGTCAGAGCAGAACACTGGACTGTTTTCAGACCTTGGAATCAGTCAAACTATTAGAGTTGAAATTTAACCTGAGGTTCCCAGTTGGGGAACTCTGATTAAAGATTGTGCCAAACTGAGCTAAAATGGTTATTTTGGAGACCTCGTCCAAACTGCCTTCACTGAAAACTTTTTTTTCTCTTTCACTTTAGCAGAGTTGGCTATTCCAATGATTATATTTACTCATTGTGCTGTGATTGAGATGCTGAGAGCTACAGCTGCATTATTCCAAAGAGATGTTCAGATTCATCCTAAAAATGTTTTTTAGGCAAAAGTAAAAGTTTTTCATTTGTGCTACGTGCCACCTTCATTTAGTCTTCTCCAGTAACACATCAGTCACCAATGTGGATTTCTTTAGGCTGATGCCGATTAAGATATTTGGCAGAAAACAGATTAATTGGCCAATTAATTTAAAAAAAGAAATAAAATTTATAAAATTTGTTTTATTTTATTTTTTAAAAATTTTCATTGTACATTATTCTTTGTATGGAGCATTAATAAAGCTACCAGCTGTACTGATGAATCAAATTTAGATTTAGGCCACTAGTGTGTGCCATGTGGAGGTGGCCGAAACATTATTTATGCAGCCCTCTGATGCCCTTTTAACATTAGATCCCATTTTAATGTTAAAATAACAAACAGAGCAGACCCTCACAATGGTCGTATACTTTGTACATTTCTGTTATTTCTTACTCACCGGCCTTTAAGCAGTCAGCTAACGCTAAGCTAGGTTAGCATAACCACAGCAATGTTATTGCTAAAATAAACATACAAGGACTGAAATGAGTCAAAGCTCCATCTAGTGGACAAACAGTGCAACGACATCATTCTGTGTGACTCCGACACACCTACACAATTTATTCACACCTTCCCATTAAAGACAAGACTAAATTGACAATAGTCACTCAAATAACAGCAAAGTGAAAATGAAAATAATTGAAAACTTTCTAAATTATAAATTAGTGACATAAAACATTGCTTTTGAATTATGGTTGAAAAGAAAACGTGAGGGAGAAAAAAGTGTCCTGGACAAGTCAGAGCAATTTGCTGATGAGGAGTGGGCAGAAATACCTGTCAACAGGTACAGAAGTCTGATATAAAGTTACAGAGAACACCTGATTGCAATGATTACCTCAAAGGGTTGTTCAACAAAATATTAGTTTAGGGGTCCCATCATGCTTTTTTGCTGTTTTTTGTTTTTTTGTTGTTGTTTTTTTGATCCGTTGAATCACTTCTCAAAAGCAATGACATGAGATTCATTCAATTTTTATTTATTATGTTCAACAAATTTAATCTATTTCACTGACAGCTGTTTTATATATGGTAGCCCATATCCACCACTTATAGAGAAAAAACATCTTATAGGCTGAAAAACTTACAGTATATTTTGACTTAGATATGTTAAAATTATGAGACAGTTACGCCTTAATAATGAGACACACTCATTGTCGAGATATTATCTCATAATTATGAGATTACTAGTTATCTCATGACTATGTCTTAGTTATCTCATAATGAGATACTGTCTCATAATTATAACAAGTCTGATCTCATTTTTAGAGAGGCCAAATGATTATTTTGACGTTATTTGATTCTCTTCTATGGTCAAATCTTCTGCTTTATTACCGCCAAATGTAATATAACCAACCCCCAGTCACATATGCACACTCATTTTAGTTAGAGACTTATAAGTTACATTTAAGGGTATGACCAAATGACAGATATTCAGTTCAGCTCAGCTTTATTTGTATTGCGCCAATTCAGGACAATGTTATCTCAGCACTTCACACAGATCAGATAGAGCCAATTTATAACGAACTAGCTTACTGGTTAGCTAACTACTAGCTAACTTGCTAGACATCTATATCTATATCTATCGAGAGGTTTTCAATCAGGCTCACACCGCGCACCTCAAAGGCATTTCAATCATCAAGATTTTGTTAACAAAAAAAAAAGTCAATTTTCCTCCAACGTTTGTCCACTGATTTTAGTAATACAAATATTAAATCAAGTCCTTACTTCGTTTCAGGAATCAAGGAATCGACGATCTCAGCCGGAAAAACGCGATTATTCCTCTGTTGGAGAAAATACATATTCTTGGTTAATTTGTGTCCTGACAGAATAATACATTTTTCTTTAAGTCTGAATGACTTGATTTGTGAACGGGCTTACTCAAACATCTGCGTGAAACTTACTTTAAACCAGGAATGGGGCGACCACCATTTTCGCTTTGGTGGCTGCTTCTTCTTCGCTTGTTGGCTGTCTGGGCTGGTTTGGTGACAGAAAGAAACGTTTGTTATTTGTTGTTCTGTGGTCAAATATATATTAAAAGATATTTACACACTATACTATGCAAATAAACATATATTATTATAATATTTACAATTCATAAGGAGTTATGGCTTAATAAACTTTTTTATTTAGTACTGCTTTATAATGTCACAAAGCCGAACATGCCAGCAAAAACACTGATTCATGAAACCAAACTGTGAACAACTAAACTGATAAGTCTAAGTTTAGTTGAAAAATAAATAAATGATAAGTTACAATATTTGGTCATTTATTTGTTTACCATTTCTGAGAGTTGGTGGGCTTCTTCTCGGCCACAACAGTTTTGCTGGTTGCTTTCTGCACAGAATAAATTATAAAAATGTTAACTACATGAATATGTATATTCACATTTAATAAAAGAAAGTATCAAGAAGTAATGTTTAAAAAAATTTAACAAAATTTAGCACAAACAACTTTTTCATGTATTTTCTTTTTAGTCAAAAAGTTGCTGTAAAAAGTAAATTTGCAAAAAACATACTGTAATTATGAGAAACAAACCTTTAAGCAGTTGAACCACTTTAGAAAAAACATCTTTACGGCTGGATTGATTGTTAATAATAACAGTTATGAACTATAAATGTTTCAGATAAGCTCAAATAAGCTGTGTGCTCTTTGAGAGTTGGATAGGAACTGATTTTATAACACAGTATAAAGCAGTTTACAGGGAATTCTAAAGTTCCAGAACGCAGATATCTGTTATACATCAAAGGTCACATTCCATTTAAATTAGCATATTTTGAATTGTCTCTATGACGACACCTGAAGATAGATTTATGGAATTGGTCTCCAAATTTTAAAAACAAAATAATAATACAGAAGTAGCTTTGAACATGTAACAATTGTTTATTATTTATTGATCTTTGAAATAGATTTTTATAGTCTTATTTTTCCTACGCATGTGTGTGGCAACTGCAACTGTACAAAACAAAAACAAACCAAAAAAACAACAAATAATATGATATAATTAGAAGTTGAGGTTGCACTTGACTTGTTGTTCTGTGACAATAAAATTTTCAGTTTGTCTGATTTAGGATTTTTTGGTGCTGAAACTTATTGTGTACTATGTGGAAGAGGATGTGAGATTAAGTGTGACAAGTGAGGGATCCATGAGACTGAGAACTTAAGGACATTACACGTCCACTGCAGTTTATTAAGCTGTAAATTTCACATGTCCATATAACAAAAACAGTTATTGATATTATCATTATTATTATCATCATCATCATCATCATCATACTATATAATATATAGAATATATATGTATATATTATAATTATAATTAATTACTACAGTAGTAACTATTACTATTATTATATTATGTTATAATTATAATATGATAATAATAACTATTATTATTACTATTATTACTATTGTTATGAAAAATGAATGAATTCTTTATTTTACAGGTAATCATAATCATGTAGCTCAAAGTCTGTCCCACCTCTGGGAAATCAGTCAATCCAGAAATTAACTTAAACTGGTTGTGAATCACCTGCTGCTACTTGGAGCAGAAAACAGGTGGAAATGAGGCAACTAGCAAGACCACTTCTCTGAAGCACTGGTCCTGCAGGTGGTAGCCACAGACCATTTCCTTGCCTTCATCCTTTCTGGCTGGTTTTTGGCAACTGGTGCGTTTTGCCAGTGTCCTCATCACCCGAGGCAACATGAGACGTGTCTGCAACCCACAGAAGATGCTCAAGTACTGCAGCTCGTCCAGGACGGCACATAAGTGATGAGAGCACGGAGGGGACACCAGGAGACAGGCCAGGAGACGTGGAGGGGCCAGTGAGAGGGCAACAACCCAGCAGCAGAACCGCTATCTGCTCCCTTTATGCAAGGAGGAACAAAATGACCTCCTGAAGCCACTAACATTAATGTTTCTGCTCAAACTGTTTCTGATCCAACTGTCTGATTAATTTATTAAGTGTAACTGGGAAGTCATCACATAAATCCCGATTGACATCATCAAACATGTTAAACACAACAACATCATAAGGAGAAAAAAAACAGACAAACTAAGCAATAAGCAAAAGCAAGCAGGTGGGTGGGCAGTCCACCACACCTGAACATAAACAATCTAAGCCCACAATCATATTCCATGTTTGAAAAGGAATGGTAAGAAGTACAAAACTTATTAACTCTCACCCCCTTCCACATTATCAAAATTTTGCTCAGCTCAGTCAGTTCCACTCAACCAGAGTACATGCAACATGTCCACCACACCATCATGCAGACATTCATGTGCAAACATACGCCAAAAAAACCAAAGCCCTAGACATGCTCATGCACAGAACAACCCCAGATATCACCCCCCCCCCCCCACACACACACACACACACACACACACACACACACACATACAAAAACACCCCTCATATCCATACAGTATATCCATGCAAAAATCCAAAACAAAGTACACACCACCCAACAACCATCAGCAGCTTTCAGTAAATGGCTGGCAAACCTTAAGAACACTCTACACTCAGATATTGCTGATAAACCATTTTATTATATTTTACTTTAAACTGTTTCAGGGTTGTACATTCTTTTAACTCCACATTCAGACGATTCCACAGTTTGATTCCACAAACTAAAACAGAAACGCATCTTTTTGCTGTACAGGCATACAGAGATTTAAAGTTGAGTTTACCCCTTAAATTACTGTATAGCCCCCTTCGACACTAAATATGTTTTGAATGTTATCTGGAAGTAAACTATTTTTTGCTTTAAATATTACTTATGCTGATTAAAATGCTATTAAATCTGTCCATTTTTGCAGTTTCAACAGCAAAAACAAAACATTACTGTGATCCCTATATCCAGCTTTATGTATGTGCTGTATTGCTCTCTTTTGTAGTATATTTAGTGAATATGACCTATTTTTATAAGTGTTTTCCCAAACCTCTGCACAGAGAGATGGAAGAACAAGAGAACAATATAAAATGTGGAGTGCCCTGTGATCCAAAACTTGCCTTTCTTCTGTTAAGTAATGCTAGCTCTTTGAGAATTTTTCTTTTTATATATATAATTAATATGAGGTTTCCAACTAATTTCATTGTCCATTATCACCCCAAGAATTCTGATTTCATTTACTTGTTCTATGGCTATGCCATCTAATGAGACTTTAGTCCGTATATCACCTCTCCAGTTACCAAAATACATCATTTTTGTCTTACTCATGTTCAATGATAATTTATTAACAGGAAACCATAATTGATTTAATTTTATTCAATTCTGTTGTTATATCTTGAACTAGTTTTTAAAAATCAGTACCAGAGCAAAAAAGATTTGTATCATCCCTAAATAAGGTTTTAATACCTTCGATACCTTGCATAAATCATTAATATATAGAAGAGACAGCTTGGGTTCTAACACTGACCCCTGGGGGACCCCACAAGTAATATCCAAACTATCAGAGACCCACCAAGTCTCACAAACTGGCTTCTGACATTCAGCTAGCTTCTCACCCAGTTTAAGGCGATTCCCCAGATGCCACATTGCTGTAGTTTAGCTCGTAAGACTTTATTATTTATTGTATCAAAAGCCTTTTTCAAATCAACAAATATTCCTATTACACATTGTTTCTAATCTAAAGATCTTATTTCTTCATCTGAAGCTATGAATGCCAAAAATGTGGGTCTATTTTTTCTGAAACCATACTGACAACCAGAGAGTAGTCTGTATTTGTCTATTAAATTATCTAGCCGATTACTAAAAAGTTTTTCAAGGATTTTGGAAAATTGTGGAAGCAGAGAGACAGGCCTGTAATTTGTAAATTGGTGCTTATTCTCAGATTTATACAGAGGTATAACTTTTGCAATCTTCATCCTGTTTGGAAATAATATACCAGGTTTAAAAGATAAATTACAGATGTATGCAAGTGGTTTAGATATTTCATCAACGACTCTTTTAATTAGCGACATATCAGTGTCATCAAAGTCTAGATTTTTTTATTAATTTAGGAACAATGTTTTTAACTTCTTTTTCTTCAACAAATGGCATGAACATTGAATGTAAATTTCTATCCATGAAATGATCTTTCCACCCTTCAGGATATACTGCATCAGGTATATTATTTGCGAAATGAGGTTCATTCACCCAAAAATCATTGAATTTAATTTCATTCATATTATAATTCTCCTTACCATTCACATAAAAAAAATTTATGGCAACTATCTTGTCTTACACCATTGTTTATCACTTTATTCAAAATTCTCCAAATCCCTCTAATATCATTTTTGTTTAGTTCATGATGAGCAACATGAATTCATGATAGATCCTGCATTAGTTAATTCATTAGTTCATCATGTGCTACGCTTTAGTTAAAGGGACAGTGTGTAAGAATTACTGACATCTAGTGGTGAAAATGAGTATTTGAAAGAAAAGATTGTTTCTTTCAAATGACTTCATATTCAAAGCACTGTTGTTAATGTATGGTAGCTGTTTGTGGCCAAAATTCTCCCAGAAATTAAGATGTTTTCATCTGTGAGTCGATCCAGTGGTCTCAGGTGTAGCTATGACTGTACTGAGTAACTACTTTTAATGTCTTTTAAGGCTTCCTCCCATTAAACACACATTGATTTGTCCTCTTGGGGACACTAGTAAAAATGGTGAAACAAATATGGCAGCCTCCATGTATGAGCACCCGCAGCAAGTAGATATAAATGACTCATTCTAAGAAAATAAACATATAACAGCTATTCTAGTGCAGTGATTGCACATCAATTGAAACACAGTTTTAAATTATATATCAATTTTTTCTGCCATTGACGTTTGATTTTTCACATACTGCACCTTTAAGTATATGATCTGTACCATTATTATGAAGTGTTGCCCTCTCCTCCATAATCATCTGACATTCATTTTTATTTACTATTCAAATTCTTCTTCCACAGAGGTGCATTTTAGGCTGCACATCCACTGAGCACAGACAGGAGCTCCCTGCAGGGGGCGCTAAACTCTGCAGGACCATCAGATGCGCGCAGGCTGCTTTCCCTTTAAAGCCTGACGCAGTTCAACTGGTGTCCCACTTTGTGGCGTGAGGCAGCGGCGGTCTGCAGCGGAGAGCGGGGCTTGCTGTCGCATACGGCTCGGCCCGGGGACGTCGGCACTTCGCTGGGGCCCCCCCAGCTCACGGCTGTCATCATGGAGTTTTTACTGGGGAATCCGTTCAGCACGACGGTGGGACAGCGCATCGGTGAGCTCTTTTCCAGCCCAGTCCTTACACCGGAGCCGTGAGAGCCAAACCGCTTCTTCAGGCTCAGGCATCGTCAAATGTCTGACCTCTGCGCAGCTTTTCATTTAGACGCTGTTAAAGGGCATTCTAGCGCATATATGCGGTCATAATGTGAAAGCATAGCGACAGAAAAATGAACTTAAACCCACAGAGGGACGACGGCTTATTGTTTGATTGACGTTTCCTTTAGACAATGATTTGGCGGAGGCAGAGGGAGGCGGCGGAGGTGATTGGTTGTTGTTGTGTCCATTTTAACCTGCAAGGAGGTGGGCGGGACATTCACTGGCCCACATCCCCCTGACCCAAATGTGATGGAGCCTTCATTTGGCTGCAGACGCTAAAAGCACAATGTGCTCTCATTGACTGATGGGAAATGGGGGTGAGTCATGAATAGACGTAGATCTGCGGATTTAATTAAAAGGTGCAGCAGGTGGTTACATAATATGCAAACTAGTCATTTACAAGACTGTAGTAAACAGGATTAAATGCACAATTTTGTCAAACTGTCATGCTTGAGATATTTTTTTCCACAAAGCTTTAAATACCCATATCGACTTTTTCTCATGTTACATGCACTATAAATAATGCATGGTGTATTCTGTAAACAGGTTTTTAGGAACACAGCTGGTCAATTATTGAACCCTATTCACAAAGTTTCCCGTGGATATTTTCTGATTGCAAATGACATTTAAATTTAGTCATTTAAGCAAAGTGTTTTTCAACTGAGAAGCAATATTTTAGTTTCAGTACAGTAAAAACATTATTTACATTTATTTAAATGACAGAGTTGCAGGTAGGCTACAGGTAAAACAGGGAGTGCACGATAGTGTAAGTACAGGTGCGTTTGGAGAGGAGTTGTTCATAGATTTTCTTTCTTGAAGTAAAAGGAGCACCTCTGCACTGATAGTAAACAGCTGTTCTTACAGTAGTCAGAAAATAACTTACATTTTGTGTGAATGACTGGGTGCAGATCCCACAGTCACTTTGTAGGCAAGTATTGCTAGTAATAGAGTGGCCTGTGTTGTTTTTTTTAAATTATTTATTTATCTGTTTTTGCTGACCAAATACCAGATGCACCGCCATGTTCTGGACCATCTGTAGGGGTTTTACTGTGCATGCTGGCAGATCTGCAAGAAGAGCACTGAAATTGTTGAGCAAGAATCCATGCCAATTCCATACTGTTAACTGCAGTCTGATTTTATTATGCTGTAAATGAGGATGAGATAATGAGAGGTGGGTGCAGAATGGCCACAATAGAACATCAGTCATGACAACTTATTTTGCAACTTTTGTCAGGAACATCATTTATGATGCATTTTCATATTGATATTTGCTTTGGATGGACTCGTGCTGATTTTGGTTCAGTGTTCATAGCAAAATAAACTATTTTATGCAGCTAGCATGAGGACAAATTACTTGTAGCAATACCAGATACTTTACAATACACACATACATATGTGTGTATATATATATATATATATATATATATATATATATATATATATATACACATATACATAGACAGAACTCCCTATGAAAAACATGAACACTGAACTGAGTTACTGAGATTTTATTGAGTGAACAATAAAACAACAATAGAACAATAGAAACAATAGAACAATAAAAAAAAAGTTCAGAGAGCGGTGGTTTATGTTTTTTTCACACACACACACACACCCACACACATGTATGTATGTATGTACATACAAGTCTACTAATTACCCACTGATTGGAGTCAGGTGTGTTGCAGCAGGGAAAGTCCTAACAGTAGGCTCGTTTGACTTTGGCTATCTGCAGCGCAACTTAGCTGGAAGTGAGGGATGTGGTCCTGGAATGTTGCATGCTGGTTAGAAACTTTGTTCCACTTCAGACTGCGCCTGCACTGCACCGGAAAACGTGACCGGACCACATGATCATAAAACATGGCGGGAGCCGTCTGACTGCAGTCGGAGTGTGCAGTTACACCTCAGCAACTGCAACTTCTGGACCTGACAGAACCTGGTCCTGATTGGTTTAACCCAGGGGTAGGCAACTCCGGTCCTCGAGAGCCGGCATCCTGCAGGTCTTCAGGGCTTCCCTGCTTCAACACACCACCTGATTTCCAGAGCTTGGCTGCACAAGTCTGCTAATTACCCACTGATTGAAGTCAGGTGTGTTGCAGCAGGAAAAGTCCTAACACCTGCAGGACACCGGCTCTCGAGGACTGGAGTTGCCTACCCCTGGTTTAACCTCTCACTGATGCCAGCTCCGATTTTCTGACGGGACTTCCCTGTGATGCTCCCACTAATAAATCCATTTAGGTGTTTTCAATAGGCTACAAAATTATTTCAAACAGCCTTGGTAGTTCATACAGCAATGAGGCCGATGTTCACAGGCTGATATCTGACTGCTGCAACAAAGTAGCACAAACATGTTGCAGCCACAAGTTATTCTACTCAGATAAATATGAAGCTGAACTGGAGGTTTTGGCAAAACTCTCGCAAATCCTCTTCACAATTTGGTTTTATTGGACTCATTGGTGTGTATACATACATACTACCTTTGTACCCCCCCCCCCCCCCCTCATAATAATAATAATAATTATTATTATTATAATACGTTGCATTTATAGGTGCCTTTCAGACCCTCAACACATTTAAAAATAAGAGGGAATAAAGATTTTAAAAATTAAGTGAGAACCTACAGTGCAGATGTGAATTAACCAACTCCTAGGACAGTATTTACTGTAATAATATTTATTTCTACCCCATCTAAAAATAAATAAAAAAGCCTCCATTTCTTTTATTTGTTTTAAATTCCTGAGAAGGCAAAGTATTACAGTTTTGTATTACGTGAGCTTGGACATTTACCAGATTGTTATCCTTTATGTTGCACCTGAACAGGTACATAACATTCTGTCTGCAGATGTTTCTACAACAGTACAGTACAAGTTCATGTAATCGGCGTCAACAACATGCTGTCACAGTGCTCTGAAATTAGACTTGATCAGATCTGCACAGCGTTCAGTAACTTTGATCTAAATAAAGGCAAATGCCGCGAGATCCTCCATCCTTGCAGTCTTCACGTTGGCGAACTTAACCGAGTGGGATGTGCTGCGTTTATGGTCCGCCCCCGACAACTCACGCAGCATTCGTCTGACCATCGAGTCAGACGGTAGACAGACACAGTCAATCCGAACGAGCCTAATACCTGCAAGACCTTGAGGACCGGAGTTGCCCACCCCTGATATATATTTCTGTAATGTTCAATAACACATCTTTTAGCATTTTGGTCCACTGTTCATAAGAAAGGTGCTCTAATGTGTCTGAGGCAGTGTTTTTTAGTTCCTTGTTATTTGAAAAAACTGTTGTGAATTTAGCCTTTTCTCTATTTGGATGGTGTGAATAATTTTGGGGACGAGTGTATATAAATATAAATAACTGATAGTTGTCATTTAGACAAACTTGATTTAATTAAGTGATGATAAATAAGTAAAATAGAGTCTAATCAGCGATGGTGAATAAGCCTTATTTATGTTTAATATAAATACAGCTATAACAGCAGCACACATAAACTGCATAGAAAAATGCAACACAATAATACCTGGAGTTGTTTTAAGTTTAGCTTTTGAATGCAGAAGTTCTCCATCTTTGCTCCACAAAGCTGGAACATGGTTAGTGAAAACACTCTCTGCAGACATGGATGTAACTCTGAGAGCAACTGCAAGCCTTTCACCTGATGACCTGATCGGGTTATAGACCGTAAGCAAGTCTGACATGTACTGAGGGACCAAACCATTAAGTGCTTTATGGACGAGTAAGAGGATTTCAAAGGTGCATCTATGTTGAGCTGAGAGCCTATGAAGTGGACTCTGTTCTCATCTTCCCCTGCTTCGGGCTATAGATTTTAATTTTTTTGTGCTCCTCTATATATCTCTATATTTTTTATACACTTATACCATCTTAACCCCTCCCCCCTTATTAAACTCCAACCACCCCCCTCTCATCTGATCCAGCCTTCTTTTTTTTTCCCCCCCCCGAAACCAACACCCGGGCAGGCGTTCCCCTTTCTTCTTCCCCTCCTCTGGACAAAATCCCCATATCCCTTCACATCTCAGATAATTCTTATTTTTTTTTTATCCACACTCAAGACCCCCCTCCCCTCCTCTGCTCATTTTTGTATATTTTTTTTAAAAATTAAAATCCCCCCCTCTCTTTTTTCCCTTTTTTTTATTTTTAATTTTTTTTATTTTTTTTTTTTTTTTTTATTTTTTTTTTTCTCTCCCTTTTGCTTATAATTTTTTATTTAAAGCACTTTGAATTGTTCTGTACATGAAATGTGCTATACAAATAAACTTGCCTTGCCTTCAGTATTGGAGTAATATGTTCTAATCAATTCTAAATGTGTTAAAGTTATGCTTCCGATGGATTCACCAGTCCTGCAAATAAAGAGGTGCAGTTGTTAGATCTGCTTGGTCAGCATGGAGAGAACTGAGATGAACATTTCTGTCTTTTGATATATTTTTTTACTGTAATTTGGTATATTAATCTCAAATGTAGGTAATGTTATTGATACAATTTAGGATTTTTTGTAGAAGAAGTCGAATCATCGCAGGAAAAAATAAGTGCGATCCTGTTTGTTCTGCACATGAATGGTTGGATATACTATGATTCTTTATGATGGTGCCAAGCAAGAGCAAGGAAGGTTTGATCTTCCTCAGTTAGGTCCACTTTGCTAGTACCAGGTTGGGCCCCTCCCTTTACCTTCAGAGCTGTCTTAATTCTGGGCGTCATAAACGTTCCTGAAAATGCTCCTCGGAGATTTTGCTCCATGTTGACATGATAGCATCGCACAGTTGCTGCAGATTTGCACAACCATGATGAGAATCTCCTGTTCCACCATTGGAGTGAGGTCCCTAGTTCCTGTATGTCCGAATGCGCAAAAAAATGGCCTGGTTTCCGAAAAGGTTACAGGAACTCCAAAAGGTTCCTACAGTCTGAAAGCGCCTCCAGAGAACCAAACTGGAGTCTGGCCGGCGCCGGAGTAAGACGAGAGTAAACGACAGAGCAGCCTTTTTTTTTTTTTTTTCCTTTTTTTAATGGAGGGAGCTCCAATCTGCTCTGGGAATAAAACAGACCCACAGTTGGCTTTCTTCTTACTAACAAGGTAAATGTGATGTATGACGGAAATAAGGATGCATAGTATTGCAATGCTAAGTTTTTAGCATGTAAATGTAGCAGTATGACAGCCATATGACTGTTCCCGAGGAAGAGATACACTCTGGCCACTTGTTAAATTTAGATGATGCGGTAATTTTATAAGGTAATTGTGGTCTCAGCTTTTGAACTTGAATATTTGAACTACAAGCCAGCGTTGCAGACTTGCTTATTTATAGCTTTATTACCTCAGTAGACATCGTCACTCTAACTGTGGGATCAGACTGAGTGTAATGTGGATTAAACTAAAGACCAACGAAGCAGCTCATGCGTGTGCACGACATTAGCGTCACTTCCACTTGTCGCCAGAGGGGTGAACTTCTGGAAACAAAGGGGTACTTGCGCTGTACTCCTTCCAATAAACTAGATTGACTAAACTTGGTTGGAACCAGTGCTGATCTGACTTCCTGTTGATTTTCTGTCATCTCCAGCCGGTCTGTCCATTCTCCTCTGACCAAGGCATTCATCCCCACAGCTGTCAATCACTGGATATTTCTTCAGACCTTTCTCTGGATGGTTGTGTGTGAAAATCCCAGTAGATTGGTGGTTTCTGAAATACTATTATTACTACGTGATTTAAAAATGTGCAAACTGTTTTGTGAGTAACTTTATTTCTCTCGTTTGACCATGTTCTCCATGTCTGACTGTAGAGCCGTCTTTTGCCCCATGCACATTTATTTTGGTTGTGTTTACACACAATGCTATTTGTTGAACTCCCAGTGTGCTTTGCTTTGCAGTCTGCTTCTTGCATTTGGTCTGCTTGAAGCGGACCGAGTCTGCTACTTTGATCCAAATCACAGCCAACTACCAATTAAGCATATCAGGTGATGTGCTTCTCGGTAATGAGAAGGGGTGTGGTCTAATGACATCAACACCCTAAATCAGCTGTATTAGGCAAACAGAATTATTAGGAAACTTGACAATAAACAAATATATACCCATTTCAGTTATTTATTTTCACCAGGGAAACAAATATAACAGCTCAACATTCACAAATATACATTTCTGACATTCAAAGACAAAACAAAAACAAATCAGTGAGCAATTTGGCCACCTTTCTTTGCAAGGACACTCAAAAGCTGCCATCCATGGATCCTGTCAGTGTTTTGATCATTTCACCATCAACATTGCGTGCAGCAGCAACCACAGCCTCCCAGACACTGTTCAGAGAGGTGGACTGTTTTCCCTCCTTGTAAATCTCACATTTGATGAGGGACCACAGGTTCTCTATGGGGTTCAGATCAGGTGAACAAGGAGGCCATGTCATTAGTTTTTCTTCTTTTAGACCCTTTCTTGCAGCCACGCTGTGGAGTACTTGGATGCGTGTGATGAAGCATTGTCCTGCATGAAAATCAGGTTTTTCTTGAAGGATGCGGACTTCTTCCTGTACCACTGCTTGAAGAAGGTGTCTTCCAGAAACTGGCAGTAGGACTGGGAGTTGAGCTTGACTCCATCCTCAACCCGAAAAGGCCCCACAAGCTCATCTTTGATGATACCAGCCCATACCAGTACCCCACCTCCACCTTGCTGGCGTCTGAGTCGGACTGGAGCTCTCTGCCCTTTACCGATCCAGTCACAGGCCCATCCATCTGACCCATCAAGACTCACTCTCATTTCATCAGTCCGTAAAACCTTAGAAAAATCAGTCTTGAGATATTTCTTGGTCCAGTCTTGACGTTTCAGCTTGTGTGTCTTGTTCAGTGGTGGTCGTTTTTCAGCCTTTCTTACGTTGGCCATGTCTCTGAGTATTGCACACCTTGTGCTTTTGGGCACTCCAGTGATGTTGCAGCTCTGAAATATGGCAAAACTGCTGGCAAGTGGCATCTTGGCAGCTGCACGCTTGACTTTTCTCAGTTCATGGGCAGTTATTTCGTGCCTTGGTTTTTCTACACGTTTCTTGCGACCCTGTTGACTATTTTGAATGAAATGCTTGATTGTTGGATGTTCACGCTTCAGAAGCTTGGCAATTTTAAGAGTGCTGCATCCCTCTGCAAGATATCTCACTATTTTTGACTTTTCGGAGCCTGTCAAGTCCCTCTTCTGACCCATTTTGCCAAAGGAAAAGAAGTTGCCTTATAATTCTGTTTGCCTAATACAGCTGATGTCATTAGACCACCCCCTTCTCATTACAGAGATGCACATCACCTGATATGCTTAATTGGTAGTAGGCTTTCGGCCTATACAGCTTGGAGTAAGACAACATGCATAAAGAGGATGAAGTGGTCAAAATACTCATTTGCCTAATAATTCTGCACTCCCTGTATAGCAGAGTTGCACTGGAAGTGATGATTCAACCAGTGAGCCAATTCCAGTGTGTCAGGCTCCCCGTTTTAGATCAGATCGATAAGATCTGTGGGACAGTTTGGGTCGGTTATTCTGACACCCTTCCCTTTTGCCAATGGAAATGCAAAAATATGTGCGCTGACCCGTATCATCCTGGACTTGTTGGTGGAAAAAGGGCTTTATAATCTAGAGGTGATGAACTGTTCCCACAGAGAAAGTAGATGTGCACCAATCTGTTTTTTTTATCCGATACACGGGGCTGGGTGCATTGGCTGATACCAGTCCGATACTACTGCTGAACAAATGAACAGTATTCCTTGCCATGTGAGTGAAAGCATCAGGCTTCACAAACATTTTGCCTTTTTAAGAAAAAGGTAACAAATTAACGCACTTGAACATAGCATGTAATTGTGGAGCTGTTTGGAGTCTTGAAACTTCACATCACGTTAGCTGATCCATGCGGAAATGCAGTCTCATCTGTGAACGTCAGGCCATGTGTACACGATTTTTAAACATATTTAACAATTTTTATGCAAATCTAGCTTTTTGAACATGAAAGTTATCACATCTGTGAGGTAGAGGGGGCAAAACCTTTACAAAAAATATAAAACCTGCAATTTGTAATATGCATAAAGTTATCTTATATTTTTGTGTGGATTCATCGTGCATTTTTTAGGTGCTTTACAGTTTTGTAATAGAGCTGTCTGGTCCCACTTTTTCACTTCTGATATCCGATACCATCAGCCGATGCCTGATATAGATACTTAGCTGTGTTTTGGGCCAGATATTATGTTTATTGATCTGATAATTGATTTCATTATTGGTTTATGTTAGGTGTGTCTGTTGTGTGGAACCTCACCTCTAAAACCCTGGTTTTACAGGTTACTATAATAAGTTTATAATAATAGTATGAGCAAAAACTGACCCATTTATTATTTATCTGTGGGTATGATTAATTTTAAACTTACAAACATAATAAAATATATAATAATTTCAAATAAATTAAGACCTAGTTAGGAAGAAGTGCTTGAAGGAAAAGCTGGAATGGATTTCTTGGATCGGGAAATTTTGACGCATTCTGATCCGATCCACGTTTTTAACCAATATCGGCCCAATATCCAATACTGGTATCGGATCGAGACAGTCCTAATTTGTAACTAATGTAATTTGTAACTGTTTTCTCTCCATATTACAGCTTTTATAGGTGTACATGTCTTGCAGCCAAAAAATTAAACCCACATTTCCAATATTTTTCCAAAGTAAAAGATTTTTATTAATAAACGGTTAAAATCTCTCTGGACTGCAGATGCATGTCAGCTTTATATTTTTAGCTGTGTCTTATTTCTCCTTTCTTTCTTAACAGAGAGTGCAACCAGCTCCAGTTTACCCTCTGAAGACTGGGAGCTCAACATGGAAATCTGTGACTTGATCAACAGCTCAGAGGAAGGGTGTGTGTGTGTGTTTGTTTTATCTGTCAGCAGCAGAAACCAGCCAATCCCCTCTGGAGGTTACATGCCTCTGACTGTTGCAAACACTCTGATTTCAGGCCCAAAGATGCAGTCAGAGCCATAAAGAAGCGGATTGTCGGGAACAAGAATTTCAAGGAGGTCATGCTGACCCTGACTGTGAGTGCTGACTTGTAAAATCTGCTTATCTAATCCGTGAGATCATCTCTGTGACTGTGACATCATCTGTGACGGCTCTCAGGTGCTGGAGACCTGCGTGAAGAACTGCGGCTACAGATTTCACATCCTGGTGACGGCGCGGGATTTCATCGAGGGGGTTCTAGTGAGGACCATCATCCCGAGGAACAACCCTCCGTTAGTGGTGCACGACAGAGTGCTCAGCATTATCCAGGTGAGGCGTGACTGCATGGCGTATGCAGCCTCAGAGTTACCTCATCGCCTCACACTGAGCCTGTGATTTTTGTTTTTCTCTCTTGAAGGCGTGGGCCGATGCATTCCGCAGCTCGCCCGACCTGACGGGCGTGGTGTCGGTGTATGAAGACCTGCGAAGGAAAGGGCTTGATTTTCCCGTTACTGAACTCGATGGTTACACACCAGCTCAAGCCACAAAAAAGGTTTAGAAAGGAAGCGCACATTGTTTTTAGAGATGCACCGATCCAGTTTTTTCAGATCCAATCTGATACCGATACCGGGGCTGAGCATATAAGCCGATACCTGATACCGATACTACTGTTGAATGAATGAACTGTATACCTTGCCATGTGACTGAAGGCATCATGCTTGACATAAAAATTTAGCCTTTTTTCTAAAGGTAACATATTAACACAGATATAAAAATGTAGACTTTATTTTTAATACATAATATTAAAGGTACAGTCTGTAGAAAATCAAAGGTCAGTGGCAGAAAAATGTGATACGGAATTCAAAACTGTGTTTCTATTGATGTGTAATCGCGGCACTAGAATAGCTGTTATATGTTTATTTTCTTTGAATGAGTCATTTATATCTACTTGCTGGGCGGTGCACATATGGAGGCTGCCATATTTGTTCCACCATTTTTAATACGGTGTCCCTGAATGGACAAAAGAATGGGTGTGAAGTAAGAACCCACTGAACTTTAAAACTGCTGTACCAGCTTTGTTTAATGGGAGTTAGAGACTGTTTGAGATCAGTAATGCCTTAAAACACATTAAAAGTAGTTACTCATAGTCCAGTCATAGCTACACCTGAGACCTCTGGATCCACTCACAGATGAAATCATAGTTCTGTCTGGGAGAATTTAGACCACTAACAGCCACCATACATTCACTACAGTGCTTAGAATATGAAGTCATTTGAAAGGAAACATCTTTTCTTGCAATACCCATCTTCACCACCAGTAGTAATTCTTACTTACTGTACCTTTAAGTACATTTATTATGATACTCGTAAATATCAGGGTTCTTGCAGGTTTCAGCAAGTAAAATTTAAAGGGACTAGAAGCAGGAAATTAAAAAAAAAAACACACATGCATGTCCATTTTTCTTAACTCATTGACTGCCAGACCTTTTCCGAGCAGAGTGCTCCATATTGCCAGGATTTTTAAGCCTTTTCACTGATTTTGGGAGATCCACAGAATATTGTGTACTATGCCAATACAAACACTGAATGTACCAAAGGAAAGCTTAGACTCTCTTCTTTCATCAGAAAAAAAACATTTGTTTCTAGCTTTTTCCATTCTTTAGTAATCTGCAGTAGAACATGGGTTTGTTGCAGCGAAAATGCCTGTTTCTGACCAAAAAGCAGAAAAAACTAGCTTTGAATGCTGAGGTCCACTTCAAGTGGAAAAGTGTCTTTGATGCCAATATTTTTTTACTTTAGTGACACCTTCATCATCTGAACAGCTGTTTACTTCTTTCAAATAACAAATACAACACTGAGAAAAGAGTTTTGGTGGCAAAATAATTATTTACTAGCCGAATAAGCCACAACAAGTTTGTTTCACAACATAATATTTGGCAGAAACATAGAGCAGGAACGTCTCCTCTACTCCTCTCTCCCTCCTCCCGCTACCGCAGATCAGGTGTGCACATTTAATTGTATTTTAATTTAAAAAAACTAGAAAAAGAAATTGAAAATAACCCTCGCAGCTATCTGAACCTTTCAGAGAGACCGACTATATTATTCAGCGTATTCTGTGGCCAACGCTCCTCAGGAATGAATAAAACAAAAAAATGAAGACTTGTCTAGATCAAATTTAAGACCTTGGATGAAAAAATGACCATTTTAAAGACCTTTAAGGCCTTAAACTTTAAGTTTGGAATTATAGACATTTTCAGACTTTTTAAGACCCTGCAAGAACACTGAAAAAAAAAGAAATAACTGGATCAGAATGCTGGATCAGCCTCATTCGTCCGATATCTGATCCAGCTAATTAGTCAATATCGGAGCCGATATCTGATCCGGGTATCGGATCGGTGCATCTCTGGTTGTTTTCCTGCTCACACTCTGACGCCGCCTCTTATCTTTGGTCTTTCTGTGCTTTGCCTGTCAGACTTTGCCTGGGAATGGCCCTGCTGTCACTACTTTGCCTGCTGTGTGTTTGTCTTCCAAACCTCCGCTCATCCCAGCTCAGACCTCTGAGCTCAAACTGGCCCTTGATGGAACCAACGCCCTCACTCCCAGCCAGGTGATGGCGCATCAACAGGACATTTAACCACCAGCCTTTCTCCTTTTGTTGGTTTAAACATTGCTTCACTGCTGCTTTCTCAACTCTTTTCAACCTTAACCTTTCTCAGTATTTGTTTTCTCCAAGGAGACATCATCACTGTGTTTATTTAATAACTGATGTTGTTCTTCCAGGTGAAAAAGCTGAAGGCGGAGCTGGGAGTGGTGCGGAGCAACCTGACCACGATGTCCGACATGATGAGCCAGCTGGATCCAGTCACAGTAAAACAAGCAGACATGGAGCTGTTGGAGGTAAAAAAAAAAAAAAAAAAAGAAAAGAAAAACCTTTAATCTAAATAAACTTGTGTTTTTGCACAGATATGAAAATATTCTTTGCTTTTTTTGTTGCAGGAAAATGATTTCATTCCTGTTATGTTGAGAAACGCTGTATTTACCCTTAACTGATCTAGTACTGTTTACGTTGTGTGTTGCATCTGCCCCGTCAACCCCCTCCCCCACCCACACATTCTTTGTCTCATTGTGTCATTAGCAGTTATACACTGTATGTAAGGAAATGCAAGACAGGATAGTGAAGATTGTCCCCAGACTCAGTGAGGAGAAGCTGATTGAAGAGTTACTGGCTACAAATGATGAAATGAACACCGCCTTCACTCGCTACCACAGGTAACTCCCTCATTATGATTTCTGCTAGAGGTGGGACAAGATGTTTAAAAAATCTAATTAATTAGAGGCTTTGTAATTAATTGATCTTGATTAATCGCATTACAAAAACTGACAATTTCTTTATTTCAAAGGATTTTAGCGGACGACTAAATCAAATAACAGACACAGGCATTAAAGGTACAGTGTGTAAGAATTACTGACATCTAGTGGTAAAGATAGGTATTTGAAAGAAAATATGTTTTCTTTCAA
The DNA here is from genome assembly GCA_023101725.1 of Atherinomorus stipes. Classification (NCBI taxonomy): domain Eukaryota; kingdom Metazoa; phylum Chordata; class Actinopteri; order Atheriniformes; family Atherinidae; genus Atherinomorus; species Atherinomorus stipes. The sequence goes on along the minus strand of JALJCO010001881.1, from coordinate 347,169 downwards.
ATGACTTCATATTCAAAGCACTGTTTTGAATGTACGGTGGCTGTTAGTGGCCAAAATTCTCCCAGACATAAAGATGTTTTCATCTGTGGGTGGATCAGAGGTCTCAGGTGTAGTTATGACTGTACTATGAGTCACTACTTTTAATGTGTTTTAAGGCATTACTGATCCCAAACAGTCTCTAACTCCCATTAAACAAAGCTGGTGCAGCAGTTTTAAAGTTCTAAGGGTTCTCACTTCACATACATTGTTGTGTCCATTCAGGGACACTGTAGTAAAAATGGCAGAACAAATATGGCGGTCCCCATGTATGTGCACCCCCCAGCAAGTAGATATAAATGACTCATTCTATGAAAATAAACATATAGCAGCTATTCTAGTGACACAATTACAAATCGATAGAAACACAGTTTTTAATTATAGATTACATTTTTCTGCCATTGACCTTTGATTTCTTACACACTGTACCTTTAATATTGTAAACTCCAGTTCTATTATTGTCTGACCAAATGCGTTAAATTGTATTTCAACTAAAATAAAAAAGCTGAAAAGAAATAGGAATTATTACTGGCCAAAACATAACAGCCATAAAATTAAAGTACACAATTTTAAGTACCTTTAACTGTTAAATTGGCAGTTTTTTAATTAAGAATCAACAACATGTTACAGTAAAAAAAAAAAAAGCTGGGCATTGAGTGTGTCTAGGGAATGAAAAGATTTTCCTCTGGTGCTCTTCAGTGACGGATCCGAGTGAAGAATTGAAAAGGAGGTCTGAGGCACTCAGGAGGAAAGTTTTTAAAAAGCCTTTATTAATACATGGCTAATGTGGTTAAACACATGCCAACGCGTTTCGGCCTGAAGGGCCTTAATAACTTAAGTTATTAATAACAAATTAATAACTTTCCTCCTGAGTGCCTCAGATCTCCTTTTCTTCAACATGTTACATTACTTAAAAATTTTTAAAATGTTTCTGTCCTCACTTTTCATTCAGAGGAATTGATTTCAGCAATCAATGGTAGCTTTGAGTTCCTTCACGTCTGCCCCCTGTCCAATCAGAACGCTTCCCAACTCCCAGATCTAAAGTGGAATTAGATAAACGTGTTTTCCATGTAAACCTTAATTTGGAATTATTATTTCCATTTTAACAGGAGAATGATAATGTAATTCAGAATGAATTAATTCAGAATAACTAATTCTGAATTTAAAAGCATCATATAACTGGGGCCACTGTGTGTTTTGAGATCGGGAGGGGTGTGCTGAAGTAAACAATACGTTTATTCATCTCTGTCTCTAAAAGTCTCCAAAAACACCAGGAAATGTTGCTGGACTTGTCGTTCGCTGCTTTATATAAAAGAACAAGTTATCAAAGGGTCTGAAACTTGCTAAAGTTGCTAAAGTTCTGCTGTGTGCATCAGCATTATCAGGTGTACCAGAACATCGGCAGTGGCATAACGGTCCACTTTGCTTCAAATACAAATTAATTTTTACTGCAAAAAAAGAAAAGAAAAAGTAAGAAAAAGGTTTTTAACGTGTTGAGTTTTCTCGTAATTAAAATACATTTTTTAAACGGGTTAACATTAAAAGGGTTAATTTTTTTCAAATTAACGTGTTAATGTCCCACCCCTATTATTACTATTATTCAGTCTTTTTGGAACGACTTGTTTCTTCTCTTATTTTATTCATTTTTTACTGTCTCATGCAGGTTTGAAAGGCGAATAACAAATGGTCAAAACTCAGAGCAGAAGGTAAAAAAACATATTTTTGGCTTTATTTATTTATTTTTTTTATTTCACAGCTCAGCAGTCAAAACTATATGAAGTGAAACCCATTTCTTTTCTTTGCTTTCAGAGCCACACTTACGTCAACCTCGCTGACCTCGACTTGAAAAGCGAATCTGTCAACCAATCAGGCTTCGCATCAGTGAAAAGCGACAGCTCTCTCAGCCTGTCAAAAGCTGACAGTTTGTCCAGTCAGATGGCAAAACTTAGTGAGTCCTGCACTTTGGATTATGTGTTTTATCACAGATACCTTTCTGAGATGCTAGAATAACGTGTAAAATAAAAAAAAAACATTAAATATAACTGAAAATGATTGAAATTCAATGCTTAACTAAGCTTATATAAGAACAGCAAATCAGATATTAAAATTCAGGAAACCAAAATTTTCTTTCTTTCTTTTAATTCTGTTCCTATTTAGCATCATCACCCCGACATAGAATTGAATCTGTGATGTTTGAGACCACTTTAGTGCAGTTCTGCGTTTCATAAGGCTGCAAATGTTTTCACTGGGTGACAGATTGGACTGCAAGCAGAACAGTTCAGCACCCCGACTCTAAAGTTAATAACCACGATGTAAATCATGCGCAATATAGTTAATTCTGAAATAAAGAAGCTCTTCCCTGCAACCAGTGGCATCTAAATAGCAGCATGTGTTGCTTAAAAACCTGAACATATCTCAACTCTGCAGGATGCTTTAAAGAATGGGCACTTCTGTACACCAGTGCTGTCGGAGATGCTGTTTTTTGAGCTGTCCGCCATTGAGGAAAAAAAAAAAAAAAAAAAAAGCAGGATCATTCCTTTCCTCTTTAGTCGTAAAGACATCAGATTTTGTCACAGTTCATCCCTTCGCTTCATCGAGCCATGAGCCAAGAGAAGGCAGCTGCATTTCTGGACCTTGAACATTATTCAGATTAACTGTGTCCTGAGACAAACTACACAAAGAATTTCTAAAGGGGAATTTAGATTTAACTTAGTATCCTAGGACTTTAGGGCCAGCGGTATATTATGTACTTATTAGCCTAGTTAAGACAAGAATAAACTATCAACTTGCTGTGAACACTCTGCTTGCAATTCTGCGCACTGAAAATCTGTTGCTTGTTTTCACAGGTACAAGTGAATCAGACGATGCCTTGCCACTGAAGATTAACCCTTTAACTCATCAGCGACTGAGGTGCAGAAAGACTGAAAAACAAACACAAACCAAAATATTTCAGATCCTGAAGACAGGAACACAGTACACCAGAGTTTATCCCGCTATAGCTGCACACGAGGAAAGTCCTAAAGCTGTCAGAACGACAGCATGATAACCAAAAATCTCAGTTTCATGGTATACCGTGGTATTATTACGCTCTTAAATATTGTTTTTTAATGTCAGGGTTGAAAACAAAACAAAAAAAACGTATTTTGGTTGAACAATGCCTTTTAGTGGAACATCATTTAAAATATTTGTAAAAATTCTGATCGAACACCAATAATCATGATCATGTAAACGTGTGGGCTGATCCGAACGGCCTTGATCAGAAATAACTTTCAATCCAATTGTGAGGGCTGATTTGAACCTTTTCACAGTCAGATCAGCAGGAAAACTGACCATGTAAACACTCATTCCGATCATTCCTATGGCGTACCCCATGTTGTCTGTGCGCATGCTTGGACCACATGCAGGTGATGTTGCAGATTCAAGGAAGACTTGAAAAACAGAATGGGGCTGTGACGTAAACAAGGTTATTGATAGAAACTTAGAGACATGAAGGACTGTTGAGCGTTTTGATGGTCAGAAGGTTCAAAATTGAAAAGAAAACCCCTCATCTACCAAACTAGCTGTTATTGCAGCTGAAACAACCAGTCTGATGGTATTAAATCGTGTACGACTGAGCGGATCACTTTATCCAGCGTCCATATAAACATGTCAGCTGGAATCATTGATCCGAATGATTTAAATCAAATAAATTAAATATTTGTCCATGTAAATATGGTTATATACTCAACTCTGTACCCCCTCAACCATCTTCCATGCTCGGCTACTCACACGCCTGGGGGGTTTCCACACTGCAAGGATTGGTTGGAGTTTTCATTGAAATTTTAGAGAATTGAATAATATTTTATTTTGATTAATAGTGGGTCTGTCTTGTATTTCAGAGTTCCATTACCTCATTCATAGCATTTTTACGCTATTAAAAAAATAATGCAACAATGCAGCATCGGTAAGGGTTGCTTTAATACAGCAACTTTTTCATACCATGGTATACCTGAAAACTGAAAACCGGCGCATCCCTAATCTCAACTTTTGTGACAAAATTAGATTTGTAATTCACAAAATAATTTGACAAAATTGATATTCAGTTATTCCAGTGATAGTCCAGGATAAGGATAGACCGATACATGGGCCGGCTGATATTTTAGGCTGATATTTATGTTTTTTTGCGGGTATCTACATCAGCTGATACATTGGGTGTGCTGGTTGATACCCCCACTCGGCATAATTTACAGCATTTTTTTTACATACAAATATTTATTACAAATTTAATGTTTCTGTTTAATATTTATTGACATATGCACTGTTACTTTTTCATATATTTATTTGTGGTGTTTTGTTCTTGTTTATATTAAGAGTTATAAAATTACTTTCCATTGTATCTTTCAGTATATTAATCTGGGAAGTCAAATGCAGCATTGGCCCCAAATATCGGCATGTTATATAAACCATCAGCTGAGGGTGATGAGAAAATATTGGTATTGGTATTGGCCCTAAAAAATCTGTATCAGTAGATATCTAGTCCAGTTTGCAGACATGAAATGTTTGCAGGTTATTTCTCAAGAATGAAAACCTTTATGTGAGATTTCCTGGCTCATCCCTTCTTACTCCTTTCAAATATCAGATCCAACATGTTGTTTTTGTTATAGTTTCAGCCAACTTTAATTGCATGGTAGCTAACCAACTTGAAAATGTTGCGTTTCAGTGATAATAATGGAGTTGCAGTGGACGGTCTGCCTCGAGCTTTGGACAGCAGTTTACACAACACTGGAATAGTAAGTCAAGATGCTGTGCAGCTTAACGTTTACACAGTTTGACTAATTTAGTCACAAGATTTACTGAATTTGTTCCCTTCTATCATGTGATTTTTGAGACCACAGGAAAGCATTAAAGGTGGAACCTGCACAGAATCCACCAGCATAACTGTTAGTGAACGTGTTGCTTTTTACTCAGTAACTGTTTAGTCTTAAATGAACTTTCTGTCTGTGCACAAAGGATGACAGTCCAGCCTCCACCCGCAGCTCCTCACCAAAGTTAGATTGGATGATTAAAAGGGGAATGGTGGGTCTCAGTGCAAAAATCAATGTGCCCCACCCTCCAACCTCCTGTGTCCCTTGATTTTGTTTTTTTGTTTTAAGATTGCAGTTTTCCCATACTGTGGTTTTGGATTGCTTTTGACTGAATCACTCTTTTTGGGTTTGGTAGTTCAGGATTTGAGATGAAACAAATGAGTTTGCATGCTAGTTCTGGTGTCTAAGAGCATGACAGTGTTTGGTTTGCATTGTCTCAAAATGTTGTATCATTTCTTTATGCTTTGTCTGCCAACATGTGGTTGTTCCTCAGTGTCTTTTGGGGGGGGGGGTGGGTGCATGGTGCCTTATCAGTGGATCGTATTTGACTTCAGTGATTAAACCTGCTGCTCTTTCTTTTCAGATTCCCATCAACCAGTCCAATGTAATGGATGATATTGAGAAGTGGCTCGCATTGGATGACGAGGTTAGTGGCTGGACGACTGGATTTTGTTTCAGTGTACGACGCTTGCCCAGATCATGGAATTACAACTCTTGGAGGATGGTCATACAAAACAGATATTCTGGCTTTGTGAAGCATGCATGGCAACTTCTTTAATATTATGGAAACATATTGTAATCTGCATTTCTTAAACACATACCCATGTTCATGTTACCAGTCACCTGTGTATAAAGTTTGGTGCAAGTACAAACAGAAAACATAGAAGTAGACCAGCAAAGAAAACTCAAAGCAAGATGTCTGAAAACAGAAACTGCACAACAAAAGAATTAAAAATAAGTGAGCAGAAAGAGGCACGGACATGTAAGAAGGTGGCTGAAGGAAATGGGATTCAGATCCAACAAAGCTCAACTCAAACAGAAGATTTGGGACCAGGGAAAGCAACGATGGACTGTGGATGATTTGATCCAAGTCATATTTGGTGATGATTCATGAATCTGCATTTCATTTAGAGATTATGTCAAACATTTAAAGGTACACTGTGCAACTTTTGACCCAAACATTAGCCTAATGATAAATTATTTCTGGGGTCAATATACAGCACTTGACACATGTTGGTGCTCCAAGGGGGCTGCTGTCCTCAAAAACCAGACATTGTAACGTTGCAGGAGCGGATCCGTGTCTGATTGGATCATGTGACCTGGAGCCCTTTGCTTTATTGCTCCATCAAGTGGTGCAAACACAATTCCAAAACACGGATAGAGGTTGTTTAATTTTGCAGCAGTTGTGTGGCCTGTGGGAGGTTACAGGTTTAGTGCCCATAGTGGCCAAAAGTTAAACAGTATCCCTTTAAAGATGAACAAGCAAATTTCCAATTATCACTGAGATGAGTCATTACCGTTAAATGCAGAGGTGGGTGCTGAAATTTTAACATGCTTCTCATTTCATCAATTGTAGTTAGGAAAATTTGTTCTTGGGAATGATAATGTAGCTCAACACAAAGCAAAGATCATTTAAGATAAGATAAGAATATTACAGTTTCCTCCGGCAGTGAGTATAAATGTGAGAAAGTAATATAAAAGGAGTAAAACTCTCCAACTAAGAAAGTAACCTTAACCTCTTAAGCTCTATAGCTCTTTTTAAGGTTTCTGCTTGAAAATGACATACCCAAAATGAATAGAGTATATCTCTGCATCTACAAGGTCTATTTGAGCCATTTTCGTGTCATAATAAAGGGAACACTTGGGACTTTTGTTGTGTAAGACAGAATTTCTGTTAGTCAGTCTAAGTAAGCGGTTGTTTATCTTTTGTATTCTTTGGCTGCTGGTTCACTGAGTTTTTGTCGTAGAGAAATAATAGTGGCACTGTTGAAATCGTCAGGATCTTAGCTTTCATATGATATACTGTTTGTTTGTCTACCATGAAGTATCAGAGAGGTAGCGTTGGAAATGTGCAGAGTGGGTGGACGCTCTGACCTTATTTAGATTTTGATATTTAAACATTAATATACTTGGTGTATGTTAAAATGACTTATATGTACTTGTAGCAGAGTTTCTCCTGTTTAATTTGATGTATGGTATGGCTACAAATTAGTGCAACATTGTGCGTCTTTTGCTGCAGAGAGTCTTAAGGTCCCCCAATTGGGGGACCTTGGGGTTTAAGGGGTTAAAGGTGAAGCTACAAGTTTAATTCCTACCTCTAGATGGCGCACTAACACTCGCTTACTTACTCAATTAGCATTGGCAATGTTACAGAACCAGCTAACCTTTAATTAGCATTAGCAAATGTTTAACTTACATGTCAAGGAGGAAAGCAGCAACCTTCACGGGACTTTTGAGGCTCTTTGCTACCTTCACCCTCATCCTGCTTTGTTTTTGTCCGCTTGAATTTGAGAAATAAGGCAGCACATATAGCAATCAAGCTAACAACTCCAGAGCTAATGCTAATGGCACAGAATCCTCTTGTATAAGCCTTGGCGTGGTAACCAGATGTAAATATTTTTATATATTGGACCTGTTAAACTTGATAAAACAAAAATAAAAATGTATATGCTATAGAAAAAAAAACAGCAATATTAATGCTTTTATTCTGCACCCCTCTAGACCTTTCTTGTGGATGTATTATTTTTGAAAAATTCATTGTTTTGGTGAAAAAGTTGTAGCAATCACCTTAAAATAATGCTAACTCTTAGTTAAAAAAAACCCTTTCAAGTATAAAGAAAAAGAAAATGGAAAAAATGGATTTTAAGTAGAATATAGTGATTAAAACTATGACAATATACATACAGCACTCATCGTTAAATTGCATCTATCACTTCATTAAACGGAAATATTTGAATAAATGTACAATATGTACTGCTGAGTCTTTATTTTTCCTTTTTTTTTTCATACAGTATGATGACTTTGAGGAGTCGGACGGTGTTACCAGTGAAGGTGAGGATATTTGCTCTCAATTTCCTGTCATTCGGAATTTTTTTTTTTTTTTGTCAGTTAATGTATAACATTAGATATCTCTGCAGTTAACCAGCAGGTGGCATTGCATTTATTATTGGATAGAAGGTACCTCATAAAACCTTCACTTAAACCTCCAAAACACACTCATGCAATCATTTTTATTTTAGTTTCTGGACGTTACAATTTACCTTTCTGACTGACAAAGTGAATCTCATTTGCTTCTCTCTGCAGAATTCGACAGATTTTTAGCAGAAAGAGCAAAAGCAGCAGAGCGCCTGCCATCACTGCGAGCTTCCTCACAAGAGGCCGACTTCTCCAACGCTTAAGCTGCACACAAACCCTGACAGACTAACATTACTCATGAAGCTTCTGCACCGTTGGTGGGAAAAGTTAAGATTTCTTGTTGCTGAACATCTAAATGGCACATAATATGTTGGAAATTGCATTCCATATTTGAGGAAGGACCTCAGGCATGTATGTGTACCCTGCTCTTTACTGGGGAGCAAACATGGTTTTAACTGATGGTATGTGACAAGTACAAAAGTTTTTACTTGACGTTGTTGTGAGGGTTTGTATGTGAGCAAACATTTGCACATTTTATATGGTTATGTTACTGCTGTCGAAGGAAAATGGGTATTGTTACAAAAAACCCACTTTGAAACCAGGATTATGTATTATATTGCTGTTAAATATAAAAATCTATATATACTGTATATATATATTGGTAATAACAGGGATAACAGAAAAAGACACAATAGCAAGAAGCCCAGCTGTAACATACTGTGATAGTTTGATGCTTCACATCAATATTGTCCGATGTGGAAAAAAATACTTTTTTTTTTACTTCCAACTTTTCCCGATGAAGATGTTTTACTTGAAGTTTTAACAATGTCTTAAAAGACTGCTGTCATATATTAAACTAAAACTGTTAACTGGATATCTGACTAGTCTTGTTTTCACTTCAGTTTAAATTGTTTGTTTTGTTGTTAATATTTCCCACCTTATATCAGTTTTCAGTTAAGAATGAGCCTACAAAAGATGGTAACCATGTGATTTAATTTGTATCTTTATCGTCATTAGCTAAAAAGTTAATTGTGTGCAACATTTATTTGTTTTATTATGATTTATATGTCTTATTTAAAGAAAGTTAAACAAGGTGAAACTCAGCAGCTGACCGTTTGGTCTGCTACCATAGCGGATGTACAGAGTAATTATGATTGGACAAAAGAAGGCACGTGTCAGGCGGCTCTGTTTTCTGATTGGCCCTCGGTGCATACTCCCAAGTGTACGCCTATCTGTTACGTGACGCAACAACGTCTGCCCGTTTATAACATCTACTCGTGCGGTGTCACGTTAAGAAACCTTTCATAAAAAATAATAATTTACTGACATGTCTCTTGGAAAAGCTGCTAGAAGTTTGATTAGACCGGCCCGAGGGGTCCTGCGGTCCCCGGATTCGGTTCTGAAGCGGAACTATGCGGCGGTGGCTGAAGCCAAAGCGGTGCTGGAGCACGAGCTCGACTCTATCCGAGCTGCGGGGACGTGGAAAGCCGAGAGGATCATCACTTCCAAGCAGGGTCCTCAAATCAACGTGGACGGCAGTCGTGGCAGTAAGTGGTGGGAGTTTCGGCAGTTATTTAAGCGTCCTTAAACGCACCTTACATAAAGTATGTATCCAGCATTGACGGAAGTAAAATAAATTGCTCCACAGTGCATAAGTACATGGTTACCATGATTTTGAGCAAAGCAGGAGTATACACCATGATAATAATGAATGATAATAATATTATATATATATATATATATATATATATATATATATATATATATATATATATGTATGTATTTATGTATAAAAATGTGTGTGTATGTTATCTAAATAGATGTGCATTGCTGTATGTTGTCAGTGACGCATTGACGTGCAAATAGCAAAGAAAGTGAGTGAAGAAGTGGTTTTTAATCCCTTTTGAAAATTATCTGGGGATTTATTACACTTGACTATATATAATATTGTTCATATCATATTTGTTGTGTCATGACAGGTTTTTAAAAGTCTAAATCCACTGTAAATTGTAATAATTTGGATATTAAATAAACGCCACCAAGTAAATAAACTGTTCCCTTATATAATAATAAAAGAAACAAACTAAAACATGTACATGTAATACACTTTTTACTATTGGTCATGCTGTTATATAGCCAATTATCTACTCCACTGATATGGATACGGCTGTTTTTTTGTTTGTTTGTTTTTTTGTTTGTTTGTTTTTTGTCATCACTTTTCTTAAATGTTGTCTCAGATTTAAACTTGGGAAAATTAACTAAAATCATGTTGGGTTGCTACTTTAACGTCAGAATTAAAATTGAAATCCGGGCTGGTTGTTGGATTAGTAAATAGTTGAACCTTTAACTGGACTGCAGCGGCTAATCTCTACCTTTTTTGCCACCCTGCCAGCAAAGCAGCTAAGCAGATGTTGACATTTCAGCAAGAACCTTTGCCAGACATCAACTCTGCTGATTCATGAATGGTCCAGTTACTACAGGTCACAACCCCTGATGTGGGAAACATTTCAGTTCACATGCACAGCAGTGCCACGGTCACGTGCATTCAAGTGTTTATTCTGTCGGTCATTGTTCTGACACGTGTTTGGCTTTTTGCCTAAACATAAGCAAAATTTTAATCACAGGCTTTGAGTTGCACACAGTGTTTATTGTATTAGCGTTCTTTCATTCTTGAGCTGAAAGAGTGACTTCTACATGTTCTGAATGTTTCTCTCAGGTATATTGAATTTCTGTGCCAACAACTACCTTGGCCTGTCCAGTCATCCAGAGGTGGTGCAGGCAGGAATCGATGCTCTGAAGGCTTATGGTGCTGGAATGAGCTCTGTCAGATTCATCTGTGGGACACAGGTATGTTGGTGAAGTCCAGTCATCCCATTTTGACTCAGTAAAACACAGAAAACGGATAAAAAATATGGGAAATTGCAGAAATGCACACAATTTGCATTTACTTCTTATTCACAAACAAATGGCTTTTCTAGTTCCAAAGTGAAGGTTTTTGTTTCTTTGTTTTTTATAGCATTTGGGGGTTTCTACTTTACATGTACCTACTTTCACTTTGCATAGTCCAGGTCTTGGTGGAAGGTTGTTCCAGAGAGTTGACGGTGCAGCTCAAAAGGCATGACCCACCTGAAATACTTAAAGTGATACCGTGTAACTTTTGAACCCATGTTAGCCAAAAATTATGATTTATTATATTCTAACATTATTATTAATATAAGTCACTACAGCTGATTTCTGCGGTCAATATAGAGCACTTGACGCATGCCGTTGCTCCGAGGGGGCTGTCATTCTCAAAAACCAGGCATTGTAATTTCTCAGGAGCGGGCCGTCTCTCATTGGATCATGAGCCTGAAGCACTTTGATTAATGGCTTGATGACTTAAAAATCAGCTTTTCAAAGTGGTCTGCAACACTTCTCTAAAAACACAAACTAAGACTGTTTAATTTTTAGACAGTTGTGGTGCCTGTAGGAAGTTACAGGTTTAGTGCCGATAGTGGCCAAAAGTTACGCGGTATAACTTTAACTGGATCTTTTTTAACAGCTAAAAGATGTTTATCCAGTTACCCAGTTAGAGCTCGCTGTCTCTTTGCGCTTCAATTAAAACACTCAGTTTGCACTTTGGGAAAATTATATTGACATACCAGCGTTGTCAAAATATACAGTAGCCCTTAATTAGTAAGTAAATCATAACGCCTGACAGTGAGAGATTTTTTTTTCAATCAAATCTGTTTTTTTTGCACTACTCAAACCTGGATGCAATAATCTCAAAGAGGGCCTGTTCCTCTTTATCAGCATTTTTGTTAGTACTGTACTTTCTGGACTATTGAGCGCACCTGAATACAAGCTGCACCCACCCGAAAATGAGATGTGTACATATACAGGCCGCACTTGTCTGTAAGCTGCAGGTGTCAACCTTGTTTTTTATGAGATATTTCCCAAAAAGTTTTTTGTTTTTTTTTCTTTCAATTAAATACCAGTGACATACATGTAGGCCACGCACCGTAAATGGTTTTGTCCGAACAGTGCCTGTAATACAGCCTTTGGGAAAAGAAAAAAAAATACTACACTGCCATCTACAATGTCTCGCCAGTGATTCATTAAAGTCGAGCTTTTCTGCAGCAGCTCCGTTTCCCAAGACGCTCGCTGATGGCTGGACAGAGATCGGTGTAAAAAGGGCTTATAACTTTCCTTCTGCACGTCCAATCTTTGAAATTCTAACTGCAGGGCTTCGCTCATGTCCAGTATAAGGCGGCACCAGCGTTGGTGTGCAGCTCCGGGTCACCCCCTTGAAGAAGAAGTCTTTTCTGTTTTTAGCATTTTCTCCTTAAATAAGCGTCAGATCCCTCATACAGCAGCAGTTTTAACGCCGTTTGTGGATGATAAAGATTTGATGTGTAGGGCTGGAGCGCGACGAGTGACATCATAAATGAGAAGGATCAGCTGTTTCTGCAGCTGTCTCTCAGAAATGGCCCAAGAGGGAGCATTTAAGATGTAAACGAAAGAGGTCCTAATATAGATCCTTGAGGTACCACCTGTCAAAGCTGCTGAATGAGTGAAGGATCATCAAGACTAACAAAAAAATGACCCAATAGTAGGGCTACGTGATTATTTGAAAAAATCATGATCATGATTATTTTGTTCAATACTGAAATCATGATTATTCAAACGATTTTCTTATTTTTTTTGTAGTTACACGATGCATTTATTCAGCATTTCTCTGTGTTTTTTTACACTTTGTCAAAAAGACGGTTGTAGGAGGGCTGCATGGATGGCAGTGTATTACAAATGCATGTCTCTTTCACAAATTGTGTTAAAAAAACAAAAACAAAGGCAAATAAATTGTTTAAACTCAACTGTATGAGTTTGGAAATTATTTGACATAGAAATTAAAAATATGATCAACTTTTGATTACAGCCCTGCCTGATCGTCCATTGTGGCCTAAACCAGTTCAGAAGTGTGCCTCAGATACGATTATAAATGCTCATGCAGGGTTCCATGTTTATGCACCATGATTTACAGGACCTGCACAAAGACCTGGAGCAGAAGCTTGCACTGTTTCACGAGAGGGAAGACTGCATCCTCTATGCCAGCTGTTTCGATGCCAACGCTGGATTGTTTGAGGTGTGTTGAAGTTTGCTCACCGTCTCAGTGCAGAGCTAGATTCTTCATCATGACTGGAGAAAGTAAGAAATGACTTTCACAACAGGTGATGTTGGGTCCGGATGATGCAGTTCTGTCTGATGAGCTCAACCACGCCTCCATCATCGACGGGATCCGTCTATGCCGAGCAAAGAGGCTGCGCTACAAACACATGGACCTCAGCGATCTGGAGACCAAGCTGAAAGAGGCTCAGGTGTGTTTCTGCGTGTGTGAGTGCAGTTATTTCACCTCACTGACGATGCTTTAGCTCCACTGATCATCTCTCCTGTGCGCTCTCCTCAGTCATCTCGTATGCGTCTGATCGTGACAGACGGAGTCTTCTCCATGGATGGAGACGTGGCCCCTCTAACAGGCATCTGTGACCTGGCTGAACAGTATGGAGCCATGGTGTTCATAGACGAGTGCCACGCCACAGGTTTCCTGGGCCCCCGAGGCAGGTGGGTGTCTTCCTGATTCAACCTAAAACAAATATAGAAAACTTTATTTTCTGTTTTCAGTTTGAATTTTAATCTGTGGTGTGCAAATTTTTCCCAGCTAGTGAAATTGTTAACCTTAATGTGAGATTAAAATTCTTTCAGCAGCAATAGAATTAAAACAAAGCCGATATTGACACGTTTGTTTTTGGGCCTTCCCTGCTCAAAAGAATAAATTCTTTGTTTTTCTCTTAGGATAATTAATTTATGTTTTACAAAAAAATTAATTTCATATGACTCGCTTTTTTTAATCCTCTCCCCCTCGCAGACCCCCCCCATACTTACCCCCCTCTCTCCCCTCCATTGGTATGAACCGTTTCCTTTGTTGAGATGCAAGATTTTTTGATCTTCCTGCTTCCTTCCTTTAGATAATCCCCGATTCTGGTGTTTCTTGAGGATTTTGTTTTTTCCCCCTCAACCCTTGTCTGTTCCATAACTATTATACTTCCTCTTACTCATATAATTATTTTTCTTTTTTCTATAATCAAAATATGTTTTTTTGCCCGTCTTAATTATAGAGTACTTTTTGAAATGATCATATTCATTAATCTTTTTTTTAATTCAGGTGAGTATTTATATATTTGTAGAACCACAGAGCCCCCCTCCCCCGGGAGATGGGATTCGAGGGGAGGAAAAAAAATTTGGGAAAGGGAAAAAGAGAAAGAAAAAAGAAAAGCAAATCCCCCCCCCTGCTGCATCCCCCCTCCTCCAGAAACTCCCCCAAACCGCCCCGCTCGCTGCCCTTGGACTTTTATCTTTCGGCATGACTTAGAAAGCCCTCGCTTCTGCTGTTTTGGTCATCTCTCATACGCTGCATGTAATATCTACTTTCTTTTTTTCTTGTTATCCCCCCTTCTTCCTTATTCTTCTTTTTTTTTTCCTTAACCTTTTTTTTTTTTTTTTCTTCCCCCCCATACCTCAATATATTCACTATAATTGCTACATACGAGGCAAAGAATGAGCCGACATTTTAATTGAATATACTTCTAAGTCTCTGTGTTGTCATCATAAATTTAGAAAAACCTAACAATTTTTGTGGGGTGTAAAGTTATCTAAATTATTATCATTATTATTATCGTTATCATTAATCTCACATTTGTAATTATATATATATCTATATATCTATTTTTTTTTTTTTTTTATTATAGATATATATATATATATATATATATATTTATATATACATAATTGTATTTTTCTATATATTTTTATATATTTTTGTGTGTGTGTGTATATATATATATATATATACAAAATTGTATTTAGGAAAACAAATTTTGAAAATGCCTTATAAATTTGAAGGGGAAAAAAAGAGGATGTTTGTAAAATTGTCTGGTTAAATCAGAAAAACTGAATATTAGTTTTATTTATCAATTTTTTTTCACATTAATTCAGTAAAACAAAGATTTTTTTTAATTGTCATTTTCAATCAGAAAAAAACAAACTTTTGTGTAAAATTATGTTCTTTATTTAGAAAAAAAGACTATTTCATAAATTTATGAAAAAAATGGTAAAATTGTCAACTGAGGAAAACAATTAAGAAAAAAAAAGAACTTTATGAGAAATTCAAATTAAAGTTAAAAGAAATTAATAAGATTTTTTTAGCAAGTATTAAACCAGGAGTAGAACAAACAAATAATGCAGAGCTATAACATAGCTGACAGTTAAGTCAGAAATTCACCTGAATCAAGCTACACAAAAAAGCATTGATGCTCTGAAAGGAGTGGGGAGAAGTAAGACTTATTGAACCCCACCCCGATTTGTAAAAGATCTGGTTAATCGAGAAAACTAAGTTTTTATCTAGTTATTTATTTAGTTTATCATCGTTATGATCTCATAATTCAGGAAAACCTGATTTTTTTTTTTTTTTTGGTTTTGGTTTTTGTTAACACAGTAACTGTCTAATTTTTTTTTTTTGTTTTTCTTTTATCTTCAATGAAATGTTGGTTTAATTTAACTGTAATCCTACTGAACAGTTTCATTAAGATATCAATAAAGTGAAACTTGTCATTTTCAGGGGAACAGATGAGCTCCTGGGAGTGATGGACAGAGTCCATATTGTAAACTCCACTCTGGGAAAAGCACTGGGGGGGGCAGCAGGTACGTCTCTGTTCTACTTGGAAATATTCCAGCGAAAAAACAAACTGTATCTAGTTGAGTATGTAGCAGAGACATTGAGGTGTGCTTGGTGTCATGTTTCTTGCAGACTGATGGTTAGAGGTCGTAGCTATGTTATGTGTTATATCACTTTTCCACTGTCTTGTATGTATTTAATCTCAGGTGGCTACACAGTTGGACCCAAGCCTCTCATTGACCTCCTCAGACAGCGCTCGCGGCCCTATCTGTTCTCCAACGCCCTCCCCCCTCCCGTGGTGGGCTGCGCCATCCGGGCTGTGGAGCTGCTGCTCGCCTCCAATGAGATCGCTCAGAGCATGACGTCCAAAACCATGAAGTACGTTTGCTCTGAGGAAGAGCGCAGCGCCCCATGAACACAGCGTTCCCGTCCACCTGCGATGACGATGTCGTGTTTTTCCAATCAGATTCCGAAACAGGATGACGCAGGCCGGCTTCACCATCGCAGGCACATCCCACCCCATCTGTCCCGTGATGCTTGGCGACGCACGCTTGGCCTCTGTGATGGCTGATGACATGCTGAAACTGGGTGAGACGCCACACCTGATCCCCGAAACTAACATCTGAACTGGTTTAATTGTTTGTCCCATTTCCTCCCTCCGTAGGAATCTATGTGATTGGATTCTCCTTCCCGGTCGTACCAAAGGGCAAAGCCAGAATCCGCGTTCAGATTTCGGCTGCGCACACGGACGAGGACATCGACCGCTGTGTGGATGCTTTCATCCAGACGGGCAGAAAGCACGGAGTCATCTCCTGAGAAGGACTAACCAGCTGGAAGCGGAGAGATTCAGCAAACTGCTGGCCCTTACAGACCTCGCTGCCTGTTACTGAAGACATATGAATGATGCCAATGGAAATGTTAGTTACATTTGTCGGTCAGTGGAGCTGAAACTCATTTTTCTGTTTACTTCGCAGGTTAAGTGCTTTTGCTGAAGTGTAGATGTTTGTATTTGAAGAAAAAAGGGCTTATAACTTTTCCTCTCCTGCACTTCAGAGCGTGAAGGAGAAAAGGTTTCTGTTCAATCCAGAAATGTGGTTTTGAAGATTGTGCTGACCATATTGGCAAGTTTAGCGTGGCTTCAAGTGATCAATGGTTGGATTATCAGCATTTATAAAGGCAAACATTAAACTTTCACATCAGAAAAGAACTAAAGCTCAATGTTTTTCTTCCAAATGAGATCTTTTAAAGATGAAGGAAAATGTTTTGAACATGAAAAACACACTAGGCTCTCCTTCAATTCTACAGGTTTTACCTACAGTATGATGATAACAAATGTCCTCTGGTACCCAGGCAGCAAAACCCCAGTTTTTTTTTGGGGGGAGGGGGGCCTTTGGGAAACCTTTCCCAAACCGTCGGGAAAGGTTTGACAGCAGAAATGATCTGCTGGACAGCTACAGGGGGATAAAAATCCTTTTGGGGGACATTTAAATGGCAAAATGATATAAATCCAAATATTTAGGTACTACAATGGGATAAACAGTCATACAACTATGAAATTTGGCAGAAAGTATCTTGACACATAGGAAGAGGCAGGAAAAAAAGATAGAAATGCACGTTAACTGTTTTTTTAAAACTGATACTGACAACCCATAAATTTCAGCTCCTAAAGACCGATACTTATAACCGATACCGATAGCACACATACCTGATTAAACCAAATCAAACCCCCCCCCTTTTTTCCCCCCTTTTTTCCTCCTTCCTTTTTTTTCTCCCCTGGGGTAGTGAACAAATTTTATTGGATATTGCAAAAATTGTTCAAAGAACTTGTGTTTTTACTGTTTTAGCCTCCTGTTTTTAATTGTTTTATCTGCCTGTACAGTGTCCTTGGGTGTTTTGAGAAGGCGCTTTAAAATAAAATGAAAAATGAAAAAGAATTGAAAGAAACATCCTCTGTAACCCCTTTAAGGTCAAATATAAGTCCAAAAAAGATCCTAAATTAAGAGCCATTCGGGAGTTGAAAGAGCCAGTTTGGGAGCTGAGCCAAAAAAGCCGGCTTGCTGAAAACACCCAAACTGGCCACCACTAGTAAATAAAAAACTGGGTTTTGGTGGATCTGATTCACCATTGGAACAAAACACCAGTCTGCCGGAAATCAGCTTCAAATTGTACAAAACAATAAAGCAACCTTTACCGATGTTGTATTGTTACACTATTTTTCTAACAGGGTAAAATGCTATGAATGAGGTAATGGAACTCTGAAATACAAGACAGACCCACCAATAATCAAAATAAAATATTATTCCAATCTCTAAATATTCAATGAAAACTCCAACCAATCCTTGAAGTGGGGTGCACCCCTAGGATTGGCCAAAGGACCTGCCTGTCAAACCTTTGCTTCTGCATTGACAGGCAGAGGGAATGGGGGGGGGGGGGGGGTCTTGGGAGTGAGGCGGGACTGTTTATATTCAAATAATCTTGCTGTGCTTTCTGAAATGCAAGATCAGTAAGGGTTGCTTTAAATCTATCTTGCCTGGTGCTTGCTCTCTGGGTGCTCAGCACCCCTAAACCTTCTAGAATCGCCTCTGCTTACAACCATTCTTATGGTTTATAACAACTAACATCGATAACAGCTCTTTTAAAAGCAACATGAGCTATATTATATCATTATCTAAACATGTCAGCAGATAATGATGTTTTATTTGTGCTTCTTTGTGGCTGCTGTAGCTCAAGCTTTGGTCGCTCCACCTCCTGTTGTCTTTTTCGCGCCATCACCCGTCATAAGCTCCGCCTTCACCGTGTCGGCTCGCCTCCTGAAGAAGCCTGCTGACCAATAGGAAGAAGCAATGTTTACTATCAGCCAATCAGATGAGAGAAAGGACACGCTGTGACTCCTCTCGCGGGAAACAGACAGGAAACGCTTCAGTTTTTCCCGCGAAACAGCCATTCAGACAAGCTTTGCTGTGAGCGGTTCGGGAGCAGCTTTAGTTCGTCTTTATCAGGGGAAATAAAAACAAAACAGCAAGTTTTCCGCTCAGGTTCTGATTGTTTGTGATTCTGCCACCGAGCTGCTGCAGTATGTCTGGCTTTGACGACCCCGGAGTTTATTTCAGCGACAGCTTCGGAGGTGGAGAGGGGCCTGGCGTGGATGAAGGCGGACAGAAGCGCATCCAGATCAAGAAGCGGTTCCGCGAGTTCCTGCGCCAGTTCCGAGTTGGCACCGACCGAACCGGCTTCACCTTTAAATACAGGTAAATGCCAGAAACTGGGAAAGTAATAAATGCCTGTTTAAGCTGTTAATAAGTGGCCTTGGGGTACAGCTGCATGAGAGAACGTGGAGCGTAACGGTTCCCAAATAATCTGGATAATGAAGGAGATTACCGATAGTCAGTTTACTGTATAATTGTGGAAAGTAAGTGGGGTGCATCACGCTTATTAAAGACCGGTACACCCCGGCTTGTAAGGCTGATAATCATGTCGGCAATCTTCAGTGGGTGAAATGATAATCCAGCGGCCGAGATTAACAAATTATCATTGAATTGCTCTGAAAAGTTGGATCCATGTGAGCAAAACTGGTTATTCTCAAACTAATAATAATGTATCATCATATTTTCAAGCTTTCTTTGTATTTCAGCAGAATTTTTCTTAGTTTTATTGCAACATTATTATGTTAACATTCATCTCCTTTTATCAGAGATGAGCTGAAGCGACATTACACCCTGGGGGAATACTGCGTGGAGGTGGAGATGGAGGATCTTGCCAGCTTTGATGAAGATTTGTCTGACTGTCTTTACAAGCTGCCGACTGAGAACCTGCCGCTGGTAAGTATGCTGCTCTGCTGGTTCCCTCTGTTCCCAGAATATCACCATATTTCCAGCAGATGCAACAATAATATGTTGAACTATTGCGTCTATGTCTGCTTTCGTAACTTTTATCTTTGGAATACAAGTCAAACATTACACCAAAAAAGTTGCACACATGAATGAACCAAAAAAGGTGCAGGCTGAAGCAATAAGCCTGCCCTCATAGCTTTACATAGAATCACACAAAATCTGATGTAGACGTGATATTGAAGATTATAGGAGAAACTATCCAAAGTAAGGAAACATGCTTCATCAAACCACAACCAAAAGTCTATATTAGTCAGTTATCATAAGTTTACACATTTTTTTTTTAAATTTGCAAATTGAATTTCACATTTTTTTCTCAACCTTTTTCTACATTTTCAGTCTATAAAAGTGGAATTAAACTATGATGTTGCTGCATTTACATTAATTCCCATTGAAGAAACTTTAAAAATATGTTATTACATCAAATTTATTCATCTGACTGGTGACACCAAATAATGATGATACCACAAGGACTTCAGAAGTTGTCATATTTGTGTCATTAAACCGTTGTAGAAGGGAAAAGATGAATAAATAAAAAGAAAAACATTCTCAGATATTAAGATGGCTGCATTGCATAACATGATTGCATCAAGTGATTGCAGTCTGATGCCTATTAAAGAAGTAAAACAGCAGCACCTGAATCGAGCTGCTGCTGCAGTAGTAATATGCAAATTCTCTTTAAATAAGCAGTTCTGCTCTGTTGAAGAAGCTGCTGCACAAATGAACATAAATGTTTTTTAAAAATAATAAAAACAGCAATTAAGTTAGCAAAAAGGCTGGACACTAATCAAAACATTGCTTTTAATATAAGCATATTTTCTCATAGATGTCTCTCTTGTGACCTTAATTTGAATAAGATTTCAGAATCCATTATTTCCATGTTTATGCTTCCAGTTGCGTATAGTTTGTGCCTCCAAGTAGAATCTTATGGTCTGTTGGCAAATGTACGAACAACAATACCATCAGTAAAGACGATGACCTAAAAATGATCCAGTTTTTTGCTCCCTGATCAGATTGTTGCACCCTGAAAATTTGTTGTTAATGCACAGCTGGAGGAAGCTGCAAAGGAGGTGGCTGACGAGGTGACCCGTCCCCGGCCGGTCGGGGAGGAGACGGTGCAGGACATCCAGGTCATGCTGAAGAGCGACGCCCATCACGCCTCCATCCGTAGCCTCAAGGTACCTGCAGACCTCTTTGCATGGCAGAATGTGACTGCGGCGCAGTTGGGTGACGTTGTTTTTCCTCTGTGCAGTCGGAGCAGGTGTCCCGCCTGGTGAAGGTGCACGGCATCATCATCTCAGCCACAGCTGTCAAGGCTAAGGCCACCAAGGTGTGCTTGCAGTGTCGCAGCTGTCGCAGTGTGGTCAAGGACATCCCCCTGCCGCCGGGCCTGCAGGGTTACGCCCTGCCGCGCAAGTGCAACAGGTGGGCGTGGCCGACACCCGCTCCAGTCTGGTTCATTAGAACCGCATTAACCAAAGCAAATGTCCCGTTTCCAGTGATAACGCTGGTAAGGTGAAGTGTCCCGTGGACCCCTACTTCATCATCCCGGACCGCTGCGTTTGCGTGGACTTCCAGACGCTCCGCCTGCAGGAGTCTCCGGACGCGGTGCCGCACGGAGAGATGCCCCGTCACCTGCAGCTCTACTGCGACAGGTAACGGAGGCCATGTGACCAGCTTGTACCCGGGCAAATAAGAAGCGTTTCTCACCAGGTTTCCCTCTCCTGTCAGGTATCTGTGCGACCGTGTGGTGCCCGGTAACCGGGTGACCATCATGGGCATCTACTCCATCAAAAAAGTGGCCGCCGCTAAAACCAAAGGCAAAGAAAAGGGCATCGGCGTGGGGATCCGCGCGTCCTACCTGCGGGTGGTTGGCATCCAGGTGGACACAGAAGGAGCAGGTGAGGAGGAGTTTAGGAATTTGTGACACATCAGCCTTTCGAGGACCACGTTATACGTTCTTGTTGCTTCCAGGTCGCGGTGCCACTGGATCGGTGTCTCCACAGGAGGAGGAGGAGCTGCGAGCTCTGGCTGCGTCTCCGAGCATCTACAACTCTCTGGCCCAGTCGGTCGCTCCCTCCATCTACGGCAGCGACGACCTCAAAAAGGCCATCACTTGTTTGCTGTTTGGAGGTTCAAGGAAGAGGTGAGGCTGCAAAAACTGCCGCTTTTCTTTTCCTTTGTCATTACTAGTCCGTAACGCTTCGGTTTTATCTCCTCCTAGGCTACCCGACGGTCTCACTCGCAGGGGCGACATCAACCTGCTGATGCTTGGAGATCCCGGAACAGCAAAGTCTCAGCTGCTCAAGTTCGTGGAGAGATGCTCGCCGATCGGGGTAAGTTAGGCCTAAGTTCGCATGAAGGGGTAGGGGTGTACAAACGAAGGGTTTTCATATGCACACTTAAAGTGACGGGGTATGACAAACATGCAAATGGCACGATGACTGCTATCGAGTCGCAAAAAAATCGTTTGGCTCGTTTTCCCCCAACTTTAATGGAATTAACCAGCGACTGAACTAAAAAGGTCCATAAAAGTCCACAAAAACCTGTCAATATTCCTCCATACTGCTCGTCCAATGTAATCCAAGTGTCCTGAGTGGGTAGCGTCCATAATTTACCCGAAACTACATCATTTAGTATATTTTTATAGCCTAAACAATACTACACTGCAGTTTCGATTTGCGTGTTTGCGCGCGTTCATGACACTATGGAAGCCTTGGCGTTCAGAGCCTACTCTGCCGATAATGCAAGCGTAGAAGAAGAAATTTGCTGTTTTATATTGTGCTAAGAGCGAACAAGCTGTGGACAAATACGAGGGGTTGGCTATTGATTTAAAAGAAAGACAGAAAGAAAGAAAAAAAAAGAGAACGCACAATCTCGTCTGCAGCGGCTTCTGTAGTGTCGTGAACTCGCAGGGGCGCGTTTCGAAGCAGCTACGTACTACGGTTTAGGCTCTAAAAATATACTAAATGATGTCGTTTGGAGTAAATTCTGGACGCTCCCCCACTGAGGACACTTGGATTACATTGGATGAGCAGTATGGAGGAATATTGACAAGTTTTTGTGGACTTTTATGGACCTTTTCGGCTCGGGCCCCGGCAGTCTCCATTATATGAAAGTTGGGAGGGGGGGGGGGGGGGGTTGGGGGGGTGGACCTGTCAGCGTGAGGGTGAGTAGAAAATAAACACATCATTCTGTGGGTGTACTATTCCTTTAAGTGGCAAGGGGTAAAAAAGAGAAATGAGATTGGGCCTGAGTCCTTCTCTCGAGCTCCCTCATGCTATTGTGCGATACTCAGGCTTGACTCTGCTCTCCGCAGGTCTACACCTCTGGAAAAGGCAGCAGTGCAGCTGGTCTGACCGCCTCTGTGCTGAGGGACCCCAGCACTCGTGGCTTCATCATGGAAGGAGGGGCCATGGTGCTGGCTGATGGTGGAGTTGTATGCATCGATGAGTTTGACAAGGTGAGCTGTAAAATCAAGCTGCGAGGAGTCCTGGATTTCCATATTTGTGCTCCAGAACTGGTTATGAACGTGTTTGATTCCTCAGATGAGAGAGGATGACAGAGTGGCGATCCACGAGGCCATGGAGCAGCAGACCATCTCCATCGCTAAGGTATTACCGTCTAAAGAGAGCCTCGCCACACGCCCGCGGTTAGACGATGTAACATGGTAGACTGGCATCTCTGCTCCTCCCAGGCTGGCATCACCACCACCCTGAACTCCCGCTGCTCCGTTCTGGCTGCTGCCAACTCCGTGTTCGGTCGCTGGGACGACACCAAGGGGGAGGACAACATCGACTTCATGCCCACCATCCTGTCCCGTTTTGACATGATCTTCATCATCAAAGACCAGCACGACCAGCAGAGAGACATGGTGAGGAGGCTGCTTTCAATCCCCAACTCATCAGGAATCTGCTGGGGGGGTCGTTTAACTCCTCCGCTTGCTTGTAGACGCTGGCTCGTCACGTGATGAACGTCCACCTGAGCGCTCAGACGCAGACCGAAGGAGTGGAAGGCGAGATTCCTCTGGCCACGTTTAAGAAGTACATCGCCTACGCCAGAGCGTGAGTGTCCCTGAGCTCGTACATCACGGCTTTCTGGGTAACGCGCAGACTCATGCGAATGCTAACATAACTCGCTCGTGATGTCTCCCAGTAAATGCGGCCCCCGGCTGTCGGCAGCAGCAGCTGAGAAGCTGAAAAACAGATACGTGGTGATGAGGAGCGGCGCCCGAGACCACGAGAGGGAGACTGACAAACGAGCCTCCATCCCCATCACCGTCAGGTACGTTCGGAACATCTCCACCTGCATCCTCCATCCCACCTGTGATTCCTTAAAGGTGCAGTGTGTAAAAAAAAAAAAAGCAAAGGTCAATGGCAGAAAAATTTATGTATAATCCCAAACTGTATTTTTAGGGCTGGGAAAAAATATCGATACAGTGAAATATTGCGATATTTTCATATGCAGATTTCATATTGATATTTAAAAACGCAATACTGATCTAGTTTACCAATAAAATCTCGTAAGATTTCACGAAAACCTGCGAGATTTTGTAACGGAACGACAAAATCTCGCAAGATTTCAATAGTAAAATAGATACCACATTTTTAAATATTGATATATCAGCAGATGAAAGTATTGCGATATTTCAGTGTATCAATATTTTTCCAGCCCTAGTATTTTATTGATCACTAATCGCTTCACTAGAATAGCTGTTGTTTATTTTCTTGGAATCAGTCATTTACATCTACTTGCTGGGGCCATATTTGTGCTGCCATTTTTACTATGGTGTCCCTAAATGGACAAAACAATGTGAGTGAAGTGAAAATCCTCTGAACTTTAACACTGTTGTACCAGCTTTGTTTAATGAGAGTTAGACTGTTTGGATCATTAATGCCTTTAAAGAGATTTAAAATAGTTACTCATAGTCCAGTCATAGCCGCACCTGAGACCTCTGGATCCACTCACAGATGAAAACATCTTTATGTCTGGGAGAATTTTGGTCACTAGCAGCCACCGAATATTCACAACAGTGCTGGAATATGAAGTCATTTAAAAGAAAACCTCTTTTCTTTCATATACCAGTCTTTACCACTAGATGTCAGTAATTCTTACATTCTGTACCTTTAAGGCCAGACCCTGCAGGCAAATAGGGTAAAAACTTTAACTGTTATTACCATGAAACTTTCCTGCTTTATTCCTCACATTAGGGCAAGCATTTTTGTATTGTAAGTTTTCTGAAATTTTATGTTTAAATATGCATATGGGGTGTTGTATAGCCAAAAATGTGCTAATTTCTATACATTTCTGGTTTTAAAAAAAAAAACAAAAAAACTTTTTTACAAGTTTCATCTGGATATTGTTCACATTAAAGTCAAAAGTTTTTCCTGAGGTGATTTTGGATATCTATCACTTCACAATTTAAATTATGCTGTCAACAACCTCAAAAAACTAATTTTTGGCATATTTTTGGAATGAAATGTTCTATAAATTAGGCTGTGAACAAGATTTAAAAGAATCTTTCTATAAAAACTTTTAAGAATACAGTCAGGGCAGAACTGGAAAGTTTTGTGTCTCTACGTGTTCCTGAAGTGGAGATTTACTTTTTTATTGTCTGAAATTAGGATCCGGCCAATGAGAGCCCACGCCTAGCATAAAACCATCACGTTTCAGCTTCAACACGTTTCAGCTTCGTTTATTAATCGATACAGCTGGAAATATCACGTTTGGATGAGATGACATCATTGAGGGGAAAAGAGGCCTTTCCAATGATACCAGACATGACGGGGTTCAGACAAGCACCACAGTGCTGCGCTCTGTCAAACCAAACTTTAGCTGCATTTTGAAGGGCTTTCAGGGCATGCAGACAAAGTATCGTGATATAAACTCCTAAAATGTTTATTTTGGATGTTTTCTTTACACTAGTTGAAAGAAAAAATGTTAAAGAAGAAAAAAAAAATCCTGAAAATCTCAAAATTGACCAGGGGATGAAAAAACAGGACTTTTTCCTGCCGTGTCTCACCTTAAAGTAAATTTCCATCTCTCTGTTTTTCCTTTCAGGCAGCTGGAGGCTGTTGTTCGTATCGCAGAATCTCTGGCCAAGATGAAGCTGCAGGCTGTGGCTGGAGAGGAAGAGGTGGACGAGGCCCTCAGGCTCTTCCAGGTGTCCACGCTGGACGCTGCGCTGTCCGGCAGCCTCTCAGGTGTGTGATGCAAACTTCTGTGGCATTTTTAACTTGGACTCTGTACAGTAAATCTATTATTCACCCTTTACTGTAAAACTCGGCTAAATAAATCTAACTGGATGCAGTGCAGGTGTTTCCTGCTAGTAACATTCCTTCTATGTTTTCTGTGCAGGTGTGGAGGGCTTCACTTCTCAGGAGGACCAGGAAATGATTTCCAGGATCGAGAAGCAGTTGAAGAGACGCTTTGCGATTGGCTCCCAGGTGTCGGAGCACAGCATCATCCAGGACTTCACCAAACAGGTCAGCCAGAAGAAACCAAAATATTACATAATCCCCCCATGTGTCAAGATACTTTCTGCCAAATTTCATAGCTGTATGACTATTTATACCGTTAAATATTTGGATTTTTGTGATTTTTGCCATTAAAATGGCTCCAAAAAGGGTTTTTGACCACCCAGGTTGTGTCCTTGAAGGTCCTAGATATCATTTCTGGTGTCAAACCTTTTACAGCGCTCCTTGTCTGCTTTCCCAAAAAAACTGGGGTTTTACCTCCTGAGCATAAAGAAATTACATGAAAGTTTGTCCAAGAGGACTCGGACTATGTTGAAGCTTGTTAGGTTGGCCAAACTCCATTTTTGACTTTTTAAGTGCTTTATTTTAATAATGATTGGAGGTATTTTGAACAAATTGCCCATTTTCCAGGCAATATAGAAAGAAATGAACAGTGTCTTAAAGGTTTTCCACAGTGCTGCATCCAAAAACCAGCAACAAATCAGAAACCACAACCAACTGAACCAGTTTAATCGTAAATCTTCATATCAATAAGTTCAGTTCTGCTCTGAATCTCGTTTTTCTTCCTTCTCCAGAAATATCCCGAGCATGCCATTTACAAAGTCCTCCACCTGATGTTGAGGAGGGGGAGCTTCAGCACCGCATGCAGAGAAAAGTGCTTTATAGAGTCAAGTAGAGGGAATTATGCTCTGTTGTTCCATGTAAATAGTTTTTGTCTGTTTGAACTCTTCGGATATCTCTGTTTAACTTCTGTTTTGGCAGAAAATGATCTCATGTGAAAGGATTTATCTGAAATGATGGATTTAAGGTCACTGTTGAGCTGTTAACTCTGCTTTGTGTCAGTTTAAATGTTATTAAATGTATTCGCAAGAATAAATAAAATAAATTTCATCTCAGATGCTGGTCACTTTGCTTTATTAATCAAACTGGTAAAGATGTTACAGAAGCAAGTGTGCGTAAATGACAAGTGGTCATAGAAAAGATGGAAATATAAGTTTGGTTCATTTGTATAAAGTGCTCTGTGTGCTTATCCGGTACGAAATGTGGGGGGGGGGGGGGGTCTACATGGCGTAGATTCCTGCTCCGATGGTGGCCAGCGTGAGGCACAGTCCCATGGTGAACTGCATGGCTGGTGAAACTGGGAGCCTCAGAGCTGGAAATCCGGTCCTCGATTGGTCCTCTGCTTCTGTTACACTCAGCATTTTCTCCAAGTCATCAAAAACCTGGAGAAAAATAAGTTTAAGAGGAAAAACTGTCAGCATATTTTAGTTTCTCTTCCTCCTCTTGCTGGATTCAGTATGACAAAGTGGTAAGCAAAACTTTTACTGGTCACAGATCCTACAGTCAAAAAAAAATTTTGGGGGAGTCAAGTTAAATTACTATTTGTTACATCTAAAATTTATTCGTTTTGATTGAAACCATAAATTTTTTGATTTACTGGAATTTGTTTTTTTCAAAAAACATTTCCTTGATACAAAGTAAAAAATTTATTGTGAAAACTGTAAGCAATTTCTTTACTTTATTTCTTTGTTGAACAACTCCCTTGAATACGAACATAAAGACAGTAAAGCACATAACTCAAATTTATAGGATAACAATCATAAAAAAAAAAGTAAAATTCATGCTGAATATGTATTTCCCATGAGCCTTTGTGGTCCGGATATGTTGGGTTCTGAAAATAGATCGCCCCCCTTTGTTGTTCATGCACTCTGAAGCTGAAACAACTTAAACTATTTTGAGAGAAAGTCTAAACTTATTTCAGACTACAGAGTATAATTTTTAAGTTAATTTAATTCAAACACAGAAGATTTCATCACCAAATAAGTGATAATTAAGTGAAGTCAATGTAAAAAAGCCTTTTGTAACAACTACAGCCCAGATCCTCTTTTTTTTAGTGAAACTGTCCATAAGATTTCTCACCTGGATGTTTAACTCGAAGGCGGCCACGGCCTCCTCCAGCACCGCCGCCCTCTCTGCCTCCGTAAGCTCGATGCTGTTCATCCGGCTCCGGTACAGCTGCTTGAAGCGGTTGGGGCTGGTCACGCCGGGGAAGGAGAAGAACGACAGCCCGTCTTTGCTGCTCAGCCCCAAAGATTTCTGGGTGATTTTTCCCAGCACCTGCCCACCCGACAGATCACCGAGGTAGCGAGTGTAGGCGTGGGCCACGAGCAGCTCCGGCTTCTCTTTTCCAATCTGGAAAACAAAAATAAAGCAGGATGAGTTCAGCTGGTTTGGATGAATGAATAATGAACTAGAAAAGCACTCGGAGAGCGCAGACCTCCGCCAAGCAGCTTACGTCCCCCTCATATTGTGACTTACAACAAAAACTGATACTCCTGCATGCATTTAATCTACATCATTAGATTCCTTGACCATGAAACATACCAACAGCATCTGGAATCACGCTTGTATCACTATTACTTCAATAGTTGTATCCAAAAATCAATATTTCCATAATGGTGGGTTTCTTCTGGATCTAGCTACGTTGCTATTGAAGATGCATCAATTCCATTGACAAACTCCCGATTCAGCAGAGTCTTGGCTACAATTTGGTGTTAGTCGCATGTCTGTATCTTCATTTGTTACCTTTCAGCATTGAAAATTCCAACGACTCCCTTATTTTTGTGTGTTCTGGATCAAAATATCCAGAATTTCTCTGGATCCGGATTAACTTTGAAACATTATAGAACTCATTGAGATCCTCTCTTGAAATTTGTTACCAAACACTCGGGCCGTTTGTATGGAGTTATATGCAAAAATTCCAAAATTTGGCCGATCTCACAATGATAAAGAATCCTTCAAAAAAAAATCCTGGATCCAGAAGGAGATCTGGCTCGCCACCAAAATTTAATGGGTTCGTCCTTGGGCAGAGCCACACGGCTGGTGAAAATTTCAGGTCAATCCGTCCAGAATTTTTTCCGTAAAGTCCCTGACAGACAGACGAACAAGCCACAAAAGCAAACCTCCGTGGCGGAGGTAAGAATCCGAACATCTCCCCCCACCTGTCGCAGCCTCTGTTCGTATCTGTGTGTGGCTGCGGGGACGATCACTTTCTTTTCCCAGTCCGAGCCAAAGAAGTGCTCCAGGTCTCTCTCCAGTGATTCCAGACGGGCAAGTTCCTGAGGGAAGTAGATGGGTGCAACAGCCGGATGGGAAGCATTCCTGTCCAGCTCTTCTTCCAGGGCTTTGTAGATCCCATACAGGGAGCAGAGAAGGACCTGCAAGAGGCATCAGGATGAAGATTACACTCCAAATAGATCGGTTGAATTTGACTAATCTGGTTGATAGTTATGTGTCTGAATGAAGAGATTAGTTAGATTAACCAATATTTTGGTCAAAATGACCAATACAAACTGATCACTTTGACCAAAATATTGGTTAATCTAACCAGTCTTTTGGTTGTTTTAACTAATAGACACATAACTCACACATAACTACCAACCAGATTGGTCAAATTCAACCTGTTTTGTTCATTTAATCTGTTTTTAGAGTGCAAACTTTAATGACAATGTCAGGGGAAAATGAAAAGAGGTGTGCGACTTTACTTTGTACTGCGGCAGGGTGATCTGTCCCTTCTGGTAGCTGAGCATCAGCTTGGTATTTTCAGCTCTGACATGGTTGTCCTTAGTGGCGGCTTTGATCTGCTCCGATAAGTCACTACCAGCAAAGCACAAAATATAAGAAACCGCAATTTTCCCAGCCATTTCTTTTGAAAAACAAATGGAAAATAGTCATACCTGCCAGCCTCTCCTCCGTCGTTTTTCCTTGCACTCTTCATGGTCTCCATCTGATCAGATTCAAACATTTGGTTACTTAAAAGCAACTACAATACAGTTACCGTAGATTTAACTTTACTTACATTTGTTGAGCTGTGGTCGTCAGTCCTTCACGCAGGCTTCAGTTGTCGCCTCTGTGTGGTGTGGCCTCTCACTTCTCCCCTGCCTCTTATATGCAGCCACGACGCTGCAGCTGCTGAGTCAAAGGGGAAGTTGGGTTGCTGCATCATGTTATCAAAAGTGCTGCAGCTTCACATGACAAAGCAGATGTGACCCTAAAGTGGCGAAATCAGAAAGCATGATGAGGCAGAAATCAGTAGAAACACAGAGTGTCAATACTTGCAAAATAAATGACTTGATGCTGAGGTATTTTCTGTTATACTGCCTTATACTTTCATGCTACTGTTTATTTTAGATTACAATCACCTGCCTCTTTATTAGCGCCTCCTTTCTTGTACAGGCTGGACCCCCTTTTACCTCTAGAACTGCCTCAATTCTTAGTGGCATAGATCCAACAAGGTCTTGGAAACATCCCTTAGACGTTTTGCTCCATATTGACATGACAGCATCACACAGTTGCTGCATCCACGATGAGAATCTCCCGTTCCACCACATCCCAAAGCTGCTCTGCTGGACTGAGATTTGGTGACTGTGGAGGCTGTTGGAGTTCAGTGATCTCATTGCCATGTCAATGTGAAGTATATTCATGGAGCTCATTTAAATAGCCCTTAGGCCTTCTAAAGTGCTTTAAATAAAAAAAGAAGAAAAAAAAAAACAATAAAATACTATAAAAGCAAGAATAAAACGCAATGAAACATTTGAACATCAAGTAAAAACAAAGACATATAAATCAAAGGGAGGAGCTTTGTGACATGGTGCATCATCCTGCTGGAAGTGGCATCAGAAGAGGCGACTGTGGTCATAATGGGATGGACATGGTCAGCAACAATACTCAGGCTGGCTAAATGATGCTCAGTTGGTACTGGGAGGCCCAAAGTTACTCCACACTGTGGTGTTTAAATGATGGTTAATTTGCCAGAGTGCCAATGAATCATCCCCCACACATCACATCATCAGCAGCCTGCAGTATTGATCCATGTTTTCATGATGTTTCCACCAAATTCTGAGCCTAGCATCTCATCAAAGACTCATCAAACCAGCAACGTTTCTCCATCTTCTATTGTCCAGTTCTGGTGAGTCTGTGTGAGTTGTAGCCTCAGTTTCCTGTTCTTAGCTGACAGGAGTGGCATCCGGTGTGGTCTCCTGCTGCTGTGGCCCATCTACTTCAAGCTTGGACGTGTTGTGTGTTCAGAGATGCTATTCTGCATATCTTAGCTGGAACCAGTGCTGCTCTGACTTCCTGTTGCCTTTCCATCATCTCCAGCAACATTCTCCTCCGACTCCACCTTAGACTAGGGATCGACAGATACAGATTTTTGGGGAGCATATACAAATACCAATATTTTCTCATCAACCTTAGCTCATACAACCTGCCAATATTTGGGGCCGTTACTGTATTTGACCCCTAAATTAATATGAGGAAAGATACAATGAAAACTTATTTTACAATTCTTTTAAAGACGAACAACATAAATTTTAGACCTTAAAGGTACAGTATGTAAAAAATCAAAGGTCAATGGCAGAAAAATTTAATATATAATTCAAAACTGTGTTTCTATTGATGGATAATAACTGCACTAGAAGAGCTGTTATATGTTTATTTTCTTAGAATGAGTCATTTATATCTACTTGCTGGGCGGTGCACATTTGGAGGCTGCTATATTTGTTCCACCATTTTTACTATGGTGTCCCTGAATGGACAAAAGAACCTGTGTGAAGAACCCACTGAACTTAAAAACTGCTGTACCAGCTTTGTTTAATGGGAGTTAGAGCACTTTTTGGGATTAGTAATGCCTTAAAAGACATAAAAAGTAGTTACTCATAGTACAGTCATAGCTACACCTGAGACCACTGGATCCACTCACACATGCAAACATCTTTATGTCTGGGAGAATTTTGGCCACTAACAGCCACCATAGATTCACTACAGTGCTTAGAATATGAGGTCATTTGAAAGAAAACATCTTTTCTTGCAATACCCATCTTTACCACTAGATGTCAGTAATTCTTACATACTATAGCCTACCTTTAAAAATATGCGTTTCTGACTTGTATTGATGACACAACATTCATCATGCACATTTTTGAGCCATCACTGCCCAGAGGCGCCCCGGGGCTCAGAAATAGCAGTATGTAAGTTTTCCATCCGGGACGCAACTGTGACTTGTAGCCGACTATTGGTTGCACATCGCGTCACTTACTAGCAAAAGGCTATGAACCAAACATGAATACAGCAGGTGTTTTTAACGCGCAGCATGTCGGATTCAGTAAAGAAACGCAAGGAAACATTCCTGGAGGAAGAGAGGAAAAGAAAGAGAGGAAGGGACAGAACAAGTGTCAAGATAAGACTGTTTTACTGGCTGGAGGGAATCACAGTACAGGTACGATGAGGATGGATGCTAGTTTAGCCGTTGATAGCGGGCGCATCACTGAGAAAACTGCTAAAAGTTCTGTTGTGTGTCTTCAATATATAAAAAAAGAAAAAGCACTTCAAATAAATATATAAAAAAGAAACAGTGCACTTGTAAATAAATATTAAATAGAAACATTTTTACAATTCTGCAGTGTTACACCGTGTAAGACAACCCATGTTTTCACATTATTTCTTATGAAGAAAAGCTCATCGATGTGGTACAATGGCAAGGTGAAGACGAATCATCGACCAACAAACTCAACATATCGGAAGATGCCGATGCCAGGAAAAAACACAAATATCGACCGGCCGATGTATCAGTCGATCCTTAGTGCAGACAACAGCTGTTCACTGGATATTTTCTCTTCTTCAGATCATTCTCTGGAAACTTGAGATGGTTGTGGTGAAAATCCCAGTAAATACTCGTAATACACGCCACGTTCAGAGTCACTTAAATCCCCTTTCTTCTTCATTCTGAAGCTCACTTTGAACTTTAGTAAGTCGTCTTCACCATGTCTACATGGCTTATACAGAAAGCTTCCCTGTGTGATCTCTGTGATTCAGTCAGGTCTGTTAGTTTGGCCCTTTTTAGTGTTGGGAGTGCGATGTGGCCCCATTAATGCAGAAAACTGCTTGGAGGCATAGTTGCTTTCAGTTAAAGAGAAAAAGAAAAAAGATGTAGTGCAGTGAAGGACTAATCTCAGCTGGGGCCTTTCAGAGTTGAGGATGTGTTTCTGTGTGGGTTACCGTCGGGTACTCTCGCTTCCTCCAGCCCAAAAACATGAGTGTCAGATGAACTGCTGATTCAGAATCAAGCATTAAGGTCAGACATGTTGGCACAATGATGGATGGGAGTACCTGTCTCTCATCTAATGGCAGTATAAAACTCCAGCTCTGCTGTAACCCTGAATAATACATAAGCAACAACTAAACCAAAGGGACTTCCTCAGGATGTTTGCTTTTTTCCTCAGTTGTAACAGCGTGTGACCACAGATAACAAGCATGAAGAGGTGTGTTATGTTACAAATGACTCTGACAAAACTTTCTCTTCCTTCATGACAGGTGGTTTCACAGTGAAATAAGGCTCCAGAACAAGGAACCATCTTGAATTATTGTTCCTTAATTGCAGTGTGCATGACCAGCATAAACTGCTCGTTTGATACCTCAGGTTTCCTCCTTTACACAGAGGAAAAACCTGTTATCACAACTTTAGAAATCAATATTGTCAAACTTTGATGGCTTTTTAAAAGAATAAAAAGATATTTATGCGCTTTTAAGAATATTAAATTGAGAACGTGGGCAGAAGTCTTTATTTTTGATTCTGTTATCTCAAGATCTCGTTAATTATTCTGCTATCTTGAGATCACAAAGCTCATTCTTTAATGAACAGCTCATTTATCTCTTTATTGCAAGAAACTGCCCTTCTGTTTTCTAGCGATAACAGCCCACTGTAGTTGGATATCTTGTTATAATGAAATAGTTAACTAGATCTTAATGAGGATGTTCAAAAACCTTTTTGAAGCATAGCTGCTCTCAGCTTCCAGAGAGTCCACAATCATTACATGTAACTAATCAACAGATTTAAATTGTGTTACATGTTTGATATAGAAAAGGCCTAGAACAAGACTGCTAGGCACCTACAGTAGCAATGGATTTAGTTGCACCAGGAGACTGCATCCTATCCTAGTCAAACTTCTGATCTGATTAATGATGATTTAAAAAAAAAAAAAAAAATTAGCTGACTTACATAAACACGGTTATTAATAAATGAACTAATGCGGATCATGTTTTTGTTTGAAATTGATTATGACTGGACTATAATGAATTGGGTTGAACTGGACTGTGTAAAAGTACCTTTATGCATTCACACGGCAGAGATGCCAGTATTGGGGATAAAGAGGGTGAAGCGTCTTGCCTGTAAGACACAACAACAGATTGACTGGGGGAGCAGGATTTGAACTGCCAACCCTTCAGTCATTGAACATCCTGTCATCCGACAGTCTGCTCTATCACCTCCTTAAGATGATTTTGTCCTGAATTAGCAATATAGAAATAAAACTGAATATAATATAATATGATTTAATTGAATTGAATTGAATTAATTGAACTTGTACCTGCAGTGGCAAATAAAAACCACATTTGGTTGTTTTCTGCATAAATATGAATGAATGATTTTGGGACTTGCCTCCCTAAATGTAAACTACCATCCAGTTACAGTGTGCTCAGACCAAACGCGATTTGGACGTCTGGTTTACATGCAAAGTCTATGTGAATGTGTGTCAAGGGGCGTCGAGCCTTCTAGTGGTGCGCTTTTTGGCGCTTGAGCATCAGACGCGCGTAATGTGCATCCAAACGCCAGTGTTGAAAAATCTGAGCTTTTGCAACTTAGGGATTCTCTTCACTTTACGATGACGAAGGAGGATAAACTGATCTGGGTCCAGTCCCAGGTTTCCAAATGGTGGTTTAATGGTTTGAGGTCATCAAACTGGGCCCCGGTCAGACAAAAGTAGCTCTGAAAGCACCCATCATCAGCATGCAGCTTCAGCAGTAAATGGTGAAACTCACCAAACTCAGAACGTCCCTGAACAATCTGATAAATCCAGAGACGCCCAACGACATCGTTCTCTGGCCTTGTGGAGAAAATTAAGCCAAGCAGCTGCAGGGAACGGGCAAAGGTAAACCACCAGGTCCAACACTTCGCTCTGATGCACGTCCAGAGTGGTTTTGTCTCCAAATGTCATGTGTCAGGACCAGCGTCCAACTTGTGTTAAGGGCATTTTTGATGCCAAAATCAGGTTTGGTCTGAATGCATCGTCACAACTTAGCCTTATTATTTGCCAGTGCAGCTAATGGTAAGTGTGCACTAGAGTGGCCACCGATAACTGCATTGGTAGCCGGCTTTGGGATGCATGCCTCCAAGCAGTTATTGCATGGTTTACACAGTTGTATTAATTTGGGCCCTTTCACTGCTCCATATTTATCACTTCCCCAAGATCAAACTAAAGAAACAGTTGCCACAACCAGAAATAGCACTTTTTTTTTTTTGTCAA
This sequence comes from Atherinomorus stipes, assembly GCA_023101725.1. NCBI lineage: Eukaryota > Metazoa > Chordata > Actinopteri > Atheriniformes > Atherinidae > Atherinomorus > Atherinomorus stipes. The sequence goes on along the minus strand of JALJCO010001881.1, from coordinate 311,724 downwards.
TGCGGAGTACATTTTTTTTCTTTAAAGAAAATAAACTACATGAAAGCCCTTTTTAAATTTTTTATTGTTTTCATTAACAGCTTTGATTTTAGCTGTTGGTTTTATACTCAACTTTGCTAGTGATTTGCTAAATGGGGGGGCCTTAGCCCCAGTATGGCTACGCCCCGATATATACCTCTATCCTCCTCTTCTATCCTGACCTGCTCTACTCCTCAAATCACACCCCCCTTATGCAAGCAGCCCTCCATTATTGGATTTTATCACCCGGGGGGGGAGTGGGTTGTCCTAGTGGAGATTTACCGAGGGAAACACATGCTAACTCAACGCACTTTAACATGCCAGATAGTAAACATGTAGCAGTCTCGAGACGTTCCAAACCTCCCAAGCCGGGCGCGAGACACCGAGCGATATAAAAGGTAAGGAGCGGGTCTCCATGTTTGCTAGTTATGAAACGTTAGCCGACTAAACATCTGGCTCGCTGGTAGCCGCCGCATCCAGAGGAGGGTGTTATAACATCGGCTGGGGAGTTCACGAAAGAGCCGAGGGACTTCACCTCCCAACCACCAGCCGTGTCTTTTCTTTTTTAACATCGTTTCGCCTCTGTTTGGTCGCTGTAGCGTAGCATTGCCTTCTTGTAAGCATGTCATGAAAGTTTTTTTCTTTTCGTCTGTAATCAGCTGCTCAACATGTCCCAAATACTAATGAGGTCTGTGGGTAATTTAAATCAATACAGCTGGACATGTCAAATAAGGTTTAACCTACTTTTCAGCCATATCTTTCTGTGGTTTTGCATAGAAAACTTAATTTTATTGGATAATGTTTTTATATAAATGATCCCAGATAGACAATTGTCTTAGATTACAACTCAGATACCAAAAGGAAGGGCATTTTTTAAAAGACATTATGTTACTGCAGTGTAATTAGTATCTTATTTGTCACATTACAATCTATTCATACTTTTACAGCATTGCTTGGCATCCTGCAGGTTATGGAGCCGAGCCTTGTGTGTGTCATCCTGTTCAGCCTGATTGGTTTTGTCATAACCTCATTCAATGACCGCCACCACAATGGTACCCATCACTATGACTACTGTGTGCTTGGAGCTGGCCCTGCAGGACTACAGATGGGGTATTTCCTCTCCAAGGCGGGAAGAAATTACATCATCTTGGAGAGGAACTCAGGACCTGGCAGCTTCTTCAACAAGTATAAAACCTTGCAAGAGGTTTTTCATATCCTCAGTTTTGCATGTCCTGTACTGCATCATCTTTACAGCATGTTTTTTTCCTGTAGGTATCCCAGGCATAGGAAGCTGATTAGTATAAACAAAATCCACACTGGAAGGCAAAATCGAGAGTTCAACCTGCGGCATGACTGGAACTCGCTGCTGAGTGATAAACCTGACCTCCTGTTCAAGAGAGTGAGCAATGAGTTTTACCCGCCGGCAGATGCCTTCCCCGTCTACCTCTCCATGTTTGTGGAGGAGCTCGGGTTGAGGGTTCAGTATGGTGTGGACATCGGACGGATCAGGGCTGTGCAGTCAGCCACAGGAAGGAGCTACATCCTCACTGACCAACATGCTTCGGACTACAAGTGCAGGTAATGTGGCAGACTGAACCTAAACTGAAAAACTTTGATTATTTGTACTGTAAATTTAAATTGTTGTCTTTCCCTCAGCATCCTTCTGGTTGCCACCGGTTTGTGGGTTCCCCAGAAGGTGGAGTTTGTTGGTTCTGATCTAGTTGAGGGCTACGAGTCCATCTCCACTAACCCTGACGACTACAAGGACCAAGCTGTGCTAATCCTGGGGAAGGGGAACTCTGCTTTTGAAACAGCCCAGAGCATCTTAGGAAAAGCGAGTCGGGTGCACATGCTAAGCTCCAGCCCCGTTCGACTGGCCTGGCAGACACATTATGTTGGAGATCTTCGGTAAAGTACAGTTCATATTAAAATTATTACTTTTTCTTTTTTCACCTAATCTGATATTTGATTTCCCTCTTTTCAGAGCTGTTAATAATGAGCTAATAGACACATACCAGCTGAAGTCCCTCGATGGACTGGTAGAGGCGCGCCTGGAGAAAATAGTTATTGTTCGGCAGAAGGATAAAAGCACGAGGAGATCAGGTGGACAGAAGAAAGAGAAGAAGGGCCAGTTGTATCTCACTTTAAAAAAGTACATGCATAACAAGGACAAGAAGAACAGCTCTGAGGTGACGCGTGAGGAACTTCCGGGGCACCACATTGACAACTTCCCCATGCGCAAACCCTACGACCGCGTCATCCGATGCCTTGGATTCCGGTTCAACTTCAGTATATTTGACAGGTACAGATTAAACAGCATGGCTCTCTTATTGAATTTTTCTCACAGACTCTATCATATTACAGTGTGTTGAAGAAAAAACATGAAAGTTTAAGTCTGAAAATAAATGTCCTCAGCTCTGCCAGCCCACCAAACAGTGACAATGCCAAAGGGAGGTTGCCAGGTCTGACCGCCTGGTATGAAGGGAAGAACACCCCCGATTTGTTTGTGTTGGGAACAGCTTCTCACTCCAGAGACTACCGCGCATCTGCTGGCGGCTTCGTCCATGGCTTCCGTTACACAGGTGAAAGTCTGACTCGGTCATTTTAGGACTTCAGTAGTTTAAAGGTGCATTCACACCAGATGGTCCGCTAGACTCGGCCCGCTTGGGAGCTCTTACTGATAGTTATCTATCTTACTGATAATTCTCTGACTGAATTTGGAGCAGAGTAATGAGATATGACCCATCCTAGCTTGGAAGACTAAGCCTTTGGTGGATGTTCCTTTTATACCAAATGTTGACACCCTCACCAGTTATCAGTTAATCCACTGGTTATTGTCCAGAAAGCAGAATTTAAAGATTTGTTTATATTTTCAATGTGGTTGAAATCTTTCTTTGATAAATAAAGGTTCATAGTAATTAAGAAATGATAGATTTAAGTGTTTATTGCATTTTTCTGAAAATAATGTTTATACTGTATATACCTTCATCAGCAGAGCTACACAAATGTGGACACATTTGGCGTTCAGATAACAGTTCTCTGTACAGTACAGATATTTAAACAAACTGTATTTTCTCTGCTCAGCTCGAGCTGTACATCGTGTACTTGAAAACCGTTACCACGGCAACACATGGCCATCAACCAGGCTGTTGACAACGCAGTTGCAATCTTGGATTCTGAAGCGTGTCGGTGAGGCCTCCGGTCCGTACCAAATGTTTGAGATGCTCGGGGACGTCATACTTCTTCAAGGGTAAGCAGATGCGAGTAGGCTTTATGCACAGCTTCTGTACTTCCTGAACTTAGTACAGCACCTTTGTTTCCTGTCTTTCATGATTGGATGAACTGATTAATCCAGGTGTGTCTGATCTCAGCAAATGGTCAGACACACCTGGATAATTAGTTCATCCAATCTTGTAAGACAGGAAACAAAACAGACAAGTTCAGAAGACTGAGTGTGCAAAAGCCCGTTGTGACAACACGTTTTTTTTCCCAACTTTACCTCAATGACACGTGTGTAAGTAATTCCTTCTCTCCCTCACGCTCAGCTCTCACTGTGAGTACGTTGAAGAGTTCCTACTCCAGGCCTTGCCTCAGTTCTCCTCTATTTCTGGACACCAAGTCTCCAGCCATGGACTGCTAGTGATGGTCATGCAGTACGGGAAGAAGAAGATAGACTACCTGGGGCGTGGCAGAGCAGAAACAGACTGGACTAAAGCCTGGCAGTCCAACTTTCTGCACCCCGTTTTCTACTACTATGACAGACTCCCCACTGGTGAGCAAAAACTGCTACTCAGAAAGTTATACTTTGAGGGAAACAAAAAGAAAAAAAGAAACACATGTTTCTTTTTTCCTTTCAAGAGGAAGAAATGAAGATGCGCCCCCATGGCTGGCCTTTACCACGACCCAAAGCAATTCATCACATGGTTGAGGACTTCCTCACAGAGTGGGACGGTCCTCTGTCTCACATCCAGCCACTACGACGCTTTCTGGAGCATTGTGTTCAGACTGACCTCAGGGCTTTCTACGCAGGTAAAACAAGCATATTAACCGCTCTCTTTCTTATATAATAGATGCTGTGTTTATACTGTAGCTTTATTTGCTAGGACTAAAAATGTCCCCGTGATTCAACGTGCTGTCCCACGTTAAGATCAAAGATTATGAGCTCGCCAACTAATTATACCTTTCTTTTTCAGCCAAAGGCTACAAGTTTCTGTTGTCTTTTTTTCCTTTTATTGGTGTACATTTCAATAGCAATCAGACTTTACATGTAAACAGAGCATAAACGAAGGTCTCCGTGGACCTTTCACTGGCTGATGTATCTTTTTCAAACCAATCCTTACCCTTAAAGCAGGAGTCTGCAACCTGCGGCTCCAGAGCCACAAGTGGCTCTTTGGACTGTCCACAATGGCTCTAAATAACATTCACTAAAAATGATGAAGAACCGCGTAATATTTAAAAATACTCATGAACAAATGTAGGTTTTAGCAGTTTTTCATTGGAATAATTGCTCTGAATTTTTACTAGTAAAAGTACCATTATGTTAGTTATGTAAACATTAGTTATGTTTTTTTCTACATCTGTTTCTCTTCTCATTAACTTGGAAATTATGGGCTTCTTCTGCAACACTTAGTCTCAAAAGAGCAACATCCCATAAAAAATAGTGGAACTATCCTTTTTTTTTTTTTCAAAGTTTTTATGTTTTGTTTTGACAGGAAGAAGATTAGGTCCACTGAAGAAAAAAAAAATCTAAGAAAAAAGTCATAATTTTGACTTTTGTTTCAGAATATTAAAAAAAAAAAAAAAAATCAGGATTTTTTTTTTTCTTTTCAATTTTCAGATTTTCCCAGAACGTTGAAGAAAAAATTTCAGGAATTTTCTTTCTCTTTTAAAAAATTTCTGAAAAAAGTCGGAATTCGTACTTTTTTCCTGAACATTAGAATACATTTTCTGGTCCCCCCCCCCCCCCCAATATCTGAAGAAAGTCAGAATTCTCAGAAATTTAAATTAAAAAGGATCTCCTGATTTTTTTTCATTATTTTTTTAAATGTTCTGGAAAAAAGTAAAAATTCTGACTTTTTCTCAGATTTTATTCTATTTTTCCTCAGTGGCCTTAATCCTCCTCCGTAGTTTTGCTTTCTAAAACCTAAAAGTATAAATAAAATTGATGTTGTTCAAAAATGTCAAAATTTTCATAAAGTTAGTGTTTATTAAAATTATAAGATGTTTTTTGAAAAAAGGCCATGAAATATTTGTGGCTCTGGATGACTTATTTAGCTGGGTTGAGGCAAAAATGGCTCTTTGGACTGTAAAGGTTGCAGACCCCTGCCTTAAAGTAATTATTGATTTTTCATTTGTGCCATTGCTTTGTTTGTGGGGGAGCTTGGCTCCTTTCCTGTTGACATTAAGCTGATTCTCTGTGGGGGCGCCCTAAAAATAGACCATTTTCAGGATACTTTTAATTTTTTTCACAAGGTTCCTGTTTGTTTTTTTGTTTTTTGTTTTTTTTTAAGTTGGGATGCACCAATACCACATACTGTATTTCCAAACCAAATGCACGTACATACATTTGAGTATTTTCCAATGCTAACCACCAGTTGCAGTGTAACTTTGTTTCTGCGTCCAATGATAAATATTAGGGATGCACGATCACCTGTTTTTAAAACCGATACCGATAACTGACAAATTTCAGCTCCTAAAGCAAGCAAGCTCCTCAGCAAGAAAAACTTAAACTGGGATTTTCAACTTCTGCACGTCTGATTTTAAGAAATGAATAAATGAAGAAAAAAGCTTTCTTTTGGGGTTAAAGCCCAAATTACACAAAAATAACTTATTCAGTTGAAACCATTTTGTCCCCCCAGTTTGATAATCCCATCTGCGCCCCTGAATATATTTGTCATCGGGGCAAGTCATCATGATATCTGACTTATCGGAATGACGTAATAATTTCCTGTTATCGGCCTGATAATTATCATGCAAATATTTCAAATTTGAGGCTTGAAAACTGTCAGAATCACCATAAATAAGGAGGATAAAGTGGGTTTTCATGGATTTGATTTGCCACAGTAACAAGACACCTACATACTCAAAATCAGTTTCTCTCAGTAACATAAACCTGAATTTGGACTCTTACATAGCACCAGCAATAACTTTGTTTCTGGACACCTAATGAGGAAAACTTGAACCTGAGACTTGGAAATGATCAGAAACATCACAAAAAAAAAAGAGGATAAAGTGGGTTTTGGTGGATACTGTTCACCACTTTGACAAAACACCTTATATGTTCAGAACCACTGGCTGGCATAACGCCAGATTTTGATTTTAGCTGTCCTAAAAGTCCCTGTGTAATTCAGACCTTGCTCCCATGGATTATAGTCCATGAATTGACACTCATGCATTCATTCAAATTACACGATTGTGCTGTGACTACTTGTTGATGCTGCGTGTTGTAAGGCAGGAGCAGCAGAGGATGATGCTTCCCTCTGATTTTTTTTAGCATCTCAGCGCTTTTGACAGGGACTCTGCATGCAAAAATGATCTGTAGTCCGCAGTGCTGCTGCAGTTTGAATTTAATCATTTGTGTATTTGACTAAGGTAGCAGAGGTCAGCTTCGGAGGTCTCTGGCCCACTTTAACGCCTGAATGTGGGTGGTTAAACTTGTCTTTGTGTTCCTTTTGTCTTTCAGAATCATGCTTCTACTCAGCCCTCACCCACCGTAAGCCGCCACTGTCTTGCCAGCAGGGATACCTGAACCAACGGGGCGTCCCTCGCAACGGTCAGATACAGCAGCGTGGCAGTGAAACTGGAGTGATGCCGGCTGAAAAAGATGAAGCTGGTATATCTGAAGCTGACCCAGCACTCCCTAAATACCTGGCACCAGCTGGAGCATCCGTGTCCTCAGGACTGAAACTTGACTTCTGATTGTCTGAACTGTTAGATCTATATAATGCTGTTAAGTCTCTCAATTGCTACCTCCATCATCCATACCAATTTCCTCTGCAAGACCAAGTATTTGGATGGACTACTACATTTGAGAATCTATTGTTTTCAACCTATTTTGACTTATTATTCTGTTTTTCCCTTTAAAAAAAAAAAAAAATACAAAACAGAAATTTCTTTGCACAATTTATCATCACCATCTAAATTTGTCTGCAACATATTTGTTTCCCCTTACCAAAAAGAAGTATTCCTTAAGTATATGACATTAAGTATACTCAAGTATAGTAAAGTTTATCCTTGACCGTGTTTTTTTTTTTTTTTTTTTTTTTTTTATTTTTTTTTTTTTCCCTTTTCCCAAGTGTACTTTGTCTATTTACCAAGTACACAGATACCAATGTACTGGTAGTATACTAACAGGTAGACTCCTTGGGACTAAATTGGCCCACTTTAAGTATTTAAAAGTACACTTTCAAGTACACTGAAAGTAATCTTCTTGGTATACTGTTAGTTTACTCCTACTAAAACTTCAAGCTTACTTTTACTTTTAGAAAGAACATTTTAAGTATACTAAAGTTCACTTTTAAGTAGACTGAAAGTGAAATATATGATATGAACTGGAGGTTTTCAAAGGATTTGAAAACATGATAGAATGTACATCTTGCAGTATTCCACAATGAAACCAGTAGCCTATATGTGAAAATGTACTATGAGTGTACTACTATTAAGGCATATTGTTCAAAAGTTTAAATATAAGTATAGGCTAAATATACTTAAACTTCTAGTATATTTATTAGTAAATGCAAAGTAAACTTAAAGTATATTTCTGATGAGTACATAAACAGTAAACTGAAAATATACTGTCTTATATAAAGTTTAAAATTGGTATACTTAAAGCCTACTTGCATACTGCTTTTTAGTAAGGGTCAGCCTGACTTGTTCTCTTACAGGTTACATATTTTTAGTGGTAAGAAAAAGAATATTTAAACTTTTTTTTTTTAAGTGAAAAAAGTCAAACTGTTTTGTGTTTCCTCTTCTGAGAATCACCCCTCAAACGTGTCTTGTAACTCCGTGGGAAACCTGCTGGTTTAGAACCACTGCATATTCCTGAAAAAGCACTTTGTCCCTTGAGAGCACCAATTAATCCTTGATTACTTTACAAATATTTTATATTCACTGCATTATATGTTATTTTCATATCATAAAAAACTATGTAGGTGATGGCTGGTGTCACAAATTATTGAACATTGTCACTTTTTTTTTACATTATTTGAAAGATTAAATATGTATGAAAGAGAAGACGCAAGATTTGTCCTTTTTTTTTTTATTCCTAAATGAATGTTTTCATTATTGTTGTGAAAGGCCGCATGCCCAGAGCAATCATTGCTTTCTGATTGGGTCACCATAGGAGCCGTCTGATTGGCTGCTTCGTGGCATTGATTCTATTGGACAGTAGCATATCAACAATGTGATCTGTGATTGGTGCTTATTGTTTAGGGGGCTGTTGATTGTACAATGACTGCGCCTCTCACTACTTTTTCACACGGTGAAATGGAACATGTAAAATAGGGGACATTTTGGAGTGAAGGCAGAGGTATCTACTGCTTAAATGCTTAAAATTATTAAAAACGTTTGAAGGAGAGTTTGTTGGTCGACGCCCCGTGTAATGGCTCCAGGCGTTAATGACAGTATAAACGCAAAATATTCAAAGTCGACTCTGTTTAGCTGAGGGAGGTTATTTCCTTTAGGTTTTGGCAGGAGTTGAGTAAAAACAGCTTCCCTATGTCGCGTTAAAATATGGACGGGTGGAGCGCTGTCGTCGTCTCGGATAATGAGCGATCCAGCTCCGAGGGGGAGTACATGCTGGAGAATGGTCTGGAAGGGGAGACCCGGGCGGCGGGGGGAGAGACGCGGGGTCAAGTGGAGCGGGTGGAGGACGTCGGCACCGCTGCCGTCGGGTTCGGGATCAGTGGGACAGGTGAGGGGAAAGTGGTGCTGGGTCGAGTCGGACAGAGAGACGACAAAGAACTCAGGTACCTGCACTTGCTGTGGGAGCCTGGACGGGAAGAGCTTGGCTCGGGGGGTGTAGCGAGCAAGCTGGGGAAGGTGACGGGGAGCAGGGCCAGGAGACACCAGCGAGCAGTGCGGAACCTGGGTCCTATCGGTAAAGATATTTATGGTAAGAGAGAAATCATTTGAATCATAAACGTGGTGGTGTTTGTAAACTGATTTCTAGCTTCATATGAAAGCTAATGTGTTTGCTGTTATGGTTCCATTTGTGATATGTGATGTGTTCGTGGTGCATTTTAAATGTAACCATGTTTATAAATATGTTTTTGGTCCATTATTTCCCCCTTTAGTAATACCAATCGGTGTTCTAAATCAAATTGCTGAAAAAAATTTGAAAGGACTGTGCTTCAGAGGAATGAACAACTCAGCTAAACATGTGGGTAGTAGTGCCACCAAAAATGTGCTCAAATCCCCTGCAATATTCTCCCGTTGTGCCAGTAATGGATGTATGACTGGCACCTACATAGGGATGCAATAATATCCACATCTTACGATACGATATCTTCACGATATGAACCTCACGATACGATATTTATCACAATTTTGTGGGGAGGCTCACGATAACAATAATGATGGTATAAAATGCTTTGACCAGTCATTGTTACAATATTTATTGTCATATTCAAGGTTGTGACATTTTGAACCGCTTGAAAAACCTTTGCTGAAGCATGAAATTCAAGTAAAAATCCATTATATATTGAGAAGACAGCTCAGGTACTACTGTCTATTAAATAAACTTAACCAGGTATTAAAACAGCCTATTTAATAAATGAAAAGACCCAGGCTCAGAGAAACTGCCTTGTGTTTAGTAGTCAATACATTTAAAAAAAAAAAAAAAAAAGTCCTGTGTGTGGCCAGACAGATGCACTGTGACTACTTCTACAGGCTCTGCCAGAACTTAATTCTTGCAGGTGGTGATGTCGACAATCAGATGAGCGGATGCTCTTCTGCACCCGCTGCTGCAGATTAAATGGAGAGTTTTAATGAGCAGCTGATTGAGTAGAGTGAGAAAATATGAAAATGTGTACAACACGTGAGGCGTTTTAAATATACAGACATCACCGCGTGCACAACCCCACCCTGCACGGACCAGGTTGGTGGTTAAATATAAAGTCACCGAGTCACACACAGTGATCCCTGCGGTGTCACGGATGAAGCTTCTCGTGAAGTAATAACCCACCAAAACTAACTTTCTTATTGTCCCTTCCAGCCTCCAGAACACGAACAAATTTCTCTTCTCCTGGAGAATAACAGCTGTTTCAATCCTCGTATATCAATGCTGTGTTCACCTGACCGCCTTCAAGTTTGTTTTTCCTGTGTGGGGGGGCTACGCGTGCTCCCATTGGCTCAAAGAGCGCACTGGTAGCAAAGGATCATGGTCTATGTCAGGGATCCCCAATTCTGGTCCTCGAGGGCCGGTGTCCTGCAGGTATTATGAGCTGCCCTTGCTGCAACACACCTAGTGACATGTGCAGAGCTTGACATCAAGCTCTGCACATGTTCTAATTACCCACTGATTGGAGTCAGGTGTGTTGCAGCAAGGGAGCTCTAATAGGGGATTATCACGCTTACCGGAACTTCCCGGTATTTGGACACTTTCTCTTCCGGACCATGTTACCAACAGCCGTTCCTGCTCTGTTATACTGTTTAAATCGTATAAACTCCAAACATACTTAAGTTTTCATTCCAGACTGAAGTGATACTGGATCAAAAGCTGGATCAAAGCAATCGATTCGCCGCGGTGAAGGGCCGAACTTTATAATAAAACACACGTTTGTTTGTCGCTGGTGGGGCACAACACCGCCCGACACCGGCACTTCACAGCATGCTAGCATTAGCCAGCTAGCGTTTACTGACTGAAGTATGTTTGGAGTTTGTCCGATTTAAACAGTATAACAGAGCAGGAACGGCGATGTTAACATGGCCCGGAAGAGGAAGTGTCCAAATACCGGGAAGTTCCGGTAAGCATGATAATCCCTATACCTGCAGGACACCGGCCCTCGAGGACCGGAATTGGGGATCCATGGTCTATGTAGTTCAGTATATAACGCTACGCATAGAGCGGGCTGGAAACTATCAGTTTTGTCTCAAGAGATATGCTGTTTAATACCGTGACAAGACCACGACAATTTTGTGGCAGTTTCCCTTCCACAATATCGTGATATCGACAATATCGTTACTAGAGCTGGGAAAATTATTAATACACTGAAATATTGGGAAATTTTCATATGCTGATATATTGATATTTAAAAATGCGGTATCGATCTATTTAACTGACTGAACGACTGAACGAGATTTCATCGTTCAGTCACGAAATATCGCGGGTTTTCGTGAAATCTCGTGAGATCTCGTAAGATAACGATGAAATCTCACGAGATTTTGTTAGTAAAATAGATCGATACCGCATTTTTAAATATAAATATGAAATCTGCATATGTAAATATTGCAATATTTCAGTGTATCTATATTTTTTTCCCAGCCCTAATCGTTACATCCCTACTTGACAGACATAGTTATTGGAATGAGATTCTGTAGCCAGTGGTGGTCCCATGTCTCCAGAAACAGGGGCCTAACTCCATCTCCAGGATGACAACGCTCTCCCCACAGAGCTGGCATCATCACAGAATACCTCCAGAGTTTTGAAGTGGAGGATGAAATAACCTGCTGTGAGTCCAGACCTCAACACTAATGAACACTTATGGGATGAGCTTGGGCATGCTGTTGATTTGGTGACCCAATATTGGTCTGGACGAACCTGCCGCTCATGTCACCTGTTGGTTTCTGAAGAGCTAAAAGTGAAGCCAGCTGGGCATTCCCACTGCTGCCGTCATAGCCGCGTCGCATGTGTCGTCATTCCCGGAAAATACAAAAATGGGCTGGGGGGAGATGACTGATAATGTACTCTGAGCTAAGAGCTAACCGAGCTAACCCAGAATGAACAGGAGCTAACGAAGATAGGTGGGCTAAAGATAAGGGACGCTTGGACCCTATTTTAGCTGCTAGACCGCCGTTGAGCTGAACTAACGCTGGTGATGCGCCAAAATGTGATTGTCTGCCAAAAACTGATTAAACAGCTGCGTGTTGTGTAGTGGCTGGGTCGTGGTTAGGGTTCAGGGAAAGGTTAGGTTCAGGGTTAGATTTTACCGTGCAGTCATTGGTTTGGTAGTGGTGTTGTGTAGTAACATCGATACACGACACCCCCACTTAATGACACACCTCTGGCTTCGAAGCTGCAGCTAGACCCTACTCCGCTCCCGTGGCTGTTTAATCAGTTTTTTTCGGCAGACTATCATATTTTGGCACAACACTGGCAGCCGGTCTGCTGCCTGTCAATCAAAAGGACACACCCTATGTGTAATTTCAAGATTGAATAACATCTAAATGCTTGAGTTATTAAAATTTCTCCTCCCTCACAGTTGACATAAAACTAAACTTGACCTATTAAACCTAAAATGATCTATTGAACCAGGCTGTAAACATGTTTATTTCTGTTGTAGACATGTTTATTTCTGTTGTGAAGTTGGCATGGCACTCTATGGGGACTTCTTCTGTTTTGGAGCCAGCCCCTAGTGGATGAGAGGTGAACTACAGTTTTGGGTTACCCCGCAGGTGGCTTCATTTTTCTCGCTGGGTTGGTTGGCCTCCTGGCTGTGAAAAGGGATGCGATCCCACAGTGTAACCAGCAGGAGGAGGAGTTGCCAAGCTGGTGTGACTGCACATGGCTCTTCCACACACTACTTAGGTCATCGTCACTAGGGATGGGCGATATGTTACCGTGTGTGATATACCGTCAAAGAACTTTCCCATGATAATAATTTGTCATCTCACAATAAATACTTGTAGTTGCACTACTTTGTGATTTTTAGTAGCCAGCCATGTTATTTTTGCTGTTTTGCTTTTTTAAAAAATAAATATAAAATTTGTTCTCATATTTGACACTTGTTTGTTTGGTATCACTACAGTTTTGCAGTCGGTGTACTACTTGAACTTAATTGATGTAGTTTAGTGGCTTCTAGTATTATTTTAAGGCTCTCAAGCCAGAATGATACATATTTAAGTACATCCTTAATTGTCACACATTAATTTTACACTAAAGTGTAAAGATGTGTTGGTTTTCCCCTTTACTACCGTGAGAGATTGCGATCATCCACTCTAACAAGACTGAAGATGGCAACAGGAGAATATTACAGGGGATTTTAGCGCATTTTTGTGGGAGTACTCGCATGTTTACTTGGGTGTTGCTCATTCCACTAGAAACACAATTTTTTTCAAGTTATACCTACGTAAAGGTGGCCAATTAGGCTTTCCTAATTAGATAGGGAAGCGCTTTGAGTGCCTTGAAAAGCTCAATATAAATCGAATCCATTATTATTATTTCCAATGAATTAACTGTAATTGGTATTCTAAAAAAGGGAAAAATAAACACAAATTTCCTTACTTTTTGGTGCTTTTATATTACACATGCTGACCAAGCTGTGTCTGTGTCAGTAAATAATGAAAAGCTAGTTTAAGGTATGTGACAAATTTGATGAGCACCGTTGTTATTTGCTTGTTAATCCCACATAAGCTGACGGTGTTCCTGCAAATGTTGTCTCTCTTTGTTCTGTTGATGAAGTCATATACATTACATCATGGATTTGAATATCTTATCTTTTTAGCTGCAAAAAGACTGAGGGAAGCAGCCAACAGCAACGACGTTGACACAGGTATGAACAGTTTGATGATGTAATCGAGTACTTGCACGCAGTATAATGATGGGATGATTAATTATTTGTTTTATTTTTATTTTTTTTTTAACAGTGCGGAAGCTCCTGCAAGATGACGTAGACCCCTGTGCAGCAGATGACAAAGGAAGAACAGCTCTTCATTTCTCTTCCTGCAATGGCAATGATGGCATCGGTGGGTTGGTTACACATGATTGCACTAGTTTCCTTTTACAGTAATCTCATAAATTTGTCTGAATGAGCAACCCAGTCACTTCCCTGCAAAAGTTTCATTTTCACACATGAGCTGCAGCATTCAGACATTAGTCACTTTTCCATTCATGTTACTCGCATTTTTTTTAGACAGACTTTTAGAGGTGATGGAGAGCCTCAAACGTGTAAAGCATGACAAAGTAAAGGTTGTTGCAGTTATTTCACATTGTAATAATGGATGTTAGCCACCACGCATACAGTGGTTATGTGACACATTTATGCAGTGGATGGAAGCAGCTGAAAAAGATCCCTTTTCTACATGAACCCAGTGTTTGAAGAGGGGTAGGTTGATATCTGTATTATCAGATAAATGTATTACTCTGCAAACTGGTTGAAGAGTGTCTTGCAATTTAGTGTGCATGATGCAAGGAGATCTATAATGCTATTCATTAGGGATGCACGATGTTGGAATTTGGCCGATATCCGATATGCCAATATTTTAAAAGTCATGTGGCCGAAAACTGATATCGATGCCGATATTAAGGCTGAAAAAAAAAGCAGTCATTGCAAATAGCAGTTTTGTTATCCGTTTCCGACACTTTAAAAAATAGGGGTGGGAAAAAATATTGATACACTGAAATATTGTGATATTTTCATTTGCAGATATCAAATTGATATTAAAAATGTGATATCGATCTATTTTACTTTGATAATCTCGGGAGATTTCATCGCTCTGTTACAAAATCTCATGATATTTCGTGAATTCTTGCGAGATTTCGTAACAGAACGATGAAATATTGTGAGATTTTTTTAAGTAAAATAGATCAATACCACATTTTTAAATATCAGTTTGATATCAGCATATGAAAATATTGCAAAATCTTTGTGAATTCTTGCGAGATTTCGTAACAGAATGAAGTATTGTGAGATTTCGTTAGTAAATTAGATCGATACCGCATTTTTAAATGTCAACATGATATTAGCATATGAAAATATTGCAATATTTTTGTGTATTGATATTTTTCCCACCCCTAGTCTTTAGAAGTTTTAAAGTCCTTAAAAAAGAAGTTTTTGAAGAAGATATTTATATATATTTTTTAAACTTTAGAAACAGCGGTCTGATCGGTTAAATATCTGTGGGGTGGCCGACGTCTGATACTCAGTTTTAAGGCCGATATAGGCCGATACCGATAGAGGGCTGATTATATCGTGCATCCCTACTATTCATCAGTGCTTCCCATGACTGCAAACTGCATTTTAGAAACACTGAACAGACTGACAGCTTACAAATGCTGCTCTAATAAGTCTATTTTATATTATAGTGCAGTTGCTGCTGAGCTACGGTGCCGATCCCAACCAGCGAGACAGTCTGGGAAACACTCCTCTTCATCTGGGTAAGAGAGCAGCCACCTCTAAAGCTCATCACATTGTGGTTAATAATGCATATGATTGTAAAATGAGAATAGCATAAAGTAAAGCTAAAATGTTAAAGCGAAATTTTTTTTCTGGATTTTTTTTTATTTATCTTTTAAATTTTTCTCATTTTAACCTGTGTTCCTGCAGCGGCCTGTACCAACCACGTGCCTGTGATCACCACCCTGCTGAGAGGAGGTGAGTTTAAAGTGGAGAAGTTTAATTCTTTGTGTCTTAGCTTGAAATAAATGGGGACAAAACCATTTCACACACTGTCAAGGATAAGTGGCTGTTAGAGTTAACTGTCTGTTCAGCTGGAGAGGCAGAAATGGTCTGATAGAAAAGAAAGTACACCTTTGCTAAAAAAAAAAAAAAAAAAAAAATCTGGGTTTTATACATTAAAGACATCACTAAAGATAATTTAAAGTTGTGTATAAAATATCCCATGAACAACACGTTAAGTAGATAAAGGAAACTGGAAACAATGCTTAAAGATATTTCTACAAGCTACTCTCTACACCCTGCTGTTTGCATTTTTGGCTAAATGTTTATGAAATAATTTCACAGTATTCTTTTCTTCCTTCACTGTGACTGTGGGAAGTTTTTTGTAGGACACAACCGATGTTCAATGAACCACATTATGCTGTATCACAGTGCTTGTCTCCCTCAGTTGCGTTAATAAACATAGAAAAAAAAAAAAAAAGAAAATACACAGCTTGGGTTGCATTTTCTTCTGTGCATCAAATTTGCAACACACAACCTCCTTTCAAATTTAACTGTTGACATAAATGTTCACTTCAAGTCGCCACATTTAAGTCAGATCTGTAAATAATGATTCATCTATAAATCATTATCTATACCTCCACCGTTGTAAAACCACTGTAACCCACGGATTCAAGGGGCTTATTGCGTTTATAAAACTATTACCTTACATATTTCCTATAGAATAAATAAAAATGAACACGCATACAAAAAAATAAACAATTTATGGGTAATAATGAAATGATACAATGGAGAACTATTTGTTCACCACATAAGATTGAGTGGATAGCATGGTTGCTAAGCAACTCAACTTGTCAACAAGTAGCAGGGTATCTCATAAAACAAAGATATTTTCCTACGATTTGGCCTGTCATCAACACGTAAATGCAGATTTTATTTCTTTTTTTTTTTTTTAGCTACTTATTTATTTTTTGGCATTAAAAAAGTTAACTTCAAAAACTTTGACCAAAGTGAAGATTTAGTTTGCCTCCTTTATGCGTGTGGACATTAATAACCAGGGTTTTAAGGTTTGAAACATCTCTGCTTGCGACAAAATCTGCTCTGATCACATGTGCGACCTGTATTTACTGCATTTATCCATCAACATTAATATTTCGCCATACACAGCCTTACATCTGATTAACTATTAAAACGTGGATAAAAAGGAGCTTTTCTCCCGGGCCATTGCCTGGCTAACGGTGAAGGAGCAAACCCTCAGAAGCTGCTAAAACCCTGTAAATGTGTTTTACACACTTCTGCAGTTTGATGTGGCTGGATTTTTCTTCCAAAAAACAAGGTGGTGTGAACTTGATTTTCTTTCTTTTCTTTTTTTTTTTTTAGCTGGAGGAGAGAGGGAGATTTATTTTACAAAAATCTGGCTACCCATACTGTGCCATTCGCCCTCATCAGTTCAGGCTATCTGGGCTCATTACTTCCATTAAAAGTGGCGTTAAAATAATGTTTAATATTTGGAGAAACGGTGGTGTGCTATTGGCGGCAGGTGTTTTTGTGCAGACACATGATGACGGCTGTGCTCCACAGCCTCCTGTCATTAAATGCCAGTACGACTGGAGAGATGCCTCACACTTCTGTCCTGTCACAGGTATAAGCTGCTTCTATGTGGCATCGGACAGTTTCTGCGTTGTGCTGCTTCTCGGGCGCGATTAGATGATCTCTGTGCCGTTTCAACAGAACAACGGCTGCTTTGCAAATGCGAGGAAAGCAGCGCTGTTATGTCCAACCACTCATCCAGGCTCAGAACACCCAGAATATCAAAATTCACCACAAAGTCTACAAAAGTCCCGAAACACTTGTAATCCAATGAGTGGGTTGAACGCAGGGGAATTGGTTGCTAGGCAACGCAACATCTGTTTATGCTGGCGCAGGGATATTTTGTGCTGCGGTCTACGTGTGGATTACAGTCTGTTTTATCACGGCTTGGAACACAGCTCAGCCAATCACATTTAAGTGTGAGAAACACCCGGTTTATAATGGAAAATAATGGACAGTACTCGGCATCAATGTGTCCATTCACTCAACATAAACATTATGCTGTGAGAATCAGCGTTCCTAAAGACTAAAAAGGATTTCTTTTCTTATTAATTCTCCTTAGGAGCCCGTGTGGACGCTATCGACCGAGCGGGCAGGACCCCGCTGCATTTAGCACACTCAAAGCTTAATATTTTGCAAGAGGGAGATTCACGCAGCTTGGAGACCCTGCGAGGGGAGGTCACACAGGTACAGAAGACCATAAATTATCTGGCTTCTTAGTAAATAGACTTTGCTGCAGATATTGTACTGTATATTCTGACCTAGTTGCATTCTCCATTGCTTTTCCTACAGATTATTCAGATGCTCAGAGAATACCTGAATTTAATGGGCCAGAGTGAAGCCAGAGAAAGGCTGGAGCACATTTCTACACAGCTTCAGCACACACGCACCAGAGAGCAGGTGAGAGCATTGACGTATTCTCCTGTCATTTGATCTGTTATATGTACAGTATGCATCTAAAGCCTATTTACAAGGAATTGGTTTAATATTGTCTCAAGGATGCATTTCTTTTTTCTTTCAGGTGGATGAAGTAACTGATTTACTGGCCAGTTTTACATCACTCAGTCTGCAGAAACAGAATTTGAGTGACAGGTAGAAGACAAGTTAAAGTCCTGCTCTTCATCAAGCCTCCCCTTCACTGCCCTCAGCCATACAAGCAAAAGCTCAACCATCATGTTGGGATTATCTGTCCTGAAATCTGTGTTTGAAGTAGTGCTGTATCGGACAGTTGGACTCCTTGTTATTTGGTAACAAAGTTGTTCTTGCCTTTATTAAAATGAACAGACCTTAAAATATTAAAGCCCAGTGCTGTTTGCAGATGTCAGTGTTACTTTCCTTCTTTACCTTCTCTTGAAGGGAAAACACTTCAAGAACAGAGAACAGTCGATAACTCAGAAGTGGCGTGGGACCATGACTCTTTATTATGTGTGTGTGTGTGTGTGTGTGTGTTAGTCAAAGTGTGTGTCTGTGTTTACACATTCCTTTTGCCTGATGTTAAATTGACTAATTCTGTGATAAATATGACACAAAATTATAAGAATTTTTATGTTGCATTTTTGATTTTTTTAAATCAACATATTTGTATTGTTGCCTTCTTTTTGTACTGCATGTCATGTTTCTATGTGAACTGTAATGTGTTGAAGAAATGTTGTTGAAATGGGTAATACCAATAAATCAGAATCTTTGGCTATATTTATGGGATTTTGTCTTTGGAGTATTTATTTGTTTATTTATTGCACTTTATTAACATTACAGCATCAGTTTGGAGCACTTTTGTAGATGGTGTAGGAAGCGGACACGTTAATGCGTTGGTAGTGGCAACTTTTCCTCCACGCTGATTGGCTGTGTCAGCGAAGCCCCGCCCCTCACCCGGCACGTATTGTCCTGCCGATAACAAAGATGGCGACCGGACCCGCGTAAATTGGAGATCCCATTGAGGTAGTAAAATTTTATAAACGCATTATTTATAACGCTCAGGTGACTGCAAACTTAACGTGTTGTCAGTCCAGAGGAAAGGAAAATTTCAACATTGTTAAAAGCATGTCGGCTGCGGTGTTTGGCCGCGGGAGGCAACCTTGGCCTAGCTGGTCGGGTGAAGCCTCGGCCTCTCCTCAGCCGCTCTCCCGGTCAGCGCAGCGCCACCTGGGTCAGCCGCACGCAAGCCGTGGAAATGTTGGATAGCTCAGGGTGTCAAACTGGAAAAGAGGGGGTGTGTTTGTGTATCTTTACGAAAGTAGGCGGGAATTCGTTTAGCTGTAAATTTTTAGGCTGATTTGTCTGCGACCGAATAAAGCATTTCTGAAATTATAGCACGAATACTATTTTTGTGCAAGTAGAAGGACTTGTCCGCTTTTTGAACATATCCAGGTAACTTGGACCCTCTGTGGTGCTCCGTGTTGGACGGGCTTGACACACCTGAGGCAACGCATCACCTGTTTTGACGAGAAATGACATCAATGTGTTTTTTTGTACCATTTATTTGGTGTTTTGTCAGTCTTTGTCTAATTTGTTTAATATGTTGTAATTAATTTTGATCTTTTGATATTTGCTTAACAGGCCAATATCCAACCTTCAGTGTTGTCCATGACATCCCACAACAAGAAAACGTCTCAGCATAGGATAAACCATGGCATATGAGGAGATAAAGGGTAAAGGAGAAAAAACTGTCTTTGTACAATCTAAATACAATAATGAATACTGACTTGGGGCTGCCACGATTAATTGTCAACTATCAAAATAGTCTGCAACTAATTTAATAATCGACTAATTGTTTATTATTTTTAAGCTTTATATTTCCTCTAAAAATTGTTGCTGTACTTTCTGCTACCTTGTCTGCCTTTCTCTCCAGTCTGCTTTTCTTGAATTGTTTATTGAGATAAATAATACACACCATCAGCCAAAAAAGTTTGGACACGTTTTCCATTAGATTCAATGAGAAAGTGTCCACACTTTTGACTGGCAATGTAAATTTGCTGCAATTTTAGTATGATCTGATTAGTCGACTTATCGCTGAAATAAGTGGTGACTAGTTGATTATTAAAATAATCGTTTGTGGCAGCCCTACACTGACTAAAAACAGCAACATTAATTTACTTTATTGAAGGGTAATAACTTTAGATACACATGTAATAAGACTAGTCATATAAAGTATAATACATACAGCACATCCTAATGTGAATATGGACATAACAGTTAAGTTTTCTTTGTTTGGAAGAACTCTTAAAATGGACTTTACTGATTTGATTTAGATGTAGGAATGGAGGGGGACCGAGGCCTTGTGGCTGGTCGTAGCCAGAGAGAGAAGAGGAGATCATATAAGGACTTGTTACGAGAGGAGGAAGAGATTGCCGCTGAAGTACGCAAGACGTCCAAGAAACGCCCAAAGGTTAGTGATACGTTCTCTCTGCCACTTCAGATGTGGTGTTCATAACTACAGTGTTATAAATACAAATTTGATGTTTACTCCAAATAAGGACTCAGAGCTTTTCATGCTGGGTGGGGATCCACACAAAAAGAAGAAGAAGCATAGTGATGATTACTATTATAGGGGTAAGACATTATAAGGTCATTAAAGCAACCTTTACCGATCTTGCATTTCAGAAAGCACAACAAGATTATTTGAATATAAACAGTCCCGCCTCACTCCTAAGACACACCCCTTCATTCCCTCCACCTCCCAATGCAGAATCAAAGGTCTGACAGGCAGGTCCGTTGGACAATCCTAGAGGTGCACCCCACTTCAAGGATTGGTTGGAGTTTTCATTGAATATATAGAGATTGGAATAATATTTTATTTTGATTAATGGTGGGTCTGTCTTGTATTTTAGAGTTCCATTACCTCATTCATAGCATTTTACCCTGTTAGAAAAATAGTGTAAGAATGCAACATCGGTAAAGGTTGCTTTAATTAATGAGAATACATTTTATTTTTCTGAATTAGGAAACGTAAATATAATTTCTCAAATTTTTCTTTTTCAGATCATGATGGTTCAGGTCCGCCTCCTCATAAGAAAAAGCACAAGTCTGCAGACCGCTCGCCTCCTCTTTCCTCCCCCTCGTCATCACACCCAACAGATACGGCGATGGGCCTCCTGCAGGCTATCACTTCTCCCCTGGCCACAGGTTCAGACCCCAGCCCCCACTTGCACAAGAAGCCCTCCTATCCCTCTTTCTCCTCGCACTCTTCCAAGGATCGCAAACGCGACAGCGGTGGTGGAAGCAAATCAAGTCACTCCTTCTCACATTCCCGCCCTTTGTCTTCATCATCATCTTCCTCTAAGAAGCACCTGTCATCTTCCTCAAAGTCATCCCTGTTTCACGGTGGAGCTCCCAAAGAGGAGCCTTTGACTTTACGTGAGGCCGATGGGCTGAAAATGAAGCTCATTATGTCGCCAGAGAAAGAGGAACCAGAGAGCTTCCCGTACACGATGCACTCTTCGAAAGGCGTGAAGAAAGAAAAGGACAGAGACAGGACACAGCAGTCAAAGTTACCCAAGAAGAAGATGCAGCAGAGCAGAGACCCACTGCCTGTCGTGGGGAAGGAGGTGGAGGTGGAAGGTAAGATAGCTTTATCATTACAGAGTATTTGACAAGTGTGCATGGTG
Source organism: Atherinomorus stipes (assembly GCA_023101725.1). Classification (NCBI taxonomy): domain Eukaryota; kingdom Metazoa; phylum Chordata; class Actinopteri; order Atheriniformes; family Atherinidae; genus Atherinomorus; species Atherinomorus stipes. The sequence continues at coordinate 289,958 of JALJCO010001881.1, read as the reverse complement.
TGCATTTGTATTAGTGGTGTAACGATTCGGTTTAACAACGATTAGTTTCATATCGCAATTCATGGATTCTGATTTGATTTCAAGTCACTGAATCGCATCGTATCGTTATAAATGAACCAACTTCGTCCATGAATTGTATCGTTGTTAAACCAAATCGTTACACCCCCTATTTGTAGCCATCTGTTCTTTTGATGCCCCTTGATAAAATCCAGTCCAACCAACTGCATTCAGAGGTCACATAGTATGGAATTTATTTGCTGTAATAAATACAACTGTGAAAGCTTCAGATGTTTGCTAGAGAAGTGTCATGAAGGAACACACCAGACAGGTCAGGGATAAAGTTGTGGAAATGTTTAAAGCAGGATTAGGTTATATAAAATATCACAAGCTCAAAAACATCTCACACAGCTCTGTTCAATCCACTGGCAGTAAATAGAAAGGGTATGGTAGAGCTGCACACCTACCAAGACATGGGAGTCCATGTAAACTTAAAGGATAACTCTATTTTTTTCAACCTGGACTTTATTTCTTGGAGTATATACATGCATTTACTCACCGGTAAAGTTTCTGCATCACTTTGAGTCCTTCGGAAGATATTGCGTTGAGTCGCCCTTCGGTGGGCATCCAGTAATAATGGCGGAGACGGGGCAGCCACTAAATAGAGGGCATTATCTGCAGCAAAACTCCTTGACTTTCGCCAATACTTTAAGTAGAATTTACGAGTACTATTGTCCCGTGAGTCCAGATTTAGCTTTCCGTAAGTTATAAGCGTGTTTTAAACACTTTTCGGAACCGTGCATTCATGATGTGCGCTTCCGTAGTACGGCTAAGAGGAGCAGCTCGCTACCCAGACAACAACAATAACACAATTTGCGAAACTCTGAACTCACAGGACAATAGTACTTATTCGTTCATTCTACTTAAAGCATTGATGAAATGAAGGAGTTTTGCTGCAGATAATGTCTTATATAATTGCTGCCCCGTCTCCGCCATGATACTGGACGTTCACCGAAGGGCGACAAGCTGGTCAAATCGATGCCGCGGAGACTTCAGGCAGTCATACGAGCCAAGGGGGCAGCCACAAAATACTGAGAAAGTGATGATTCGAATTATAATAAAAATTATTCTGATTCAATGAAACGGTTTCTCCATTATTCTAATTCAATAAAACAACAGTGTCACAGTTAAATGGCCTAAATGGGCCTTTTGGAAAGCTCAGCTGAGCAAATTTTTTACAGGTAACGAGTTCTGTGATTAGTCTAACGAGTAGGACAGGTGCGGTGAACACCTGATTTGCTTTCTGCACAAAAAATGCATTCGAAGAATTTAATGATTGCACTATTTCAAATTATTCTAATTCGTTGACCAGCACCTGTATACTCCTAGAAATAAAGTTCAGGTTGAAAAAAAGAAAGTTATCCTTTGAAGGCTGGCAGTAGCCAAGGAGAGCATTAATCAGAGAAGCAGCCAAAAGACTCATGGTAACTCTGGAGAGCTGCAGAGATCCACAGCTTAGGTGAAAGAATCTGAACACAGAATGACTAAATTATTAGTTGTGTACACCACAAATCTTTTCTTTAAAGAAAGGTGGTGCGAATAAAACCATGAGAAATCCTGTTTGCAGTCAGGACAGCTGTTTCCATGGGAACTAATTCATTCTGATTTGATGTGTACATGCACCAACATCTAAGCAGAATGGTCCTATCTGACATACGTAGAATGATGTTACATCATGTAATTTATTAAAGACGGAGGTCTGCAAACTGATCATCACGGTTGTTGTGGTTTCTGCAGGACTTAAATCAAGCAGCAGTTGATGCTCATGCACTCCTACTGCAGACAACGAAGAGAAAAAGGCGTAGAGACAGAGTTTGAATTAAAAACGAATTTTGTGTAGCTGTTCAGGGAATTGCGTTGTTCAGCACCATCTGTTAAATTGTAGAAACGCCACTGGTTGCACGTTTACAGCAAGCTGAAGCATGCGCTGCAAGAATGCAACCTCACAACTTTTCAATTTAGCGTTTACATGACATACCATTCGATTTGAACTCGGAAGTCGGATTCCTGACTTCCCAGTTGAAAATGCAACCTGAACTCCCGTCGAAGTTGGATTTTCTCCTCAGAAACTCTGGGTAGTCCTACCAGCTCCGACTTCTCCCACTAAAGATGGCTGCGCCCACACCAACGCTTATTGAACCCAATAATAAACATTAATATTTATCCGAACGTTCTTGTGTAGTGTGAACACATCAGTTATTTGCAACCTCTTGCCTGTAGAGTAAGTCTGTAAAGTGTGAACATGTTTAAAACATTAAATAATGCAACATTCGTAAGTTTTACTGCTAAAAATAACAGTAAGTAATGTGGTTTGCCCGTTAAATCCCTTCCTTTGACAACAGAAAACGAGGGTAAAAAAACCCAAACAAACAATAAAAAGAGTTTTACTCCGTTATGGCTGAGATTCCGTTAATTTTTTTTTTTTAATCAGTTTATTAGTTTTATTATCAACTATTCTTTTTCTTTTTAAAACTTCAGTGATGCTGAACAGACAGAACAAGGAAAACAAATGTTTCCTGGCAGCATATAATTGTTCCCATTTTCCCCACTTCGACAACACGAATGCTCCCAACTCATATGTGACTTAATTCCCACCTCAGACTTCAAAACCTCCGAGGTAAATCGAACGCACCATGATACCACAGTCAGTTTGGGAAAAAGAATATTCTGACTCAGGGAAGCTAAATATAAATGCTCTCCACACTTGCCAGGTTTTCAATTTTTGTATGAATGTATGAATATTTCTACAGAATACAAGCTGCTTATATTGTCATTGATGGTAGAAGATGCACAGAGCTGGATTTTCATTTCTGTCTCCGTCCAGGTCATTATGGAGGTGGCATGGGAGATGATAGCTCTTCATCAGGGGGAGAACTGGAGGCTGGAGAACTTGTTATAGATGATTCATATACACACTTGTCAAAAAAGAAGAAGAAGAGCAAGAAAAGCAAGAAGAAAAAGGACAAAGAAAAGGACAGAGACAAGGATAAAAGTGGAAAAGACAAGAAGCACAGCAAGGGATTTGGAGGTGAGTTTACCTTGAAATGGAAAATGTTTGGGCAGCATTGTTTACATCATCCATCCATCCACCTATTGTTTTACATTTGACCAGGAACATTGTAGATATGTGCCAATTATAATATATCACTTTCTCAATATTAAACATAGTTGACACTAGGGCTGCACAATTAATCGTTAAAAGATCGTGATCTCAATTCACACATACATGCAATCTCAATTCTACCCACAACAATTCTGAAACATTTTTAATCATGAGCTTATCACAAATAAGTTTCCACTCTTCCCAGATTTTTTCAAGCGCCCTCAAATGCAGCACTGCCGTTGCCTCCCCACCCCTAACCAATGTTAAAGAACTACAGCTATGCATCTGCCAAAGAAATGCTCCAACAAAGCTCTTGTGCAAACACATTCTTTATTTTGAATTACCTTTTGAATAGGTTGTTTTGCTTGTTTTTGTTAGTTTATTTGTGCAATAAATTTTTTTTGGGGGAAAAAAATCGTTTCAGAGAATCGTGATCTTGATTTTAAGCAAAAAAATCATGATTCACATTTTTACCAGAATTGTGCAGCCCTAGTTGACACACATATAGATGGTAACAGGAGAGCTTACTCTATTACTGATTTATCATGAATAGTAGGGATGCGCGATATTGGAATTTTGGCCGATATCCGATATTTTAAAACTCATGTGGTCGGTGGCTGATAGCCGATATCGATACCGATATTAAAGCTGAAAAAAATGAGCAGTCATTGCAAATAGCACTTTTGTTATCCGTTTCCAACACTTTGGATGGGTAGGAAAATATATCGATACACTGAAATATTGCGGTATTTTCATATGCCAATATCAAATCGATATTTAAAAACGGGGTATCAATCTATTTTACTTCCAAAATCTCACGAGATTTTATCGTTCTGTTACAAAATCTCATGATATTTTGTGAATTCTTGCGAGATTTCATAACAGAACTATAAAATATTGCGAGATTTCCTTAGTAAAATAGATCGATACTGCGTTTTTAGATGGCAATATGATATCAGCATATGACAGTATTGCAAAATTTTTGTGAATTCTCGCCAGATTTCGTAACAGAATGATGAAGTATCGCAAGATTTCAGTAGGAAAATAGATCGATACCGCATTTTTAAATGTCAATATATCAGCATATGTATCATAATTTGCATAAATATTGTGATATTTCAGTGTATCGAGAATTTCTCCAACCCCTAGTTTTTAGAAGTTTTAAAGTCTGTAAAAAAGAAGTTTTTGTAGAGGCAGTTTTTTTATTTTATTTTTTAGACTTTAGAAACAGCGGGCTGATCGGTTAAATATCGGTGGGGTGGCCGATGTCCGATACTCAGTTTTAAGGCCGATATAGGCCGATACCGATAGGGGGTCAATTATATTGTGCATCCCTAATGAATAGTATTGTCTTCTTTTATCTACAGGGAATATCTCAAAACAGCCAAAGAGATTACTTTAAACCATAAATTTCAACATCTTGACTATGTTTTGAAGTAACAGATAGATTAAACAAAATGGTCTGTTGCCTTGTTGCTGTGCATCTTCTGTATGAACAGAACAGGGACACTAGTGAAAAGTGGGGAGTCTTCCTCAGCTCCAGCATCCCAAACTGAAAATAAGGCATCTTCTTGCAGGATTTTACTTCTGCTTAAGAAATTAATCAATGTGAAACAGATGATTCATCTTTTGTAAAGTCACTGATTGCTTGTTAGTATATAGCAAGAGTCTTAAACTGTTCCTATAGCTCTTGTAGAAATGTAACTTATTGCATTCAGTACTAAGATATTTAAATATTTTCACATACATTTTCTGAGCTAGAGGCTGTTGTGCCTGTTCTTGTGGTTTCCTTATTTTGTCGTATTATAAATTTAACCATTTTTTAAAAAATATCTTCATAATAATTTTCTGTGTGTTTGAAAAAAATTGTGGAGGGAATATATTTAAAATATCTAATCAATCAAATCTCTTGGGACCCCCCTGTAGTACCTCTCCGGACCCCCTGTTGAAGATCTCTGGTATATAGTAATAGAAAGTGCTATTTCTGTCAGTATTTTTGACTTGCTGTGCTGTCTGATGGGAAAAAATGGAATAGGAGCAACTTTACTAAGCATTCGGATTTATTCAATCAGACAGTATATGAAAACAGTATGAGATAAGCAAGTAGATGTATACTGATGATGCTGGTTAACAGTAAAATGCAAATAACTAATATTCTATAGTATTGGAATTAGGGGTGTCAATATCTACACGTGTAAACGGGTACACAGATAATAAATCAAAACTGTTTAGAAAAAATCAATAACCCTATAGCTCTAAGCTTTAAAACTTTGAAGAAATCAGATTATATGAAACTCTTACAGAGGTTCATAACGGTTTGATGCAGTTATATTGTTTAGGATTATTACACTGATGCTGTTATTGACATGTTCCCTGTAAAAAAGCCCAGCCTTTAAAGGGGAAGTTCAGGATTTTTGACATAGGGCCTCATTTTCAAGTGAGCCAGAATGCTACTTATCACTGAAGACGGTTTCAACATATTTCACTCCGTTATTCTAGTTCCAGTGGGTCACCAATGCTAATGCTAGTGCAAGTCAATAGGAATCTGCTAGCCTGTCATTCATAACAATCTTATCCACTCCACAGAACATTCGAGGCAAATCATTTCTAACTTCAGACTATCTGTGTAAATGACGTGTTAATAGAATAATGTTACAAATAAAACTAACCTGCATTTCGTTGCATTTTGATTGTTGCTGCTGAGAAACTTTATAACGTTTTACTTCCTGTATTTGGCAGCAGAGTGATGTCATCTGTTGCTACATGCATGAAGGAATTTGATTACACAAATATAAAGTCTAAAATACGGCCTCGTCTGAAAGACATGAGGATATGTCGGATTTTGAAAATGATTTAGAACTTTTTTCATCGAACTAACTGTCACCATGTCTCTATGAACTGAAATACACTGGCAAAGGTATTAAGCTGGTAAGAAACTAGTTTCTTAATATGTAATGCAAAATTTGACATACAAGGCTAATTTTACTTTTTTAACACCCGAGTTTACTAGTTTAACACAGCATTTACACAGATAGGCTTACTGATTTGCCTCGGATGTTCTGTGGAGTGGATAAGATTGGTTTTAATGACAGGCTAGCAGATTCCTATTGACTTCCACTAGCATTAGCATCAGCAACCTCCTGGAATTAGAATAACGGGATGGAATATGTTGAAACTGTCTTCAGTGATAAGTAGTATTCTGGCTCACTTGTAAATGAGGCCCTATGTCAAAAATTCTGAATTTCTCCTTTAAGTTTTAATGTCATTAAGCCTTTCTGAGCATGAATGCATGGGTCGGACTTGCACCACAACAGATTTATATCTATTTCCTTTTTAGGTTATATTATCTGTGTATCTCTATCCCCTTTCACAAGACAGTCCTGCCAACAAGCCACAACAATGAACCCCTCTTAAAGCTGCCTCTGCCCATTCAGTATCTTGTGCCAGTGTGTCCTTTCACAAATCACTCTGGTGTTGCGATATCAGCAAAGACATGACTTTGACTTGGTGGCCTTGGTGTGTAGTGCAATTTATAAAATGTGCAACAAATAAATCCATCAGCATCTCTCCAGTTTGCCATCATGACCAAATGATGTCAAGATACTTGTTGCATTGCAGTGTACATCACTCATTCCTGACTGTTTAAATGCCACGATGTGCTTGCTGCATTTATCATGTCATCACAAACTCACATTCTCATGCTGAAATGCCAGTTTAGTGTGTATCAGTTCCCATGAAGCGGCCTGTTCTGCCTCTGCTGATGCCTCCTGTGTCAACTCAGTTCAGCTTTGACCCTCCATCACACCAATCCACAGCCAGGATTGAAAATCATGTGCAAGGGTCTTGTCTTTATACATGCAGTGTAGGGCAGGGCAATACTACTAATTTCCTTATTCCATTGATTCATGACAGCTGGATTTAATTAGATTTTATTTTAATTTGATTCAAAATGGATTTATTTAGATATTTATGCAACACCAGTTTTTCTTTAATATTAAGACATTCTCAGATCAATGTTTTTTTTAATGAAACATTGAGCCTGTTACATGACCATCAAAATCAGATATATGGGAGTAATCATATTACTGTAATAACCTGATAAGATGCGTCTACACACACTTCTGAAATATAACATTCAGAAGATCGTTGCCAGCATTTACTACTCTGTTAATTGATTTATTTTGCTGTATGTACCCGTGTAGTTATGTCACTTCCTGTTATTTTCAAAACATTTGGTGTTTGTTGAACATGGCGGAGTCCGTGGTCTTGGCATTAGCTACTTAATTTGAGTGGTAATAAGCTGCTAAATACTTTGCAGGTGATTGTAATCCAATGGTTAGTGAAAAAAATTCAAATTTGGCATTTTCTCAGAGGGGGGGGGTTTTTAGAATTTTATGGGGAAAATTTTTCGGTTTATAATTTTTTTTTTTTTTCTTTTTTGCATCTCTTTTTTTTTTTTTTTTTGGGTAATTTTGTATTTAATTTTTTGATTTTTTTTGGGGGATTAAAATAAAAAAAAGCTTCTTTTTCCTTCCTTCCTCTTTTATTTGATTTTTTTTTTTTAAAATCCCAAATGGTTTTCCCCTCTCCCCACTACTTGACTGGGTTGTCCAACTAGGTTGTGATCCTGGAAGGTCCTAGAGATCATTTCTGGTGTTAAACCTTTTACTTGACTTCATGTCTGTTTTTCTGCTTGGCCCTCTAGCTACATGTTTCAGAGGTGTGTGTTTTTTTGTGTATTTCCATCAGATTTACTGTATAGCACACTACTGTTTCTAGACTGTTATCAAATCATCGTTTTGTCATTATTCCGTTTAATTTTCATCTGACTTTTGCCAGACTCATCGAGAAGCCACGGTCACTCGCACCCCACCGTCACCCATAGCACAGTTGGCCCGATGTATGCTATGAGCAAGCCCATCCCCCCACACCACCAAGGCAGCGATGGAACAACAGAGAAGAAAAAGAAAAAAGAGGAGAAAGAGAGAGAGAAGCATGAGAAGGAAAAAGATAAGGTAAAGCTCTGCCCAGTCATATTCCTTTTTGTTTTGGCAACTTAAGATTATTATCTTTCTCTGATAGATGGTATTTGTCTCTGTCTAGCCTAAGAAGAAGAACACAACAGCATATCAGGTGTTTTGTAAAGAGTACAGGGTCAACATAAATGCTGAGCAGCCGGGACTTGGTGAGTTAAATTAATTTTATAAATATATACATGCATACATCATATATATATATAATAATTTGCGTTCACAGACATTATTTTAAAAATAACATGTGAATGTTTGTGCCATCTGAAGATTTTGGTGAGCTGAGCAAGAAGTTGGCAGAGGTGTGGAAAGCGATGCCTGAGAAGGACAAACTGGTAATTTTGGTTTATCCAAATGAATGAAATGTGCGCCAGGAGTTGTTACTGGACTGAATGTTGTGTTTATGTTTGGTTTCCTGTCAAGGTTTGGAGGCAGAAAGCTCAGTATCTGCAGCACAAACAGAACAAAGCCGAGGCCACCACAGTCAAACACAAAACCTCCATTGACAGCAAAAGCAAAGGTACATGAGACGATCTGCAAGGTTTCCAGTTAACTCATGCTGCCGTTCATTTTAGCTCAGCTCTTTTGCCTTCATGGTTGGATCTTATCACTCATTGTTTTTGTCTCTTGATGATCTTTTGTCATTAAAGTTGTTGGAGCAGGAGCTGGGATGGTGTCTCCAACCAGGACACCTGCCACTGTGTCCCTGTCTCCAGCTCGAGTGCCAGATGTTGATCCCATCGATGCAGCAGCTCACCTGCAGCTGCTTGGAGAGTCCCTCTCCCTGATTGGCCATCGACTACAAGAAACCGAAGTGAGTTTCTGCATCTGCTTTCTGAAGATTAGTGAATGTTAAGGGCCACATTTAACTCATTGACTGCCAGACCTTTTCCGAGCAGAGCGCTCCATATTGCCAGGATTTTTAAGCATTTTCACTGATTTTGGGAGATCCACAGAATATTGTGTACTATGCCAATACAAACACTGAATGTACCAAAGGAAAGCTTAGACTCTCTTCTTTTTTATCAGAAAAAAAACATTTGTTTCTAGCTTTTTCCATTCTTTAGTAATCTGCAGTAGAACATGGGTTTGTTGCAGCGAAAATGCCTGTTTCTGACCAAAAAGCAGAGAAAACTAGCATCTGAATGTTGAGGTCCGCCTCCAAGTGGAAAAGTGTCTTTGATGCCAATATTTTTTTACTTTAGTAACACCTTCATCATCTGAACAGCTGTTTACTTCTATGAAACAACAAATACAACACTGAGAAAAGAGTTTTGGAGGCAAAATAATTATTTACTAGCTGAATAAGCCATATATTTGGCAGAAACAGAGAGCAGAACTCCCTCCCTCTCTCCCTCCTCCCGCTACCGCAGACTAGGTGCACAAGAGTTACTGCAGTACATGGCTCAGAATAGTCTGTTACAAATAAACAAGTCATGTTCGTTTCATTCATTCTTGGTACTCCAGAGTTTGCAGCTCAGGTTGTGTAGCAAGTTGCTCCTGTTGTTTTCTACACCACCAACTTTATCTCGACAGCATTTTGCAGTAAATAGCTGTTTCATCTTTTTTTTTTTTTTTTTTTTTAGAACATTGTCTTTTATTGAGTTTTTCAGTTTATAACAACAGTCAGAACAAAAACAAGAAGAAATCCATTTTAAGATACAAATAACAGGGTAATCAGTGCTGATTCAGGGTATCTTAATTTTTTTTCTTTTTTCCCGAGGGAATTTTTTTTTTAATTTTACCAATACACACCCCAAAAAGGTTTAAATTTTTTTACTTTTTTTTTTATTTTTTTTCTGCCTTGTAAATACCCAATTCAAAAATTCTAACTTCCCCAAGATATCCACATCAGCGGTTATAATAATAGAGAACCCATAGCGTGAAATATTAATGGTAATAATACAATATAGATAAACAATCACTTAAATAGGAATAGAAAAAAAAAAAAAAAAAAAGGGGGGGGGGGGCTGGAGCAGTGCAGATTTACGAATTATTAAATCAATTATCTATGATTCCCTGGTGGTCTATCCAAGCTTGTCATATTTTCAGGAAACTGTCTGGCTTGCCTCTAAAGTTATATGTTATCTTTTCTAGTGGCATACAACAATTGAGTTCATTTACCCATTGGGAATGGTCAGGTGGCTCCTCAGAGATCCATCTCAGCAGAACACATAGTTTAGCAGCTGTTAATGCTAGTCCAAAGAGGTGAGCTATGTGTATAGATTTAAAGTGAATATCAGAATAATCCCCTAGCAATACTGCCGATGGTGATAAAGTGACATCCATGTTGAGGACGTTCATAAGTGTATTTGCTATAGCTTCCCACCATGGACCTAATTTTGGGCATGACCAAGTCATATGTAGAAAACTACCTGCATCAGTTTTACATCGTGTACATATTGGGGATTTGTCACTCTTAAAGAAACTCAGTTTTTCAGGAGTGTAAAACATGCAACCTTTTAATTATCTCCAATCAACAGATTTGGCTCCTTTTTTTTCTGTATCATTCTGTTCAACTTCAGCTGCAGCTTCACTTTCTAACTTTCTCCATTTATTTTTACCGCTCAGCATCTCCAGTAACACAGCCGCTCTTCTGCATGTGTAATGGTGCAGCAGTGAAAAATACCCCTCTAAAACTGCACCATGCTCTGAACAAGCTACTATTAGCTGGGTGGTATACTGTTTCTATTTGAAACAGTATACCACCCAGCAGTAGTTGCAGAACTGTAAGTCAAAGGATGAAATAAAGCAAGAAGTATCAGATTCTGATTTAAAAACAAAGTTACTTTTGGTTCCTTCATCTTTGACTATGCAAGTTTCTGTTTTAAGGTAACTAAGAAACGTCACAGTTAGAGAAAATGATAAACAAGAGTGGACACAAAAAGCATTGCATTCAAACTCACCACTGCACGAGAGTAGAGGCCCAAAGGTGCGGTTTGAGACGGATTTCACTTGCACAAGTCTAGCGTTTATGTTTAGGGGGGAACTTCGGACTCTACCTTTAAGGATCTTATGTTAAATTTATGGAAAATGTAAAAAAGTTGATTTTATATCCTGAATGAAGGACATGTAAGTAGAATCATACAATGCTAACAGTGGTGCAAACTCCACACAGGAAGGCCACTATCCAAATCCCTCCCCAGCCTCTTCCTGTGAGGTCAAGGTGCTAACCACCACACCACCGAGCAGCCCATTTTTATCACTGATGCATGTCTGCAGTCCTGCAGCATTGGGTTGTTGCCATCCAGGAGTTTCAGCCTTTAGTGTGTAAAGCTGTGCCAGTTAACCCTCTAGGCGCCAGTTTATTTAGGAAAATATTCCATTTGGACTTTAAGATTTCAAAATGCTGTAGCTTGGAGGTGGTGAGAGATAGATCCATAATGTAAATGAGCAAAATATTCATCATGACCTAAAGTTTGTGATGGGAGTAAATTTACTCATGTAATTTGCATATTGTGAAGTCATCAGGTAGCGGCCATATTGGATTGTGTAACTTTCAGTAAAAAAACTGATTTTTGACCGTATTTATACACAGGAAAAAAATTATACTGTCAGATCATGCTCTAAATAAAGAAACAAGAGTTTGATTGGAGTAACTTTGCTAATATAATTTGTATATCAGCAGGTAAAACTCAGTAAAACAGAATTCCGAACATATTTACACAGATTCAATATAATCAATATATTGATTATATAATATTGAATATATAACAGAATCAATATAACTGATATTAAAGGTCAAAATCGGTATCGGTATTGGCAATGAGAAGCAGAAAATTATCGCTATCTGTTGAAAGTTTTCCTTTTTTTTCTTTCTTTTTTAAATTGAATTTCTCTCTTTTTTAAAAAAAAAAAGCATTGTCCCTAAACCATATTTTATGCAGTATATTAACCTTTGAAACTTAATGTATACAGCACTTTTCTAAACAAGTGTTATCAAAGTGTTTCACAAAGCAGAAGGTAAAAGTAAAACGAAGTAAAACAACTTTGAGTAAAAATGATCCAATAAAATCTAATAAAGCTGTAGGGCAGTCATACGATATCAATAAATAAGAGAAGCCTGCTCAACTCTGGAAAAGTTCCTCAATAACCGAGTTTTAAGACAGCTGTGAGATACACACGCCTCTAATAAAAAATATAATAAAGCCAAGTTTTAGTTTTCCATCACTGCAGTGAAATGAGTCAAACATGCTTGTTTTTGTTTCAGGGGATGGTGGCAGTGTCGGGGAGCTTGTCTGTCCTGCTGGACTCCATCTTGTGTGCACTGGGCCCACTGACCTGCCTCACGGCACAGATACCACAGTTAAACGGATGTCCTCGAAATGTCCTGGTACAACTTCAATATTGATCAGTTTTTCACATAATACTCAGTAATTCACAGGCTGATTGCATACAAAATATTCAGGAGGTGCTCTTTCTGTTTCCATCAGTCAAACACGCTGGACAACATCGCCTACATCATGCCTGGACTGTGAGGAAACCTGAATCTGGAGGAACATGGTGTCCACAAATACAACCAGAGAGACTCTTGGACTTATTTAAGCCAGTTGGCAAATGAAAATCTGCATATTTGTAGTATGAACATGTTTTTAAAGTGTATTTTTAAAGAAAAAAAAGTCTTAATTTTCTAATTGCTGTATTTTTTAACCAAACATTTACCAGATGTTTTATCCCGTCAGCACCTCGGCTTGGTTTTACTGTTACTGTACAGCTCTGTTTTATGAATGTGTGTGTTGTACTGTATTTGTTTAGATAAAACTATGACTGTTCATGTCTGCATTAGGAATTTTTTTTTGTTGTACTCAAACACGTTTCAGCTGCTCCTCATCAGTGTAAGACAACATTTCTCCTAATGGCTTAGTTTTACTTTTGCCATGTTAAAATAATTGTTTTATACATTTTGATATTTTACAGTAAATACAGCATTTAGACTTTAACAGTGTTCAGGAAAAAGTACAGCAGTTTATTACCAGGTTAAAACTGAACAAAATTGGGACATTAAAATATCCTTCCAAAGGATCATTGTGTGCTTTTTTCTTAATTTTGTTATTCTTGTAAAATGTTAATATTAGTGTCTGGACAGGCTAGTGCAGGAGTCTGCAACATGCGGCTCCAGAGCCACAAGAGGCTCTTTGGACCGTCCACAATGTCTCTCAATAACATTGACCAAAAATTATAAAGAACCGAGTAATATTTAAAAATATACATGATAACAGGTTTTAGCAGTTTTTGAATGGAATAATTGCTCTAAATTTTCACGAGTAAAAGTACCAGTAATGGTTTTTTCTACAATCTGTTTCTCTTCTCATTAGCTTGGAAAATATGGGCTTCTTCGGCAACACAGTCTCAAAAGAGCAAAAGAGCAACATCCCATAAAGCCCCCCCCCCCCCCCCCCACACACACACACACTTTTTTTTGTTGCAGTTTTTATTTTTTGTTTTGTACAGAAGATTAGGGCCACCAAAGAAAGAAATTCTGAGAAAAAAAGTCAGAATTTTTTACTTTTTTCCAGAATATTAATAAAAAAAATTTTAAGTAATTTTTTTTTCAGTTTCTGAAAAAAATAATTTTTTTTACTTTTTTCCAGAATATATTAAGAAAAATCTTTTTTTTTCCCATTTCTAAAAACGGCCAGAATTCTGACTTTCATCTAGAACATTAAAACAAATTTTCGTGATTTTTTCTTTTTTGGTCTAATATCTGAAGAAAGTCTGAATTCTCAGAAATTTAAATAAAAAAAAAATCTGTTTTTTTTTTTAAAATGTTCTTGAAAAAGTCAAAATTCTGACTTTCTTCTCAGAATTTTATTTTATTTTTCCTTCACTTTTTTTATGTCAACAAATTTCATAGTTAGTTTATCAAAATTATACGTTTTTTGAAAAAAAGGCCATGAAATATTTGCGGCCCTGGACGCCTTAGCTGGGTTGGGGCAAAAATGGCTCTTTGGACTGTAAAGGCTGCAGACCTCTGGGCCAGGGCTCGTGCCATCAGCACATCCACACAACAGATGGAGCTGTGTTCAGCACAGCTGGAGGAGCTGAGTCAGTCTGCAGGAATCAGGAAGTCTTCATCCCTGGTTCATAACTAAAACCAAGCAGACATGTCAGCATCTGCTTCACAGTCTGGTAAGCTGGATGTTTCTGTCTCTTCTTTTTTATTTAACGTGGCGTTTCTGACGTTGTGGAAGACAAACAATAGGAACAAAGTCAGAAGGCGCGGCTTTCTATGCTCGGCTGCGGGCTTTTTGGTATGTTTGCGGTTTGCGCTGAGAAAAGCGGCAGCTGCAAAGGGCGCTGCCGCTTCTCGGAAAACTTTATGCGATTGTGAAGACATGAGGCGATGACACCCATGACGGCACAAATGGCCACCATCGGAATAAACTGCATGTCAACATATTAGTTTGAGTAAACGCGTGCAGAGGAAGATTTAAACTGCAGGACGCCGATTAAACTTTGTTTATCTGCAGACTTCGCAGCGCGCCGCTTTATTGTGACGCAATAAGCTACATTACTGTATGAAAAGCGTGCATTTTGTTTGTATTTTGCAGAGCTGAGGCTAGTGGTCCTGGGCCCGGTAAAAGCAGGAAGCAAACCTGCAGTTTGCTCTATCCTGGGCCTGCAAGACAAACTGCAGGGCACAGATGAAGATAGGTGCTGTAAATACAGGGGGAGGCTGCAGGAAGGCAGGTACGTGTCCTGAGCAAAACCAAGATTTTATTTTTCTTTAAGATCCTTATTTTATTGTTATTTACGGCACTGGGCAAAATCCTTAAGGCATCCCTAATTTTTTTCTACATATTTCCAGAGTTTTTTTTTTCTTTTTTAACCAGCTTGAAAGTCAGTATTTAGTCTGAATCAGAGGTGAGTCTAGGATCAGAGGTTTAGGGGTGCAGAGCACCCACAGCTGCCTGGCCAGGCAAGATAAATTTCTTTTTTTCCTACAGTTTAACACAATTTCATTCCCACATTTGTGAAAGATAACAAAACACCTTTTGGGTAAGTATGTGACTAATTATCAAGAGAGAAGCTGTGATAGAAGCTGATTTCCGGCTGCCTTGTTCCAACGGTGAACCAGATCCACCAAAACCCACTTTTACTTCCTTGTTTACAAAGTTTCTGATCATTTTCAAGCCTTAGATTTAAGTTTTTATCATCCAGAATCCAGGAAAAAATATTTAAAAATCCACATTCAGCTTTATCTGGGTGAGAGAAGGTTATTTTGGGCTGCAGGTGTTGTGTCTAAGCGGTGAACCAGATCCATCACAACCCCATTTATCTGTTTGTTTATTTGTTTATTATTTGGATTCCCATTAGCTGTCATATAGACTTGACAGCTATTCTTCCTGGGGTCCGTTTTAAAATCCGATTACATAAAACAATTACAACACATTAAAAGTTCAAATTAATTAAAACAAAATCTAAATATCAAGAAAAATCATCTGTAGCTCAGAGAGCATAAATTTTCTGAGAGGATTCTTAAAACATGCTTCCTCCTTATCCTCATTTATGGAGATTCTGACAGTTTTCCAAATTTATATTTAGAATATTAATATAAAAGCAAACTAACGTTACGCAGAAATATGTCAGGTAGGTGGGGTCAAACAATTAGTAAGGGGTGGAGTTTGCTGGATTTTTATTATGAAAATAATACATTTCAACAAAGTCTCTGTGGTTGTTATTTTTATTTTTCCTTTTTGCACTTTTCAAGTTTGTAAAAAGAAAAAGCACATACAGATAAAATATGTGTATAAAGAATCTCAAATTTTCGGGGTGCTGGGATCCAATTCATGGTTCTGGTCTGAATCCATCTTCTTTCACGGGTTTTTCATTGTTTGAACTTCCTGCTTCTGTAGGTGCTGGTGGTTTCCAGTCCAGCCTGGTTCAGCTCGGCCTTCAGCCCAGACGAAAGGAAAGAACAAATCTCCTCCCTCATCTCTCTATCCAGCCCGGGCCCACATGCCTTCTTGCTCTGCGTTCCTGTGAACCAGCCAGCCGACGGGGAGGCCGAGGCGCTGGATGCCCTGAAGAAGCTGTTGGGCCCGTCTGCTGTAACTGGACACACGATTGCTCTCTTCACCCACACGGAGGAGCTGGAGGAAGATGAGCAGCTGGAGGAGTACCTGGTCACGTGGCGCAAAGACCTGCTGGAGCTGGTGGTCAGATGTGGCGACCGCTACCACACCCTGGAGACCCGCGGTGGAGGAGCGGAGGAGGCGAAAGCTGTGGCCGAGCTGCTGGAAAAGGTGGAGCAGGCGGTGAAGGAGAGCGGGACCCAACACTTCAGCTGCCCTCTGTACCAGGAAGCCGAGGAGCGGCTGAGAGAGAGGCAGCTGCAGATGGTGAGGCAGAGGAGGGAGGAAGAGTCTCCCACTAACTCAGAGGTGACAGAGGAGGAAATGGAAGCGGCCCGGGAGGAAGCGGAGAGGAGCATCTGTGATTTTGATGTGGATGTAGATGATATTTTCCCCTCTGCCGCCGTCTCGGCTTCCTCCCCCGCTCCGTCTTTTCTCCTGGGCCTGTGGGAGAAGCTGGCGGGTTGGTTCAGGTGGCTGCCCGGTCTGGTGAGGAGGGAAGCCCTACTGGGGGCACTGGTTGGCCTGTTTGTCGGAGGGCCGTTTGGAGGTATGGTCGGGGCCAGCGTGGGTTCTGTGGCTACTGAAGTAGGAAGAAGAAAAACACAGAAAACTAAATGAGAGATCATCTGGTATTATATGCAGAGTTGCACCTTTTACACCTTTTAGCTGTGTATTACTGAGTTACAGGCTCACGAGCTAACGGGCCAAAATGCTGTTTACTGTGGCGCACCAAAGTGTCGTATTTCTGCATTCATTTGACCTGAAACGTGATAAGATTTTACTAATTCACATATTTTAAAAAAACATCATCCAACAAAACATGTCCTCATCTATGAAGCATGGTGGTGATAGTGTCATGCTCTGGGCCTATTTCACAGCTTCTCAAGAAACTCTGAATTATGGCTCAATGGATTCACAGGGACCAGTAATATTTAGTTGTGGTTATTGCCTTCTGCGGCACAATATGTCATCTGGGATCATTTTTCTCAACAAACTCTGATTTGTGTCTCATTTCTTTAACTGGGTTCTCCTTATTTACTTAAAGGATTGTGTGAAAATGTTTCAGGTCAAATTTATGTAGACATATCATGTCATCTTTAGCTTTCACAACTCTTCAAGCACTTCTATATCCCAGATCACTGAGGTCCACTACGTATTTTCTGTAAGTGGGGAATGTTTTCTTATACAGCCGTACAATGGTTGGTAAATTATAGGCTATTTTATGGTTTAGTAGTTTCCGGAATATAAGTCGCATTAGTCATGTGTCATCAAGAGGGGAAAAAAAACATGTAAGTAGTAATGGAGACGCATATATTTAGAAATTTATTTTAGAAAATCCAAGATGAAGTACATTTCATCAGGAAAAACAAAGTATTCATCTACACAACAGAACACGTAACGGACTGAACATGTGTGGTATTTTAACACAGAACGCACCGTGGAGGATGAAATGGCTAAATTGGCATAACAAGCTAGCAAGTTCACCAAGCTCCCCATCTCAGTCCTAGAGTCCCTCTGATGACATCAGCAGGAACAAAAAAATAGAAACCGTGTTCAAGAACATAAGCAACGTCTAAAATGAACTCTGATTGAAGTTAATGTCTGTAAATGAGCATAAACATCATAATTAAAACGGATACACGTTTTTGAGGATTTGTTCCGTGTAAGCAGACATCAAAAAATGAACTCCCGTTGCTGAGAATTTGCGGTTTTTGGATCTTTGACCTGCAACAAACCTAAAGCGCCCTCTGGTGGCGTTAGATGGTAATGTTTACTCATTGGTTCATGTCAGACAACATGAATTAACATTTGAAAGTATGTTAAATTGTATATATTATAATATATTTGTAAGTCACAGGAGCAGCCAAACTATGAAAAAAGTGTGACTTATAGTCCGGAAATTACCGTAATGCTGGTGTGTGTATTCTTCAAGTAGAACTTGCAGTGTTTTTTTTAAGGTTGTGTATTTCTCCTGATGGGTTCAGCGAGTTTGACTCAATATTTGTTTCAGAACAGGAATTAATTTATCTGTTGGTGTAAACTTAAAACCCACAGCTGCAGTTTCGCTCTGTTAAATACAGAGAAGAAAAATTACTTCCTTTAAATGATGCGTTCTCAAGCAGATTATGTAACTTTATTATTTAGTGGGTTTCTCACTAGAACTGTGGAAGTTGCAGAGACTTTATTTAAAAAAAAACAGATTATTACTGCGTTAATCAAACTTAGTTTCCCTCTTCATAGATTATTACTGATCTCTGAATAACTTATTAACCGTTACAGCAGCAGGTTTTAAAGTTTTCACACTACATTTATTTAACATTTAGTGAACAACTTGATTTGTTTAGTTTGGCTGCTTTGAAGTTACTCTGCATGATCTGTTTATTGTCAGAACTGAATTTGGGTAATGTGGGACAATTAAAGGCTCATCCTCGTATCTAACAAGTGAGATCAACTTAGTGGAGCTTTCTGAATACTGTGTATTATAAAAAGTAGACATGTCACACCCTCTTTGCTATTATACTTAAACAACCTTACCTCTGATTTTTAGAAATCATTATGCAAATGCAAATATTAATATATATATGTAAGCATGAAACACTGAAAAAATCTGAATGTTTCAGAAGAAGCAAAATAATCATATTTTCTTATAAAAACTCAAGCAACAATTTGCAAAATGTTAATAATTATATAAAAAATGTATTATTCATTTTACTTTGTGTTTTTTGTTTCTCATAAATTTGGCTTATTTGTATCACAGACTGTTCTTTGTGGTTTTAAAAAGTTTATAAACAGGATAGGACTGAAAAGCTTAAATCTTTGTATATTTCCCCTTTCAAAAATTGTAAACTGTATACATGACCCAAACTAAGCTGTCCCACATTCTCAGTCGCATGTGATGAAGTGAGACAAGAAAAGAAAAGCTTGATTGCATTTGCAAGACTTAATGAATTATTTTGCTCCTTGCATAAACGATAAATATAACTTAACAAATATGAAGAACATTTTTTCTATTTATAACCAGAAAACATATAGTTGCAAACTCAATTCTCAGCTTATTTTTATAGCATCAATTTAGAGCAAAGTGACCTCACGGTTTACAGACATAATAGCTTCAAGCTAATTCATTGTGATCCAATGAAAATACAGTAAATCCATATTAGTCTAATTTATAATAGATATTTATACAAGCTAATTCATAGAAAATGGCCTTAACATGAAACCTGAGAAAATCCTGTCCCTATCCGTGTCATATGACAAGTGTCCTTAACTTTCCTGTACAATCAGCCCCATGAAAGTAAAACTGTACATCCATGCTCATTCAATTTAATTTAATTTGATGTTATTTGTTTTGCTCCAATTTCAAGGCACTTTTATAGACACTGTCCAATTCATTGTTGTTAAACTATAATAAAATTAAAATAATCTTATATATTTACACAAAGAAATAAAAGAGGAAAAGTGAAAGGAAGTGCTCAGAGCATCATGGGACGTCCAATCGCAGCCTGGGGCTGTAGCAACATAAATAAGGGATTAGGCTAAGGGGAACTGAAGTCAGCACTTTGTATGAATATTATCAAAAAGGACAATTTAAGTCTAATCTTAAAGGAAAAGTTCACCCACAGAATGATTTAGTTTTATTTTCCACTTCCCCTCATGGTGAGAAAGACTCTGGAGCACTTTTTTAATATCTCAAATGCAGCCGGCGATCAGGAAGGCTTCTTGTTTTTCCCCAACTTTCATATAATGGAGTTTGCCGGGGTCCGAGCCAAAAAGGTCCATAAAAGTCCACAAAGACTTGTCAATATTCCTCCATACTGCTCGTCCAATGTAATCCAAGTGTCCTGAGTAGGTAGTGTCCATAATTTACCCGAAACGACATCATTTAGTATATTAGTAGTACTACATCACATCTCTAGCAAGCACGCCGATGCACATTCACGAAACTACAGAAGCCACGGCAGACGAGATTGCGCGTTCTCTTTTTCTTTCTTTGTTTTAAAGGTGCTGTACCTGATTTTGCACATTTGCGAACCATGAGCGAGGTGAACAGTGTAGTTTGAACTGTAAGCCCCGCCCCTAACTGTTTCTCCCAGTGAGAAACGCTCCTACTCTCGTTTTTCTCTCCTCCCACTCAACATGCACGAAATAACGTGCACGTTTCATACTTGTGCACAAAGAAACTCTCCAGAGAAAACTTGCATCTTCCAGTGAAATTACTGTTTTGGTTGTAGTAAATGGCTGCAGATCAGCTAAATGACGTTTTCTGTCATAACCGGTAGTTTACCGTAACTACAGTTATGTACACAGATGCACAGTTATGACGAGTTATGATGTTATAGGCGATGTTACAACATGACAGCCTGATAAAGTTTCTAACCGGCCACTTCGAGAAGCAGTGATGTAAAGCTTCATAGTGTTATGGGGTAAATATCACTATGTATCATATCTGGTAGACCAGCAGAGGAAGCGCCAGCACCCGAGGACGTAAATGTTACTGAAAGAAAGTTATTGAAAAAAATACCTGTCCAGGCGGACTTCCAGTCCACATTTAGTCCGAGGCGTCCAGCTGCTCTCTACCTTCAGTACAATCCACCGAGAACACGAACTTTATTCCATCTTTGGTCTCTCCTGCGTTTCAAGCCTCTCTCCTCCTCAGTTTGATGCTTTCAGGCTGTTTTGCTGCAGTATCGCCACTTTCCCTTCAGTAGACGCCATGCGGTTCTGTTTACAAGTGCTGCCGTGCACGCGATAGAGGAGGGCGCTCCTCGTTAGAAAACGCTGTGAGTGGCTGATTGGAAACTGAAACTTCTGTAGAACGAACCGCATTGGCATGAGGAGAGCATCACGCCATCCTTAGAAACCTAAACTAAAAAGGCCTGGATTCATGCATATACGCAATCAATGAGTGATTTATTTTTAACACACATTATACCGTGTAGAAAGCATTTCTCTGAAAGAGATTAAAATAAAATCAGGTACAGGGCCTTTAAATCAATATCAAACCCCTCTTGGACCCTCTTGTGTTTGTCCCGGTTTGTCTGCAGCTCTGTCGCTCTTAGCACAATATAAACAGCAAAATTCTTCTTCTACACTTGCATTATCAGCAGAGTAGGCTCTGAACGCCGAGGCTTCCATAGTTTCATGAATGTGCATTTGCGTGCTTCGTGACAGTAAGATGTAGTACTGTGTAGGCTCTAAAAATATACTAAATGACGTTGTTTCGAGTAAATCATGGACGCTACCCACCCAGGACACTTGGATTACATCGGACGAGCAGTATGGAGCAATATTGACAAGTTTTTGTGGACTTTTATGGACCTTTTTGGCTCGGACCTCGGTGAACTCCATTAAATGAAAGTTGGGGGGGAAACGAGAAGCCTTCCTGATCACCAGCTGCATTTGAGATATTAAAAAAGTGTTCCAGAGTCTTGCTCACCATGAGGGTAAGTGGAAAATAAAGTTAAATCATTCTGTGGGTGAACTATTCCTTTAAAGGTAGAGAAGAAACTGGGAGCTAGTTTCAGGAGAGAGGAGCTTCTGCCTCCCATTCAGAAACTGGTAACTACAAGTAACCCACAGTTTGACAACAAAGTGCTCTGATGGGGAAAATATGAAGCTAATCCGATCATAAAAGTTTTGGTGAATTTATAGAACTTATTTGTCCCTCATCACCGAAATTCATCAAACGTTTTTCCTTTGATTTTTCTTCCTTTGGATAAGAAAGAGTAGAAACACTGGATTTAAGATGCAATACTAAGAAAACGCCACAAGGTGGCGACATTGATCTTTAAGTTGAGGTGGGAGTTTACAACTTTGAGGTAAACTGTGATTATTATTTACTGCTTACAAAACAAATAAAAACTGCTGATCCAAGTGCGTGGCATTGTTTAGTCTTTTTCAAATATTTGAATGAGAAATCACTCATTTTCAGCCACTTTTATATAATCACAGGGCGTGGAGACTAACAAAGATTGACCAATTTTAATCAGTATTTTTCTGGGATGCATTTTTTTTTTTTTTTTTTATAAAACCAGATCAATCATGCTGTGAAACATATTTATAGCTGCGGTGCGCGGAACAAAAGCTGAGGATGCAGACGTGTCTCTTTCTCTCTCCTGTCACAATGGCAGGTTAGGGCTCCGACACTGATGTAATTGATACTGTGCTAAAACCGTCCGTCACAACCCCATCCTTACATCCTCCTTGTTCGCTCTCTGTCTCCGCGAGCTGCCTCAGGAACAGCTAGGCGTTTCCGAATGTGGGTGGTCCGGTCAGGGTGGGAGGGATGGAGGGAGAGAATTAGCTCAGCTCTCATGTTTCCCAAAAAGAGAAAAGAAGAGGAGGGGAGGGACATGAGAAAGAGAGAGTGAGTGTGAAGCAGCGAAAGCGGAGGAGAGAGAGCGCGCGAGTCAAAAGCTCTGGGAATACATCTGTCTTCCAGATGTGGCCTCCTCTTTTCTGAAACAGGGGGAGAAAGAGAAAAAAGCTTTTAAAAGTAAAGGAAAATTGGTGCTAAACAGTTTTTTATTGTTGGGGATTACACATTCAGCTTGAGCTGCAGTGTACAGAACCAACTGCAGAATCCACCCGCAAGGATATGCGGCTTTTTTTTTTTGTTCATTTTTCCCCCCTCCCTCTAAAAATCTGTAATGAAATCTCACACCACTCCTTGAAGTCAATGTATATGAAAGAACACCTGTCCAAATATTATTCAGTCTTAGCAGATACACATCGCGCATAAGACGCAGAGCGCAGTGATAGAGTTTGAGTTTATTTCTTTAGGAGGTTGTGGGAGACGAGAGTAAAAGAAAATGCGACTCAAATCAGTGGCAGTTTTCCAGGGTGTCGCCTCTGGGACGATGAGAAGTCACCGGGACGGAAAGCTGCAGGTGAACTGCGCCTGTGTGCGTAATCCCAGGAAAAGGAAAAAGAGCAAACGCGCGAGGAGAATCAACAGTGAGCCATCATTAACTCACAAGCTGGAAGTTCTGCTCTCTCCCTCTGAACAAAATATGTTGTTGTAAGGGCCTTGTGGTCCCTCGTCGCGGACTTATGGGGAGGTTTTAGCGGAGGGGAGGGAGGGCTGTCTGCTTAGAGACACGAACGCCGCAATATTTTTTTGTTATTATCGCACCCTGTGGGCTGAAAAAAGACAGCAGACCAAAGGAAAACAAAACAAGATGACACACTTTTTTCCCTGAGCAGGAAAAAAAGCGGGTTTCTTTTTTTGCCTGCCGGTTTCCATGGTAACGACTCTATATTATTATTATTATTATTATTATTATTATTATGAAAAGCCCTACAGCTTTTTTCTCTTTTTAAAAATCTAAACCATTTAATATGTTTATAACATTTTTAAAGAAATAAGGAATCCCCCCCCCCAAAAAAAACAAACAAAAGAAAAAATGTACATGATTTATTGTCAACATTTTATTAAAGAAATAAAAGCCAAAGCAATAAGCTTTGTGACTAATGCAGTATAATTGTGGGCTTATTTAATTAGAATGTAATATTTTGTATCCAGTAATCCTCATGTGGCAGACACCACAGAAGAAGACACAAATCACTAACGGGATGTGTTTCAGGAAACGATCTCTGTCTGATCGCGGAGCTGTTTGTGTTTGCCAGTGGTGTCCGATATTCATGCTTCTTTCTCCCTCTTCCTCTTCTTCTCTGCGAGCCCTCTCATCTTTTTCCTATTAGTGCTGTTTTCATGTGCCCCCCTAGCGCGAGCGTGTGTGGTTTTCCTTTGTTTACAAAACAACGCTCGCTCCTTCCGGCTGTGCCTGTCCAAGGAGGACTATCAGATCAACATAGATGATAAAATGAGATTAAATCTGATTAAAGAGTTTTCTTTATTTTTCTTCTGTTGAAGGGTATCATGGTATAGAAAAAGGAGTGAAATGGACACAATAAAAGACAAACAAACAAACAAAAACAATAAAAACAATAGAATCACACCAGTCCCCCCCCCCCCCGAAAAAAAAACCCCCAAAACTTTAGCAATACAGTCCAGTTCAGCTTAATTCCTTGCAGTTAAAGGTACAAGTTTAATTCCTCCTCAACAGTAGGTGGCGCACTAACACTCGCTTACTCAATTAGCATTAGATACGGTAAAAGACTAGTTACACAATCACAAGGCTTTTGAGGCTAAATCTTTGTTTTTAAACCTTCAGCCTCAGTTTGTTTCGTCTTTTGTCTGCTTCAATTGAGAAGTAAAGCAAGGCAGACGCTATTTCTACACAATCCAGCTAGCAACTCTGGAGTTGATGCTAGCGCTGAAGAATCCTGATGTTGGCATGTTGTGCATGAAAAAAATCTTATTCATTATTTTTAACCAAGGCAGTTTATAAACTTTGAAGCAATGCACTGAAATAATCTAAAAATGTAGTTTATTTAAAGGTGATAGCTCTACAATTTTTTAAGGTAAAGTTTTTTTCCCCCCAAAAAATAATACATCCAACAATCGTCTAGAGAGGTGCAGAATAAAATTTAACTTTAAAAAAATTATAGCACATAAACAATTATTTTATCAACAGGTCCAAAATTTACAATAAAAGAAGTCAACTAAGGCACTTGTTTGGTGAACTGAATAGAAATTTGTTCATTTAACATGCACTCATTGTGTGTGTTTTTAAATGATTGCTTGTTGGTTTAGCATAAAACAAAGAAAAGTTGGATGAACAAGATTTGCATTCTTCAGTCCAATGAAGGTTACTAGCCTACTTCAAATCAACAACTCAGAGTAGTTGGTCACATTCTTTCTACAATGGAGATGTAGATGAACAAATGGCAAATTATTGCCAGAAAACACACCTGGTATGACTGATACACTGTTTGTATCTGTAAATGCTAATTAGAGAAAATGGCCAAATGTGTTCATTTGATGCGATTAAGTTACATGGAAATATGTGCCATAATAGAGTGTCAAAACAACATTGCTGAATCTAAATGTTTGACGAATACTAAATGCAAATTAGTTTCACTAGACTGAGGGAGTGTGAATATTTTCATTCACTAAAATGCTAATTGAATGCACATATCACATGGTGTAGCGCAAACAAATTTTTTATGTTTAAATAACACAAAGAAGGTAAACTAAACTTGGTCTGTTTAGATGGAATTTAGGTGCCATGATTAAATTGCGTTCATCCACTGAATTATTTTTTTTAATGTACCGGTATATTATTTACAGCTGATTGCTATGCCAACGTCTACACTGAAGGATTTTGTGCTGTTAGCATTAGCTCAGGAGTTGCTAGCTTGACTGCTCTGTGTAGAAATGGCATCTTCCTATCTTTCTTACCTGACGTTAGGGCTGTTCCAATCCCACTGTTCCATTTCTGATACAAATACCACAGGTTGAGTATCGGCCAATTCTCGATATCGATACTTAGCTGTGTTTTGAACCAAAGATTATGCATATTTGATCTGATCAATGATTTTATTCATGATTTAGGCCTATGTTAGGTTTGTCTGTTTTGTTGATGTTCATCACTAAAACACCGGTTTAACAGGTTTAACATCCATTTAACATTTACCAGCTATGATTTTTTAAACTTAAAAATACAATGATAAAATAATTTCAAATAAATTAAGACCCAGCCAAGAAGAAGTGCTTAAAATAAAAGCTGTAATAGATTTCCTGGATCGGCAAATTTTGACACTGAATTCTGATCCGATCAACGTTTTTTGACAAATATCGGCCCTGTATGCGATGTTGGTATCAGATCAGGATAGCCCTAACTTACATTTCTCAAATTCAAGCAGACAAAAACTGAAGCAGGACTGGGGTGAAGGTAGCAACAGGGCTCAAAAGCCTCGCAGAGGTTACCAGTTTCCTCCTGGGCATGCGAGTCAATCATTGACTAATGCTAATTAAAGGGACTAGAGGCAGGAATTTAAAAAAAACCACACAAACATGCATGTCCATTTTTTTAGTGCTAATGGGTGATGAAGCGCTAAATACAAAAAATAACGTTTCCACCCACGTTTCTCCCCGTTGCCTTGAACAGGCTGTGTGCTGCAAAATGCGCTGCAATTCTGTGTCCGAATTTCCCGCGCTGCCCTGCGGACGTGACGTCAAACGACACTACATCCGCAGTTTTGATACAGGAAGAAGACGGTCGCGGTAAATTCAAACACTGGAAGCGACAGTTATGGATTATTCTGCCGTCAGCAAACGATCCAGATCAACTGAAAGACACTAAAAAGTGCAATACGAAGAAAAAGGTTGGTAAACAACATTTTAGCTTCAGTTTGTGCTCCCGTGACGGCTTGGCTCGTGGCTGCAGTTACCTGAAGCGCAAGTCGTGGCAGTCGCGAGTTTTGTTTCTTAATCTTGCCTCAAGTCCCTTCAACTGTTAGCCAGTTCTGTAATGTTGCTATTGCTAATAGAGTAGGTGGGTATGAATGCGCCACCTACTGGTGGGGAGGAATTAAACATGTTTACATTTGCATCATCTCTGCCATATTTCTAAATGTGCACTTGTTTACCTCATGTGCTGTTTACTTGTTACAACTCACCTAATCTGAAACTATTTTTACAATCACGCCATTTTTATTTTTTAAAAATGTCATTTCAAATTATTTAAGACTCTCCACATGTCAATGACCAGCCTAGCTTAGGAATCTTTGATTCATAAATTTGTGTCATAAATCACTAACCCCCCCAAATCTTAAACGAATCAAATCAAACTTTATTTATCGCAGTTTTCATGCATAAAACAATACAAAGTGCTTCACATAATTAAACAATTTACATCAAAACACTATGGATAAAAACGAAACAGACTGACGCACACACCATCATTATGTCACACCCACCCACCCATACCCCATCAGCCCCTTTAAAAACCACCCTGTAACAGAAGCGTAACAGTTAAAAGAAAGAAACATGGCTGGGTACCAGGTGATGAAACAGAAATGAAGGGGTCCATCCACCCCAAGAGTCACCCCCACCCACGACCATTCAGGCCACCACCATGGGAGCCCCCCAGGGGGACAATGCGGTAATGAAAATGAAATTAAATGAAAAATACTTTATTTATCCCAGAAGGGAAATTCAACAAATGATAAAATAGTTGATAAAATGATAAATAGGAATGATAAAAAGTTACTGAAAAAAGATCAAATCAATCTAAAACATGTTTTTTTTTAACAACATTTAATATGTTTAAAACTATGTAAATAGAAATTCATACTTAGGTAAAAATAAATAAGTATGATAAGAATGAAATAAATTAATAAATAAAACAAAATTTAATAACAGATAAGGATAAGGATAGACTACCCTGTGAGCCAAAGATATCTAATACTGTAGATGTGTCGTCTAAGTTTAGACCGAAATTCACCCAACTGTTATATTTTAGCCCAAATATAGACGTTATAATTTAATCCATTATTATAAAATATTAAATAAAAAAAAAAACATATGTCAGTTGTATAAATGATGGCCAAGTGTTGGATCAAAACATTTGGCCAGTCATTGATCAATGTACAGTGCAGTATAGATTTAGTCTAAGCTTAGATGGCTTAAAAAAACATTCATTTTTAGACCAGTGGACCGATTTTAGCCTCGATGTCTAAGGATCATTACACGTCTATTAGACGTCTTTTAGACCAAAAAATGCTCAGTGGGTAAAATAAATAAAGCTTTGGTAAGCTAGGCTAAAAGGTGGAAGTAATGTAATAGATTATCCATTTGTTCCCAGAAAGAAAAGAGTGTGCTAGTCTCTTAAATTTTTAAACACTTAAAGAGGTGTGTGTGTTACCTGCTTTGTCACTTGTCATAAATTTAAAAAAAAACTCAGATAAAATGTTTCCACTACACAGAACAAGGTGTAAGTGCAGACAGGAAGAAAGAAATACAACAGGAAAGAAGCCCCCAGACAACACATACACTAAATTACACACAGCTGCTGAGGTTTGAGCCCTCTCGGACACACACACACACACACACACACACACACCGGAGCAGCTGCTCATGTACCAGCAGCTGAAGTGTTTCCACCGTCTTCCTCACCTGACCTGATCTGAGTCCACTCCAGATGTGACGAAGCAGTCCGGAGGAGGAGGAGGGGAGACGGAGACGAGGACGACGCTGTCCAGTCTGCTTCGGTTTCCCGCCGTCATCCATCTGTTCAACAGAAAAAAAAATCCAAGTATGGTCGCCACATTTTTACCATTTATCTTCGTTCTTACAACCTTAACATACGTTCTGTCACTTGGAAAGCTAAAAAGCATTTGAGCTTAACTAATACACCATGGCAACACGTCAAGATCATGATGAGGCGAAATGAGTTCCAGTTCGGCTCTGTTCGCATGCCAAGGGACAGATAAACAGCGAGTAGGAGGATAAGGTCACCGACTCCGGGTTCGGCCTACTGTGGGACGCTTCAAAGCGAGTGTGTGGCATAAGTGGAGGGATGAGGACGACAGTTACATGAGGAAGAGGATGAAGTGAGCTATCACGCAGCTTAAAACCCCGCAGGAGGCCGCATCTAAAGGACCTTCTTCCCTTTTCATTTGACTTGTGGTGAGATAACGCAGCATGAAAGGAGGGGGGGGGGGAGCTGGAGCTGTGTTAGTGTGACAGCTCCGAGGAGTTAGCCGCTCGCGCCGCACCTCCTGCAACAGATGGGCTTTGAGGTCTCTGGGAGGGGGCTTCAGTCAGAGCGCGAGACAACTCACTCCTTGTGGAGCTGCGGTGCGGGTGTTGGATAGCCCCTGAGCTCACCATAATTGATGAATAGTGTGGTCCACATTAAGTGACATGCGCCGTTGGCTGTAAGTGAGTGCGATGACTTGGGAGTGGGAGTGGGGGTCCTTTTGAAGCTGTTTGAGAGCCCTCATCTTTGTAAGGGACACCAGGCTGTGGTTTGGTCTTATACACTCGCAAACAAACACACACATGTGCACCCACGTTACCCTTTAGTATTATATGGTTTTGGGGGAGGTGACTGTATTATTCCTGCAGCAACACTGGCTTAATTCAAGGCAGATCTGACCCGAGTCCTGCTCCTCTGCTCCCGCTCTGTTGGATCAAGTCTTAATCCTGCACTCACCACATGAATGGGAGACGCGAAGAGGAGCTGCGCTCTCTCCTGCCACATACATCAAATGTCACTCAGGTCCATATGCTGTCATGCAGCCCATGGCGGGTATCGGCGTGTCATATGAACGCTGAAGGAGCTCATAATGGAGGCCTGTAAGACCAGAGCCGGAGACAGACATGCAGGAAGATTGGAGCCACATCTTGCATAGATACAGCGGGTTTATGTGCAGCCAACCTGGAACTGATCTGCTGCCCGGTTGTTTTCACAGATCCACAACGCCGACACATCCTCTGCCAGGAAAACAAGCAGAGCTGACCCGTGACACCACTTCAAGAGCCGCAGCACAGAAAACAATCTCTAAATAGGAGCGTCTTAGGAGACTCTTTACAGTAAGCTGTGACTAACAAACCCAAAACAACTCAAAACAACGCTGGGAAGCGTCCAACTTCTATTCCAGCAACACAAGCTCCCCACTCTCAGCCAAGCACATAATAACTCATGCTCAAGGGCCCGTTGTTGTCATATCTTTTCAAACGGCGCCAAACCCCAAAACACGCTCCACTCGCACAACCTTGCACAAACAGGGGGGGCAGGGATGCAGGCGAGGCTTTCCAACTACCGTGCCCACCAGACAGCGGATCACAAGGCTGAGGAACTTGCGGTGGGTTCAACGTTTTGGTGTGTGTCATGGTCCAGCTCCCACGCAGTGGAAACACAGAGGGCCCCCTGATCCCTACTGACGCCCCGAGGAGCAGACATGCCCTTCAATCTCCATCTGAAATGAGAGACAGGCCGTCGGTGCACAGGGATGGGCCTCTGATTTGTTCTGTGGTCCCTTTGAAACCATGCATCCTGCAGAAAGGAGAAGAGAGGGAAACATCTAGTAAACATGACATGCAGGATGAAGGCAAAATAAGATTAAGATGTGCAGCTGCAGTGGCTTTACGGTGTCCCAGAGAGGCCAGTGGAATCGATGTGGATATGCTCATTTACATGCAGTAAATATGGGTGTGTTATCTCTCTTTTTTAAAAAAGCAACAATAAAAGTCCCAGTAATCTAATTGAACACAGAAAAGAAACGGAAAAATAAAAATGTAAGACTTAAATGCAAAAAAGATGTCTGTGACCAAAAAACTTGTTGAATGGCTTCCATAGCGTGCTCCGTACACTGTTTTAGTTTGTGCACGGCCGTGAGCCAGAGGGAGAGGAGTGTGTGCGAGACAAATCGAGAGGGAAATAGACAGATTGCGGTGGCTTTGATGTGCACCAGTCCTCAGAATAGATACGAGACGGATAAAAGAGGCAGTATCGTAGGACAAATGTCTTTGCAAACCACTACAGTAGAAGAGTGTGTGGGAATGTGTGGTGCCGTAACTGGCTTGCGCACACTCGTCCATGTGCGTAGACGTCAATCACGAGGAGTGATGAAGCAGAAAGATTTTTTTTCTCTCAAATAACCTCAAGCAAGGCAGACAACTGACACGCCTTTAAAGGGAAAGAAAACATCCCCCGCCACATCCAAATCTCCCCCCGTGTTCGCTTCTCCTCGGAGGAACCTCGTGTGATCAGAACTCTGCCACCAATATGCTCCCCACATGTCCGAGCTGCTCCTTTGTTTCAGAGGAATTTGGCTGGATCTGTCCCGCGTATTAAAGGGAGAGCTGTCTTTGTGTGGGTGCTGACAGCCCGTCACTTAGCGCTGTAATGATGACTTGATCTATCAAAAGCACGCGCAGCAGCGTTAGGAAAAGAGGCATAAATCAAGTGTGATGCAGTCGTAAGCATCAGGTTCCAAATGTCTTCATTTAAGCATAAAACAGAGAGGAAAGGTCTGGCTGTTCACCTGCACAACAAGACATGCAGCACTGAGGTCGACTACAAGAAAGACTACTTCTCGAGGAGGCTTGGGTCAGTGATCAGTAACTTCAGCGTCTACTGTGTGCTGGTGGAAAGTGGAGTTTGTTTTGAAGCCGTTTTTTTTTAGTGGATGAGTTGAAGAAACTGAACAAACTGCTAAAGAAGACTGGCTCTGAAACTCCTGGAGCTGATTATCAAAGTACAGTGTTGCAAGAGCTGCTCAGCGTAATGGACCAGACCCCACAGCCTCTTGTGTGTTCAGTCAGAGGCTCCTTCATCTCCGCTGCACAGGAGATGTAGCCACGAATCTGCACAATGAGTTCTTTAACCCTTTATTTGCAGATTTGGTTTTCCATAGTGTCAGGATTGTAACAACAAAATATTCATATTCAGTTATACAAATTTTCATCAACTTGTTGAGTCTCTGCAAATCATGAATTAATTCTCAACACCTCATTACCCCCAGCCTCCCATCCCTCTGGTCAGAAGAAAACCAACAACAATATATATATATATATTAGGGGTGCAGCAATACATGTATTTGTATCTAACCGAATACGGGTTTCGAACCATGAGCACCACTCATTCAGTATCGAACAATACAGAGCTTTTCATTTATTTAATCGACTTGTGTTCTGATGATGAGCTCTGTGTGGAAAACTCGGTGGATCTGTGTTCAATTACATTCAGATCTGGCAGTGGAACTACTTTGGTTTTCATGTTAAGTATGACCCTGATGGTAAACTGTTGTGGACAAAAGCACATTGGGTTAATAAAGGCATGAAAATGTGTTGTTTTGCATTGAAAAAATATCGAACCGTGAAGCTAAAGTATCAAACTGAACCGAACCTAACCTTGAAATTTTGTATCATTGCACCTTTAATACAGAATACATACATACATACATACATATATATATATATATATATATATATATATATATATATATATATATATATATATATATATACATATATACACATATATGTACTTTGAATTGCATCAGGGCATATATATATATATATTTATATATATATATGTATGAAGAGTTCATTTGCAAAAACAGAAACATCATTTAGAAAAAAACAGAGTTAACTGCTTTTGCAAATAGACTCCTCATATGTATATATATATATATATATATATATATATATATATATATATATATATAACACAAAAAAGGAAAATCTAAAAGTATTTTTTTTCAACCAAAAAAACATACAAAGGAAAAAAACAAAACACATGCATAATTAGAGAACAAAATATAATGGGTACTTTGTACATAATTTGTTTCAATAAAAAAAAAAGCTAAATAAAAATATCAACAAGCAACATTCTCATCGATGTATATTGAGATAGGGACCCATGTACCGTGAAATTGTTTATGTGAGCCGTTAATCGCATAGCGCAATTTTTCTAAGTGTATACTTTTCAAAATTTCTAGTTTCTTATCGTTGTGTGTTGGAGGTACTTTATGCTTCCCTTTAAGCAGAATTTGATGTCTGGCTTAAAAGAAATGGCACATTTTAGTAAGGGTGTACATCATTGGTTTGATTACAATACGATATATTGATACAGTGGAAAGTGATTTGCTGTTTGTAAATATCTCAAATTCAGCCACGATACATTTTTTATTTGATTTGATTTAGGATCCGCTGATTGATATGAAACAATATTTCAAGTAGTAAACAAGGTTATTGTTTTCTCTTAACTGTAGCTCCTACTTACTTGAGAGTGCATATGCAGTACAATCTCCCTGTCATGTCCACAGGATGACATTTCAGGTGCCAGAAAGTAAAAATCCTGCCTTATTTTTGGATCTGCTAGTATATTTAGAACAGGTGTTTCACTAACGAGCTGCTGTAGTGATTGGTTGGAGCAAATGCAGGACAGGATTTCTACTTTCTGGATCAGGGATGTCCACCTCTGGTCACATCTGTCCACTGCACAACTATAAACATGTATTTTTAAAAAAAAATTCGACGTGAGAATCCCCCACTTCAAAATAAAACCATTCAAAAAAAAAAAAAAAAAAAAATGGGCTTGATATCGATTTTTGGCCAAATTGGGATTGATACATTGATCTTTAACCGCGCCCGCCGCCCCCCTTCTCCCCCCCCCCCCCTTCTCTATTAAAATCCCTCTCTTTTTTTTTTTGTTATTCCCCTTTATTTTTTTTTCTCATCTTTTTTTCCCCCTCTTTTTCTCCCGCCCCCCCCCCTTGTTTTTCCCTTTTTTTTTGGCCCCCGGCCCCCCCCCTCTTTTTTTTCCCCAATCCCTTTTTTTCTTTTTTTATTATTATTTTTAGAATTTTTTTTTTCTTATTTTTTACTAACTTTGGGTTCAAAATTTCCCCGGTTTCCTTTATGACGTATCATTATAAATCGATACATTATTACATCCCTACATTTTAGTGTAGAAGATGTATCTGAGTCTATAGAAAGCCAACAGAGCTGTTAGTGGGCTGAGAGCTACGTATATCAACATGAAAGACTTCAGATAAAGTTTAAAAAATGTTTGACCAATATTTGTTAAGTTTAGCCCAAGTCCAGACCGTGTGTCTATGACCTGAATTTCTATTATGGAACAAGCATCAGACACATCTGGGTTCCACTGTGCAAGCTTTGCATTGTGATATGTGCTCTGTACAGCACCTTGAACTGCATCATGCCTGTATGGCGCAAATAGATTAAGCGTGCACCAGTTTTTTTTTTTTAGTTCTTTATAATTACTAACTGCAACATCACGTTTTGTCATTATTTAAATAAAATAACACTATGTAACTTTCTGACCTTAAAAATATGTTCTCTCTGGTTTTTATGGTATTGTGTTTTTTTTTCCACATTTCTTGGGCCGTTGTTGTTCAGCAGCTTTCTGAGGCACTTCACAGTTTTTTCTTCTGGGACGTTGCATGATGCATCATTTGTGGACCGTGTCACACACCAGCAACTGGATGTCACCGCACTAGCTGCTCTGGACTTGCACCATGGCTGATTTCTCAAAGATGAGACAAGTGTCGGACTTTTTCTGATTGGAGAGAGCTCTGAGTACAGGCATGACGAAAGATGGATGCTGAACTGTCCGTTGTTAGAGGGCTAATCGCTCATAAGTTATTTGATTTGATAAATGACATGGTATCGGACTCCTGAACCCCAGTACTCGTCGACACCGACACCAGCATTTTTGGCAGTATCGGCAGCATTTCCAATAAATGTAAACTTTTCAGCTTCTAGCTTTTGCGAATCAACTTCTTGGTGCAAAAATACAAAAATATGTGTCAAATTATTGTTTTTGGCTTTTCCATAGATTAATTTAATAAATTATGTTGCTTTACAACAGTGTGCTTACAACAAACTGCCTAAAATACAACTTAAAATAGACTTTTTCTCAGTAGTTTGCTATGTGGAGATGCAACAGGGGTCTATCAATTCAGTTCGATACTGTTATATATATTTTTAATTAATCTTTGCTTGAATGATTCATAAGTCAGTGTTTCCTCAAGATAGTGGAGTAATTTGTGTTGTTATCTGGAGAAAGCAAAATAATTTTCCCTACGGTTTAGTTATGTTTTGAACTGATATAAAACAAGGAGATCTGTCTTTGTGACCTCAAGAAAACAAAGCTTGTTATCTTGTGATAAGCAGCTACAGTAGGCGGTTAGATTCACTTGTAATCATGTAAAAATGAGCTTTGTGATCCCGACATAACATCAAAATAAACAATTTCATGAATGTGCTGCTCTGTGCTTCCATACAGCCTGACTCATTGGAAGTAAAACACAAAGAAACGAGGGATTTTTACACAATCCTGCGGTGCAAGTGCCCCTAGTTGGGAATCTGGCTCAGACTTGTTACTCTGCACTGCACACAGATCATGCAGATATGAAACAACATCAATGTTTTTTCAATCTAAATTCCAAGATTACTTCATTTTTTAGCTCAAGGCCAGACCCACAGTCACAGCCAACATCTGAATACACCATCACTTACTGAAAAATTGCAGATGAGAAATGCACGAGCAGCAGGGATTTGAAAAATGAGCCCACGTACTCATCTAATAATTAACGGACGCTATGACTCAACGTGGTCGCTGCACGGTTATTAACTGAGGGGGCTGTTGTATTTATTTAAGTAGGAAGCTAAGACTGCTGAAGTCCAGCCATGTCATATGTTAGATCGTGTCAGATTGAAACCATGACACATTAAACAGCCCCCCCCCCCCCCCCCCCCCCTTGTTCCTCTCTCTCTGTAGAAGCAGGGTGGTCCTCAGTCTGCTCCATGTGTGTGTGTGTGTGTGTGTGTGTTTGTGAGACTGCCACAACAACAACATGACCCCCAGAAATTTTCTTTCATACACACTAACTCTGCTCAGATGTGCACATCCTGCAAATCCACACGCACACACACCGCAAACGCTGTCCAGTCTGCAGGGGACTTAAGCAACAAGGCTGCCATTGACACTGACCTATCTCCCCCATCCCCACCCTGCTCGGCCCTCATCACCCTCCCACGTCGCCCGAGCCCGGCGCTGGCCACGGGGCTGAGAGTGCGGTTCAGGTGCAGGACTCTGCTGTTTCCAATTAGCTGGGTATAAATTAGCATCACTCTCCCTTGTCCTCTCTCTAAACATTGCTGCCTCTTCATCCTTGTCGACCCTACACACTTCACTCTGCCTCTGACCTCCCGCCTGTATCCCTCTGACACATAAATCCACCTCCTTTATGGCTCTTGTCGGCAACCTCTGCACTCCACTAACTCATGCTCTGCGCTGTTAATGTGGAGCGCGTTTGGTAAGAAACCCTCCATTTTCAGTCAATGAGAGTATAAATCCAGCTCTATATATCAAACTCTGAAAGGAATATAACTTCTGGTTTTACTGTAAAGTCTGCCTACTGTAACTGTGATATTTCACAGAAGACAAGGACATAACCCGACACATGCACTGCGCGTCAAGGCAAGGCACGCACTGATAAGGTTACACTGAGATTCAATTACTCCGTGAGAGGAAATGTAGCTTTATTCCTCGACTTATTACAGTGTGTTTGCGAGCTTTTTCTTCCACAGGTCAGTCTGTTAAAACGAGTGTTATTTTTCCAGGGCGGAGAGATCAGCTTCAAGTGGGACCTGAGGTCACCCTGGCACCGAGAGTTCACATCTGTTCAAATAAATCCTCCACCGTGCCATCAGCAGTAAAAACACACGCACGCACGCACACACACACACACACACACACACACCCAGCAGCAGTGGTGGAATGAAACAAAGTGTGTTTACTCAATTATGGATTTTAGAATTGTATTTCATATAATAGGCCTATAGAGTAAAATTTATTATTTCTGATGCATTGCACCCACACACATATAAATATGTTGTATATTAGACCGAGTTTAAATCAAAATTAGAAAACTTCTAAAATGCATTAAAAACTTAAATCTGTCATTCATATATTCATTTGAAGCTTTATTTAAGAGACACAATTCCAAAGAGATTATTTGTGTTCACTGGCCAATTTTATTGTTTTGTAATGAATTGTAATTGTAATCCAATTGTATTGTTTTATTGTAAAGAAAAAAAAAAAAAAAAGCGAAGAAAGAGAAAAAGTTTCTATGACATTGCAACCCAGTTCTTCACTCTTACTTTTAATCACCAGACAAATTGGTAACAGGTGAGGGTGTCATGATTGGCTATAAAAGGAGTATCTACCAAAAACCTAGTCTTTCTAAATAAGTGGCTCATTATGTTATCCCAAACTGTTAGAAAATTATCAATAACTTAAAAAAATATAAATAAAATACTTTTTAAAATTCAATGCCAGGTTATAAAGAAATTTTCCCTTTCTACATTTACAATGTGGGACTGTAGGATTCTCAGTATGCAAAGACAAAATATAGAAACCATTGTTGGATGCTCTTTGACCTTCAAGCCCTCGAGGGGCTCTGGAAGAGTAACATTCATACTATCCATATTTCAACTAGACTAATGGATGCTGGGGTCATGTGCCAAAGATGAGAAAGACCATCCAAGCAGTTATCAGTGGAAGGTGTAAAAACCTGTGTCTGTGTGGGGGTGCATGATATAGGAGGCTTACATATGTGTGAACTGAGAGACATTGAGGCAACGCTTTTATCCAGGGTTTAAATAGTTGCACAGTAAAATCCCCAGTGTAAAATTTGAGTTATTGAATCATGAACTCTTTCAGAGTAATTCTAACACCATTGAGAGTAAACCAAGGTGCAAACTCCGCTGGAGAACATGAGGCTACTTCCCGGTAGCCATAAATTGTAGTTCTTTCTTCATCCATTAGGGGCTCCAAAACAGAGCAAATCCCCACAGACTCTCATGTTAAAAAAGCCAACTTCACAGCAGAAATAAAAACAAACATGTTTACAGAGAAATAAACATGTTTACAGCAGAAATAAACATGTTTACAGTCTGGCTCAAAACATCATTTTTGGTTCAATAGGTTAAGTTTACCTTCATGTCAACTGTGAGGGGGGTGATTTTTTTTTTTTTAGAAGCCATCTGTTTAGATGTTATTTTATCTTAAAATTACACATAATTAGGGGCGTATCCTTTTGATTGACAGGCAGCAGACCAGATGCCGTTTTTAGCCGTAGAGGCTAATAGTTAGCTCCCTGCTAGCTCCCAGGAAGGCCTCAGCCTGTAGCAGAGTTGCACAACGGTGGTTTTTACCTGGTTAACAGCATGTTTGAGCGTGTCTTACCTTTTAACCGCTTACCTTCATTCGTTCCTTTTCACTTTGGATTAGCTTGGTAAGCATTAGCTTGGCTGTCAATCATTTGCCCTGTGGCTTGGAGTGGCCTTGTCTTTGCCCATTTTAGTATTTTCCGGGAGTGACGACACACACGACACGGCAAGATGACGATGGGAAACGTCCAACTGGCTTCACTTTCCCCTATTCAGACGTGACCGGATACTACGTGTATATTTTTTACAGTCTTTGGAGTAAACTAACCACCAGTGCTGGGAAAATTCTCAGAGTTAAAACAAGTTTCCTCTTTCAGCGTATAATTGACTCTATCAAGTGTAGCTAAGTGCACCCAGGAAGACTCCACCCTCTTTGGCTTGAATATTTCCCATCATGCTTTGTGACTCCCCTGCACGGTCCCGGGACCATGAGTCAAGTGTATATATGATCCCTTTGGATGTCCTTTGTGTGTAAGATGCACTGATAAGTATATGTTGTTGAAGATGACAGATTGTATTGGTTATCACTAGTTGCGTGACAACCATCAAAGCAAAAAAACACTCCCCACAACTGCCCGAACCTTCTGTGATGCCGTCCTGGACAGGAGTTCTGGGTCTGTCAATGGTGAAAAATGTGGTAATATAAATACACAGGTAAGAACTTCCAGTATTCACCTCTTCCACTAAATACAATGGTAAAAAGTATTTATGTTTGAACTGATCTATGACTTGGAGATGTGTGATACTGCAAGATTTGGTATCGATCTGATCCCAAGTAAATTAAGGGCTAGTATCGTTGATAGCAATACTTTTTAATGGGGCTGTTTAATTAACAGATTTCTGCAGAGATTATTCAGTGGAATTGACTATTTTTAAAAATTCATTGATAAACAACCAAATTATTATCCATACCATAGAAATGTGAATTTGCCATTATCACAGCGACAGAAGCTGATTTTTGGCATGTAGATACTTCGTCACCAAGGTGAACCAAATCCACCGAAGACCACATCTCCTCCTTATGTGTGATAGTTTAAAGCCTTACATTTAGATAATTATAATCAGGTGTCCAGAAACAAAGTCACCATTTGACCTGCCATGTAAAGCGCTTTGGGCATCCAGCTGGATGTAGAAATATGTGCTATATAAATGAAATAAATGAAATGACCACTGGAGCCGTTTTAAAAGTCTGAATTTGCCTTTATCTCAGTGAGAGAAGCTGGTTTAGGGAATATGGGGCCTTTGTCATAGCAGTGAACCAGATCCATCAAAAAACACTTTATTCTCCATATTTTTGAAGATTCTGATAGTTTTCAAGCTCGACATTGAAGTATCGATATAATTGCACTGGTGTCGATCGATATCAATACCAATGTTGGTATCGATATCATCGGTATTTGTATCAATCCGCCCACCACTATTATCACTACAGTAGAGTACTGTAACTTTTCAACACTGCTGAGAATCATATTAACTCTCTCCAGTGCTATTTAACTTATAGTGTTAATTTCTTTTAACACTGTACAATGTAAGCTCAATTAATTAATTTTACTCTGAAATTTTAACACTATAGAAAGAGATAATTCAACACCAATTCTGATAAGGACCAAATACACTCAGATACAGTTTTAAATTTAACTCTTTGTTGATTTAACACTGTGAAATTCGCTGTGATTTCCTTCCGTATGACATCAGCGTGGCTTCATAGACATCGTCCAGATCTAGCTTCTACAAATGTAGAAGAATCAGACGAACTGTGGGCTGAAATCTGGAATTCACCAAGAATGGGCAGATTTTTTTTTAAAAGTGAAAAAAAATAGCACCTTAAAGTGAAATTTTAAAGGAAATGTGTGTATTCTAACTTCATGGCATATTTTTTCTGAAACTAATTTCCTTAGACTTGCCAAGGCTCAAATAAAATTTTTAAAAAGTACAATTTTAAGTTTTTGTTGCATTTTTGAAAAATTCCCAACTTTCTGTAAATGAAGTTTGGAGACCAAATGCAAATTTTGAGAGCAGACTCTTTGTGGTGCGCACATTTATCAAGAAGTAAAGTTTTCCAGTGCAGTTTTTCCAGTTACACTCAAGGACTTGAGCACACTCCCTTTAGCAAGAGCACTAACATACCTTTAAAAAAAAAAAAAAGGGAAGTAACAAGCAAGCAGCTCGACAATATTTCATCATCCACTTTTTCACATTCCTGACTTTGGCACCTGTCATGTGTGTGGTTTTTCTTCTCTTTTTACAAGCTCAGGCTGCCGTTACAGCGAATACAGGAGGGAGGAAATTTACAGAGCGTGTCCTCTCGAGGCCATGCAGTGTTCACAAGGTGTGTGTGTGTTTGAGTCGGTATTCTTCTCCGCTGCTGCTACCAGCTCCAGAGCTGCCGCCACAACCCTTTACAGAGCCTGGGACCCCAGTGTGCCCTCTGAGCTCTTTCTTTATGAGCTCCAGCTCATCCCTTGACTTGTAGAGAAAACAAGAGCTGAGCAGGTTTTTATAGGACTCCTGGGGAAACGCACACAAAAGCGAGAAAGCAACGTTTTTAGTGGTGAGTTTGAGTCTTCTGTGAAGGACAGCAGGAGAAAAGTGGAAGAGATTTAATTGTCGGCTGAAGGATTAGACAGAATGTTGCCCCATTTGCTGCACCCTTTGACCTGCAGCTGCCTGGAAGATGCTAGAAAAATGTTAGAAAGAGGTGAAGCAGATGAAGATGAAGAGAAATAGCAGGGTGTGAACTTTCCTCAACTGACACAAGCTCACTTATGTGGGGCTCCCTCCTCCATGGGAGTCCCCAAGATAAACACGGCTGGTCGTTTAACATTTTTCACCTCCTCTGCTGACCTCAGTCCATCCCTCTCTCGTCTCCTTCTTGAAAACGCTCTCCTCCGCTCCTCTTTCTTGCTTCCTTTCACTGTCTGCATCCAGATGTTTGGCCCGGCAGCGGCGGACGGGCTGAGAGCGAGGACCTGGGGCTAAGCGGTGGGGATCTCCAGCGTGGATTGGAATGCTGACCCTCAATCCATCTCCATCAGCAGCCACGCATTTGTTTGACTTGAGATGTGATTGTGTTTTCTCTTCCCCACACCTGCAGCTTCCTCTGAACCATGCTCTCCCCACCCACCCCGTCCCCCTCCGGACTCTCGCTGATCAATTGCTTTAACTTGGAAAAACACTCATCCAGCTGCTACTGCTTCTCCTCCTCGTGTTTTATATTTTCTGCTGGTGTTCCTCCAGGGCCGACCTGCAGAGGAAGGGCTGCAGTTGCGTCTCTTTCGACAAGTAGTTTCTGAAATGAAGCAGGCGTGCTCAGCCCACTGACAGCTCCTGTCTCCTTCTGCTGTTTGTTGTCACTTTTGCTCTGAAGCATCGCTATCAGAAGCAGCTCATATGGGATCTGTACAAAATAACAAACTCTCATTTGTTAGAGGGTGTTCTCCGAGCCTGGAGCCTAGCAGGCTTTGTGACTGAATAAACTGTGGTTTTGTGTGGATCAAACATTTCTCTTGTTTTTGAATTTATCATGGAGCGAACCCTCCCTCATTAGCCAATGGCACTCAGCAAGTTGTAGCTTCTGATTCTGCGGGGCCGCCCAAACTTATCACCCTTCATTTCTAAATGGTGGGCTTCCCCGTTGCTGAAACCCTCTCAAGCTGTTCC
Source organism: Atherinomorus stipes (assembly GCA_023101725.1). Taxonomy (NCBI): domain Eukaryota; kingdom Metazoa; phylum Chordata; class Actinopteri; order Atheriniformes; family Atherinidae; genus Atherinomorus; species Atherinomorus stipes. The sequence goes on along the minus strand of JALJCO010001881.1, from coordinate 248,408 downwards.
AGACATCTGACAACAGCCACATTTATTTACTGACTTCATTTCGCTTATGGGGCAGCCTTTACAGCTCCCCCGAGTGAAACAGAGTTAATGTCGAGCTGTTCATCGCTCGCAAGTGTTTTTTCACTCCTCCTCCTCCTCCTCTACCGCCACCTCCTCACCCTCCTTTTAAACTGTTCTTAAGTGTTTAAACACTCTGGTAATGACGTGCTGTTGTGGAAGTGAAAAACCATGTGGGATAAAAAAAGAAAAACATCCATGTGGGCTTTTACCCCCGAGGAGAGAGTGACCCACCGAGGATGAGACGAGCGTGAGGAAGGCCCTGTTAATCAAAATGAATGAGCACCTCTCAGGGCCCTACGAGTCCACGGAGGAGCTCTTCCCATAGAGATATTGGTGCAAAGATGGATCAAGACACACACAGACGGCAACAAACCCATCTTTCACTTCCAGTCTGCCCAGCTTTTCTGCAAAAAACAGGCAACAGGCCACTTGAACGTTAAATTGTAATATTTTAAAACTTTCTCAGTATTTAAGCTGTTCAAAAATAATCACGTTTTTTTCATTTTTAATCCACTTAAAGACACACAATGTAACTTTTAGACCTTAAAAATATGCGTTTCTGACTCGTTTTGATGGCACACCAACATTCATTGTGCGCATTTTTGAGCTGTCAGTGCCCAGAGGCGTCCCGAGGCTCAGAAACAGCAGTATGCAAGATTCCCATCTGGGACGCGACTGTGATGTTGCAGCTGACTATTGGTTGCACATCGCGCCACTTACTAGCAAACGAATATGAACCAGATATGAACACAGCGGGTGTTTTGAACGCGCATAATGTCGGATTCAGTAAAAAAAATGTAAGGAAACATGACTGGGGGAAGAGAGGAAAAGAAAGAGACCGTCTTTAACTGGCTGGAGTGAGCTCACAGTACAGATACGATGCAAGAAGGATGCTAGTTTAGCTGTCGATAGGGCACATCACTGAGAAAACAGCTAAAAGTTCAGTTGAGTCAAGGGTGCAGATGGCACTGGGGACGGAGGGGACGTGTCCCCCTCAGTTTTTTAATGACTGATCTGTCCCCCCCCACTTTCCCTGGGTAAAAGTCCATTTATGCTCGATGCAGAAGACGGAGCAATACCACCGGAAACCGCGGGGTCAGTGTTGAGCTGTGTAGCCGCTACAAACCAGAGAAGAAGAACAGGAGACGCCGAACAAAGTCTTTTTCTTTGTAGTTCCGCTTTTAAGTGTCTTTCAGTTGATCTGGAAGAATCCATAACTATCCCTTACAGTGCTTGAATTTACTGCGACCGTCTCCTTCTTGGATCAAAACTGTCGGGAACGCGGATGCAGCGCCAACTGACGTCACATCCGCAGGGCAGCGCTGGAAATTCGGCCACCGATTCGCAACACATTATTCAGCACCAGCCTGTTCAAGACAACAGAGGGACATGGGTGGGCTCGTTCTTTTCATTTTTTAATGCTAACCCATTAACCCATTAGCATTAAAAATCTGGACATGCATGTATATTCTTTTACAATTCCTGCCTCTTGTCCCTTAAAGAAGATTCTGACATTTTCCAAGCTTTAAGAGGATGTCCACAGGATGACACATTAGGTATATTCATTCAATCATTCAAGATTTTTATTCCAACAACATTAATACAATTCTTTCAAGACCAATATAATGCAACCCCCCCCCCCCAAAAAAAAAAGGGGGGGGGGGGGGTTGTTGGGCAGAAGCAATGCTTTTGTTATAGCCCACCCTGTATATCACATCAAAACAACTCAATAAGAATGAAAGTAAACTTCTACCATTCATTCATATTCCTGTACATGAATAACCATCACACTGAGCATTACATTATATTACACACTTATTCCCTCAGTCGCTGGGTGGGAGTTGGGGGGATGGAGGGTCATGAACACCAACATATGTTATTTTGGGTGTCGTGGCTCAAAAAATTTGAAAACCACTACTCTACACAATGCCGGGATGTGTGTGATTTGAAATTGTTGCAGCTCCTTTGTTAGTACTACTCTTTTTAAGAAATATAACAGACGGAAGTTGCTACAAAAAAATAGCCTACATTTCTGAAACAACTGTGGTGACCATGTTGAGAGCGAAGGGAAAAAAAACTTGTAATGTTTTAATTTTATTTTGTTTGTCCTAAAAACAATAAATCCCAATGAAAGCTGCACTCGCTAATGCATTTATGTACTTGAACTGACAGATCAAATGAGAAATGTGATTAACACTTGCATGCTAGCTATCGGCAGCTAGCTGTATTAGCTGCTATAGCATGGTAAAAACGGTGAAGTATTTGGCTTGTTTTGTCCATTGGTAATATCAATATCTCCTTTGAAATGTGTTAAATGTCAAGTTTGTCTGTTGAATGCAAATAAAATGTAAAGAATTGAGTCACAAAATCTTGTTAGCAGTTCTCTGTTTGCTAACCTGTTAACTAGCTACTGGCATTAGCTTCATAGTTTTAGTGTGCAGAACTGATTCTGATTTTCTCATTTAGTATAGTTAAAAAAAACAATAAAAAATTCTGCTTCTGCCTAAATATCAAACAAAAATGTAAAGAAATTAATGTTAAATTTTTTTTTTTTTCCCCCCCCCACTTCCCCCTTCCCCATTTAAAAAAAATTAAAAAAAGAAATTTTTTTTGTAAGGGGGGGTTAAAAAATAAAGACCTGGACCCCACTATTCTATTCTTTTATTTATAGCCTAATTAGATATAATTAGATATTCAGAATAAGTGAACAATGTCTGTTTTACGACGAAGACCCCTGAGTTTTTGCTATTTCAAGTCTGAATTGAATAGAATTAGATTACCAACCATTAAAGGTAGACTATTAATTGCGTATAGAGGGCAACCATAGTACCAGCGCAGCTTCACAGAAAACCCTATAATACGTCCCAAATGTGATAATATAATAAAGCCTAAAAATCAAGAGATGTCAGAGTTTACCATTGTCGGTTGTTCTCTAAAGCAAACCACAAACCATTTTAAAATCCTAAACCTTACCAACCTTAGCAGACAACAAAGTATAAAAGTGAAATGTTTCTGTACAGTTTGGATGACAATCTGTAGTAAAGTCTATATCTTAGTGCTACTACCTCTGTAAAAGTATTTTTGAATATGTAGTTTTTGAGCAGGATCTACTTGTAGTGAAAAACACAAGCATGTTGGCATACACTGTTTCTTTGGAGCCTAGAAGCAGTCATTTATACTTTATGAGCATACACAAAAGCTTCACATGTTGAAAAAATGTAACCCTGTAATTTAAAAGGCAGATGTAGGCATAATGATTACGCAGCCCATAAAGTGTGAAAATTTTACAATTTTTTAGTTTTACTGTAAATCTGCTACATTTGGCACTGTAGACCAGTGTAGCCAGTTCACATGCTGGTGTGAGACTCAGTTGGTTTTGTCCATCAGTAGCAAAATTCTTCCAAACATAGAACTTTTAAAGCTCATTAAATGTCAGATGCTGGTTTGTTAAACGTACAAAAAAGGTTTAAAAGTGAGTCATTGCAACCTTGTTAACAGTTCTCACTCTCTAACCTTCGGAGGTGTTGGTTGTAGCTCCATATTCAGTGTGCGCACATTAAAGTGTTGCTAATCTTCTTTAATTGTGAAAACATTGAGTACGATATTGGCCATTATGCCATGCAAGACATTTATGAAAGTGACTATTTCTTTTATTATTATTTTTCTAGTTTTTCTTAACTTTAAGTGAATGATGGTGTAAGCCTGATTAATAAGAAAACATTGCCAAATGTCAAAGGCAGACTAGTTTATGAAGTGCGAGAGAAGACCTGCAGTGATACAAGCCTGTTAAATCCACCTAACAAGAGAACACAGAAGGGCCCCAACACAAAACCTTGAGGTATAACATCTGGCACATAACAATTTTGAGGGCTGTAATTTAGTTATTAATCCTTTTTGGTTAGCTTTAGGCATGTTCTAAGTAGGGATGGGTGGTACCAAAATGTTTCCTGTCAATACAACACAAGTAGTTTATAATTCATAGTTTATACTTTTTCATCAATATTGATACCGATACAATACTTTTTGTCCCTTAAAAGAAAATCATATGATTTCACAGTTTGCTGTAATCTTGATTGCAAGGGCAATATGAAATATGAGTAAAACTTGAGAACACAAGAACAGGAAAGAAATGCTTTTAAAACAATAATAAATTATATTGATGGATTAAACAAAAATTAGATTAAAAAAGTCTTTAAATGATCAAATAATTTATATATAGGTTAAGATTATTTAAATTTATTCAATGAAAAATGTTAAAATGCAATAGTTATGTTATGAATTTGCCACAGCATAATGTTCAATAACCTGCATTAAACTACAAAAAAATAACAAATCATCATCACTTAGCATCATCACCATGACATCTGATTGGCTACGAATCTGGCTGGTTTAGCACATAATTTTATTGCCTAAAACTCTCAGAAATGATAACAAAAAGCATGTTTAGTATCGGTACAGTGGTATCACGATACTCAAAAAAGTACTGAATCTGATATTTTGTCTGCGTGGTATTGAAGTATCGACTCCAGGGTATCGATATGCCCACCCCTAGATTATGTCACTCGTGTCCTCTGCTTGTTCAATGTAAGTTAAACACTTTTCAAAACCACCCAGAAACATGGTGGGACATCACACACAGGAGAAATTTAAATAAATTACATGGATAATCATATTATCATGAAAATTGGATTCCCATAAATGCTTAACAAAGAAGCTTTAAGTAAAACCACAGCACTGTTCCCCTGACCCAAATCCTACCTGAGAGATGACTGCTGAAGTACAATACTGCTAGTCATTAAATTGCTCAAGAATATTCATATGTTTTCTCTTATTCTGTCAGCTGGAGAGTTTTCTATCTGAACAAATTCAAGAAAAGACAAACGAAAACAAAATATGAGCTTTATTTTATTCAAGTTAGTCAGATTAGAATAGGAGTGTCTTCACAAGCTTAACAGAGATCACATTAGCTTGTTTTAGAAGAACAGAAATTATCCCCATCATTTTATCAAAGCCATAATTATTGGTGGCCCTGGTCTACATTACCCAACAGTTATTATTGCATTGCAGTCCTCAGCCTTTTGAGGTTTATCGTGATTTTGTGTTTTTCCTTTTCAGCTGATTGAATTTAGGCCCTCTCTCTGTCTCTCTTTTCCCCACTGTTGCTGCTACAGAACGCCTTCAACTCAGCAGCTTTTTTAAATTTGGGGCTTGCAACACTCAGCCAAAAGCCGCAAATTACCCCCCTCTAGCAGCAGCGAATTAGGAACAATTTTGTGTTAGCTATAAAAAAAAGAGAGCGAGCGAGAGGGAGAGAAGTAAGAGGAAAATATAGCTTACACCAGGGACCACCAACAGAGGCAACATGGGATGAACAGCTCGCCGGCCGACAGTTTGGGTGGCAGGGCGGTGCTAGAAAGCAGTCGGAGTGATTTTCAGAGCAATCAATCCTATCATATCACATCTACGTAGGGTGGCATAACATCTATTACCAGACACAAAGCCCTGAATTAGTGGATTTATGTTGCTGTTACAGGATGTTCGCAGGCCTGTGAATCGGCTTTACAGTTCCCTGAGCACACAGAGACCTGCAGCTATGATGCTCGACAGCACCTTACAGCATTATTCACTCCGGCGACACTGAAGGGGAAAGTCCTCGTATGAGGTGACAATTCACTGCCTGGAATTTTCATTCTCTCCTCCGAAGAGGGTGGGATTTTTGATTTCCCTCCACTATGCGGTTGGTCCTTAACTCGGAGCATTAATATAAAAAGGGGCCTTATTCTTGTTTCTTACAAAGCGTGAGGTTTGGCATGCCCACTTAATCTGCTTCCCTTGAGCCAATCCATGTTTTTCCCATTCTGGCACCCTTTTCTACTCCCTTTTAAAATCCATTTCCAAGTTGTAATATGCCACTGCAGACGTTATTGAGGGGAGAAAACCAAATGTAATGGGGGGAAAGAGGTAAGGAGAGAAAGTGTAGACAGAGATGGAGAGGTACAGGCTCTGAAGGAGGTTTCCAGCTATTAACTGGCCGGTTTTCAGGCATACCCTGCTCTTCAGGGTGAAGACTGTGGACTGCAGACCACTTTGTCTTCTCAGAGATCAGACGGAGAGGTCGGACTGTAGCCAGAGTGGGGTTACTGACTCATTAGGTCGTACACCGACCACCAGGCCAGGGATCGCACAACTGTAATAAGAGCCCATACGGTTTTCGCCTGACCCCTCTCTGACACATACTGGCCCAGAAGTTAATTGTGTTTCCTGCTCCCCTTTTGATTAAATGACATAGAGTTTTAAGTCTTTGTTTGCATGGCTAATGGCACTCATTTAGAGCAATAAGTGGTTTAGGGGCTGCCGTGGGTGACATCACACAGTTGTTGCCTTTCATCTCGGCTCTGTAAAGGGAGAGAGTTTCTCTTTGTGGTTGGAGAACTTCTACCTGCAATGCTCACCACATGAAATATAGGCGCGTGCTGCTGCATGAAAAAATCCTGGAGAGAGGATGTGGTGGTAATGCCAACCTCCATGGGCAGGGCGAGGGCATGAGGCCGCCAGCTGGAGAGCAGTAGGGCACCAGGAAGACTGAAAATGGAGACAGCTTTGATGGCTTTTTGGTTTGTGGTAAAAAGGAGGATCTGCAGTAAATAATTCTAAAAAGAATTCCAGATATCTTTGGAGATAAATGCAAATTAAGTGGTTTCACACTGTCTATATGTTTATCATAAGATTTTGAAAGTTATTGAGCAACACTGGATTTACCCAGAGATGACTATTAACAAGTTCGAAGGGGTCTTTTTTTTATTTTTTGTAAAAAGAGATTTAAGGTTTTCAGACATTTTTCAGTGGGATTTAGGTCATGATTCATTGGTGGCCAATTTAAAACAATAAATATTTCTCTTTTAAACCTTTATTTGGTGAAGCAGGAAACACGGTGAGGGTCACTTTATGCTGAAAGCCCCTTAACCTTCACCTCAAATTTGGGTTTCTCACATTGCGTAAAACATTTAGTTTTTTTAAAAGCTAAAGTCATCTTCTGATTTAATAAATACATTATATACACCACATATATATATATATATATATATATATATATATATATATATATATATATATATATATATATATATACATATATATATATATTTCCGCACCTGATGTAGAAAAATGTTTCCTCACAGAGAAAGATTGGCCTTGTTTTACAGCAGAGAAAGGATCTTTTTGTGCTTATGGGCTCCCCCAAACAAATCTGCTTTGGTTTCATCTGTCTATGGAAATTTATCCTAGAAACATTGGGTGGTATATTTATAAGATACACCATATTGCCAAAAGTATTTGCTCACACATCCAAATTTTGGAAATCAGGTGTACCAATCACTTCCATGGCCACAGGTGTATAAATAAAGCAGCTCGGCATGCAGACTGTTTCTACAAACATGTGTGAAAGAATGTGTCGCTCTTAGGAGCTCAGTGAATTCCAGCATTGAACTGTGATAGGATGCCACCTCTACAACAAATCCAGTAGTGAAATTTCTTTGCTCTTAAATATTCCACAGTCAACTGTATCATAAGAAAATGGAAGTGTTTAGTGACAGCGACTCAGCCATGAAGTGTTCGGCCAGGTAAACTGATGGAGCGGGTCAGTGGATGCTGAAGTGCATAGTGCGAAGAGGTGGCCAATTTTTTGCAGTCAATCACGACAGACCTCCAAACTTCATGTGGCCTTCAGACCAGCTAGAGAACAGTGCGCAGAGAGCTTCATGGGTTTCCATGGTCCAGCAGCTGCATCCAAGCCTTACATCAAGGCAATGCAAAGCGTGGATGCAGTCACAGCAAATTTTGCAGTGTTAAATCAACACTTATAGAGTTAAATTTAACACTGTATCTGAGTGTATTTGGTCCTTATCAAAATAGTGTTGAATTAACTCTTTCCATAGTGTTGAAATTTCAGAGTAAAATTAACTCATAATTGAGTTCAAATTTAACACTGGCTTACACTGTACAGTGTTAATAGAACTTAACACTGTAGGTTAATAACACTGGATAGAGTTAATCTGATTCTCAACAGTGTTAAAGAGTTACTCGCTTGTGGTGATAAATCAACTCAAATGTAAATACTTTTTGCATCTGTATTGAGTTCATGGAGGTGCACACTAGCGCACAACAAAGTTTTGATAATAACATTCATCCCATCACGAACTGAGCAATGGACTGAACCACCACTCACGCTCATAACAGCGTCACAGAATTTGTGACAGTTGTTGAAGATAAGCTTTTTGCTATGACAGCTGTCAGGTGTGTGCTGGTGCACAGGACAAACTGTAATCTTCAACAACATATGCTGATAAACACACACCAATGACCAAGGAGACCCAAAGGGATCAACTATCTACTTAACTCGCGGTGCAGGACCATACAGGGAAGTCACAAAGCATGATGGGAAATATTCAACTAAAGAGGGCGGAGTCTTCCTGGGTGCACTTATTTACACTTGATTGAGTCAATTATACACTGAAAGAGGAAACTTGTTTTAACTCTGAAAATTTTCACCTGCACTGGTGGTCATTTTACTCTTAATGGTGTTAGAATTACTCTGAAAGAGTTAATAGGATTTAACAACTCAAATTTAACACTGAGGATTTTACTGTGTGGAAAGCAGCCGCCACTGGACTCTAAAGCAGTGGAAGCGTTCTCTGGAGTGACAAATCGCGCTCCTCCATCTGGCAATCTAACAGACGAGTCTGGGTTTGGCGGTTGCCAGGACAGCGGTACTTGTCTGACTGCATTGTGTCAAGTGTAAAGTTTGGTAGAGGGGGGATTATGGTGTGGGGTTGTTTTTCAGGAGCTGGGCTTGGCCCCTTAGTTCCAGTGAAAGGAACTCTGAATGCTTCAGCATAACAAGACATTTTGGACAATTCCATGCTCCCAACTTTGTGGGAACAGTTTGGAGCTGGCCCCTTCCTCTTCCAACATGACTGTGCACCAGTGCACAAAGCAGGTCCATAAAGACCTGGATGCAGAGTCTGGTGTGGAGGAACTGGACTAGAAAGGCATTAGGTGACCTCAACCCGATAGAACACCTTTGAGATAAATTAGAGCGGAGACAGAGCCAGGCCTTCTCGTCCAACATCAGTGTGACTCAAATGTGCTTCTGGAAGAATGGTCAAAAATTTCCATAAACACACTCCTAAACCTTGTGGACAGCCTTTCCAGAAGAGTTGAAACTGTTCTGCAAAGGTGGACCAACGTCATATTGAACCCTATGGATTAGGAATGGGATGTCACTTAAGCTCATATGTGAGTCAAGGCAGGTGAGCCAATACTTTTGGTAATATAGTGTATATAAAGATACAGATATTTATATGTATGTTTTTGTAAAGAAATGCTTCAGCCTCCAGGTTGATTTCAGAGTAAAACATACAACAGCTATGTTGGATATCAGTGGCAAGAGTTGCAGTCTCTAATAAATGCTCAAAAACATCTCTGTACTTTTCATACTCATTTTTTTCTCTAGGCAGAGGAAGAAAACATGTGTGACAATGCAGAAGTTCAAGTTACTTTGAGGTCTTGATAACAGCACAATGATGCATTGTTGACTTGGTCATGTCTAAGGACACAGACGTAGGAAATAGAATAGCATCAAACAGTACATCCAATTTATATCTTTCATTTGCATTTAATGATTTACCAAATGTTTTCAATCACTTTCTGGGTTGCAAACAGGTCAGTCCAACACAAGGACTCACTATCAACTTATGCTTTTGTCGTAGATGCACTATGCAATTTAGCATTGTCTTGCTGAAATATGTATGACCTTCCTTGAAAAAGACATGATCCAGAAAGGAGCAAATGCTGCTCTAAAACCTGTATATATATTCAGTATTCATAATGCCTTGTCAGATGTACTTACTGCCTTCACTTGCACTGATGCACCCCTATGATCAGAGATGCAGGCTTTTGAACTGAACACCCAGAGCATGTTATGTGGTTCCTCTTCATTCCTCTCAATAGTTGGTTTACCAATAAAATTCCAAGTGTCGATTCATCAAACTACAAAATAGTTTTCCATTTTAAATGAGTTTCGGCCCAAACAATGAAGCTCACTTCTGGATCATGTTTAGTTTTGGGTTCCTTTTTGCACTCAAGAGCTTTAACAGGCATGTGCAGATGATGGTACAATGAACGATGCTCCCTAACAGTGATTTCTTTCTGTTAGTGAGCAACTAAGTCCATTTTTTTTCTATAGCCCCTTTAAAAAAATATCACAAAGTGCTTCACAGTAAAACACAATCAGATAAAGATAAAATTAAGCAAAAGCAGAGTTAAAAAACACGTGTTATTTAGCTGCTTTTTAAAAGAGATCATGGAGTCAATGGATCTCAGGCTTAGAGGAAGGGAGTTCCCGAGGACGGGAGCCACTGCTGCAAAGGCTCTGTCGCCTTTGGTTTTTAATCGTAACAGACGTGATCACATGATCTCAGAGAACTGTTGGAGGCTATGAAAAGTTTATAGTAGCTTGTGTTCCTGAGCCCAAGCAGTGATTTCAGTGACAGTCATGTCTGTTTTAGTGCAGTGAGTGCAGTATGAGGACCAAAAGATCTCCAGCATCCAGGATTGATTTCATGCAATATCCCTTGCTTAAAAAAAATATCTTTTAAGATTCTCCAATCTTTTTTTATAATATTAAAGGGACTTGAGGCAAGATTAAGAAACGAAACTCGCAACTGCCGCGACTGCCGCTTCAGGTAACTGCAGCCACGGGCCAAGCCATCACGGGAGCACAAACTGAAGCTATAATGTTGTTTACTCACCTTTTTCTCCGTAGTTACACTTTTTAGCGTCTTTCAGTTGATCTGGATTGTTTGCTGACGGCAGAATAATCCATAACAATCGCTTACAGTGTTTGAATTTACCGCAACTGGCTTCGTCCTATATCAAAACTGCGGATGTAGCGTCATGTGACGTCACGTCCGCATGGCAGAGCTGGAAAACTATAATGTTGTTTACTAAGCTTTTTCTTCGTAGTTACAATTTTTAGTGTCTTTCAGTTGATCTAGATCGTATTCTGACGGCAGAATAATCCATAACTATCGCTTACAGTGTTTTTATTTAACGTGACAGTCTTTTTCCTGCATCAAAACTGCGGATGTAGCGTCATTTGACGTCACATCCGCAGGGCAGCGCGGGAAATTCGGACACCGAATTGCAGTGCATTTTGCAGCACACAGCCTGTTCAAGGCAACGGAGAGGAACATGGGTGGAAACGTTATTTTTGGTATTTAGCGCTTCATCACCCATTAGTATGAAAAAAAGGGACATTCATGTTTGGTTTTTTTCAAATTCCTGCCTCAAGTCCCTTTAAAGGAATACTGTGCAACTTCTGACCCAAACATCAGCCTAATGTAAGTAATAATCAATTATTTCTTGGGTCAATATACAACACTTGACACATGTGAGGGCTCTGAGGGGGCTGCCCTCCACAAAAACAGACATTGTAACTTTGCAAGAGTGGATCCGTCTCTCATTGGATCATGTGACCTGGAACGCTTTGCTTTATGGCTCCATGACTTCACTATCAGCTGATCAAAGTGGTGCAAACATGATTCCAGAACACAGATGGAGATGGTTTCATTTTGCAACAGTTGTGTTGTCTGTGGGAGGTTACAGGTTTAGCATCCCTTGTGGCCAAAAGTTACACAGTATCCCTTTAAGCAAAGTAGATGAAGGCATACAAAAGGTTTTGGCAATTTTGTGCTAAGAAATGTTAGTTTGAAATTACTCCACAACTTTACGGGGAATGTTGGATCTCTAGCCAGCTTTACGTTGCAGTCCTGGTTTGGGAGTTCTTGAAGCTTGTTCTTATAACATAAATTGAGCAAACTTTCTTCTTCTGTGGAGTGTGTGAACTGTTATGTGATTGGTCAGAAATTTGAAGTGGGCGTGGTTGATATGGAAAAGCCTGAAGCTGAAAGTTACCAATTTTGTTTTCCGCTGATGCAAAAGATTCAACCAACTAAAATGGATAGTTTTAAGGAACAGATGGTCAAGGTGGGGAAGAAGTAGAACAATCTTCAGACCGTGTGATGTAGAAAAGGACACGGACAAAACCCTGCCCCATCACAGACCAAACAGAGCCAGAATAATCTTTTCCTGGCCCCCGCCTCCCTATTCCCCACATCCTCATCTCCCCTTCCTTTTATTGAAAGTCTGGGGGTTATTATTGACAGCTCTTTGAAACTTGATAGGCATGTCAACGCAGTGGTTAAGAGTACTTTTCACACCTAAGGGTTCTTGTTAAAGTCAAGCCAAACTTGCCTAATCCTGAGCTGGAAAAGGTAATTCACTTGCTGCTTATGTCAAGATTAGATTACTGTAACTCTCTTTACCAAGGCCTTAATTAATAAAAAATTATTATCGAGGCTGCAGGTGACTCAGAATGTGGCAGCTCGTCTACTGGCCGGTAAACGTCAGCGTGACCACATCACCCCCGTCCTGGCTGGCCTACACTGTGTTATTCAGAATTCAATACAAAACTCTCCTGCTTGTCTTCAAGGCTTTATATGACCCCCCCCCCCCCCCCTCTCAGGCTTATGTATCCGGTATGTCTCCTCTAGATCTTTAACTTCTCATCTGCCTAACTTGCTGGTTGAACCGAAGCCCCGATATATGACAAAAGGTGGGAGAACCTTCTGTGTTTGCCCCTCCTTTCTAGAATGCTCTACCGCCATCAATCAGATCTGCTGAGTCCCTTTTAAAACATTACTGAAAACATTTCTATTTCTATTGGTACCTAACCCCTAAATAGTCTTTTACTTTAATTTATTATTTTCATATTGTTTTTAGATTTTTACTCTGTGTATTTTTGTTGATTTTTTTTATGTTTTATTGTTATAAAGCACCTTGATCTGTTTTTGTCACTGTAAGAGTGAAATAAAGTGAACTTGAACTTCACCTCGAGAACAACAGCAAAGTTTTCTGTTCTTGCAGAATGTGACAAGCTTTACGCATCTCTAAGGTGCGCTTTTTTGGTACCCAGTGATGTTACTGACCTGTTGCCAACTAAGCTAATTAGTTCACAATAATTATAAATATGAACGTCCCCCAGTTTGTTTTTGCCGCCACTTCCTTTTCCACATTTTGTTTGTTTTGTTTTTTTTTTAATAGGTGATAGCTACAAGTTTGATTCCTCCCCACCAGTGGATGATGCACTAACAACTGCTTACTCAACTGGCCTTTAGTCTGGGATACACTGCAATTTTTCAGTCGTTGCTCGCAGCCCAAACTCAAAGCGTGCGAATCAGTCGCAGAGTTCAAAAGTTAACAGCTTGCAATGTTTGTCCTCATACTGTACAAACCAACGCTCGGATGCGATCTGACTACTCACACTGTACATCCTCAAAGACACCTTGGGGTCTTGAACAATCCCGACATGCATCCAATAAATACAGCTAGTAGTAGAAGAAGAAGAAAACCGAGAAGAAGAAAACGACAATAACAACAACAGCTGCAGCAACAGTATGCTATCACCAAAAAAAACGCTGCCTTGGCGATTTGCGTTCTTCTTTGTGAAGAATTCGCCCCAAAAAAAGGCAACAATGTCGTATGTGGATGAGAAATTGGCTGAGCAGACGTGGGCTGTGGTGTGTCGGTTTTACAACGAGAACTCCGTCCAAATGACACGCCGGGTCGCCATGCTGCCTCTGGTTTACTTCTGTTTTTGTTTCACACATGCGAAATGTGAAAATCTCTAAGAAAGGAGTTCTCAGTCTGGTCGTGGCTCCGTTTCAACATGCGATTCACTCACGAGCCACAACCAAAATATCAAACAGGTTTGATTTTCTTGTGACTCACGATTTCTGATGGGGAGCTCGTCGTGAGGTGCCAATCGCCTCCGTGACCCCCGTGTACACTGCACGACACACAACTCACGACACATGACTCACAACTTACGACACACGACTGACGACACACGGATTACCACACACGACTCACGACTCACGACACACGACTCACGACACACGACTCACGACTCACAACTCACGACTCACGACTCACGGATTACCACACACGACTCACGACTCACGACACACGACTCACGACTCACGGATTACCACACACGACTCACGACTCACGGTACACGACTCACGACACACGACACACGACTCACAACTCACGACTCACGACTCACAGATTACCACACACGACTCACGACTCACAACACACAACACACGACTCATGACTCACAACTTACGACACACGGATTACCACACGACTCACGACACACGACTCACGACACACGACACACGACACAGGACTGACGACATATGACTCCTGACACACGACTCACGACTCACGACACACGACACACGGATCGTGACACACGACTCACGACACACAACACATGACTCAGGTCACATGACTCACGACTCACGACCACACGAATCACAAATCACGACACACGGATCGCGACACACGACTCACGAAACACGACATATGAATCACGACTTAGGACTCAGGATACACGATACACAACACACGACTCATGACTCACAACTTACGACTCACGACACACGACTCACGACTCACGACACACGACACACAGATCGTGACACACGACACACGACTCCTGACACACGACTCACGACTCACGACACACGACACACGACTCAGGTCACATGACTCACGACCACACGAATCACGACACACGGATTGCGACACACGGCTCACGACACACGACATATGAATCACGACTTACGACTCACGATACACAACACACGACTCACGACACACAACACATGACTCAGGTCACATGACTCACGACTCACGACCACACGAATCACAAATCACGACACACGGATCGCGACACATGACTCACGACACACGACATATGAATCACGACTTACGACTCACGATACACAACACATGACTCAGGTCACATGACTCACGACTCACGACCACACGAATCACGACTCACGACACATGACTCACGATACACAACACACGACTCACGACACAAGACTCATGACTCACGACACACAACTCACGACACACGACACACGACACACGACTCACGACTCAAGACACACGACTCATGACTCACGACTCACGACACACAACTCACGACACACCATTTGGCCAAGAGTCGGCCTGATCCCCAAATTGCCGCATGACTGGAAAATCGGCTGAAAAACTGCCAAACATCGCACAGTGTATGCCGGGATTTAGCAACGTTGCAGAACCGACTTACTGTTAGCAAATGTCCCGGAGGAAAGTGGCCACCTCCACGGGGCTTTTAAGTCCCTTCACCTTCACCCTGCTTCATTTTTGTCTGCTTTGATTTGAGAAGTAAAGCAAGGAAGATATTATTTCTACTCATAGCAATGGAGCCACCAACTCTGGAGCTAATGCAGAATGAAGAATCCCATCGTTGGCATGGTAATCAGATATAAATCTTTACTTTTTAGACCAGTTACAGTTGATAAATCATTTATTTATATGCTAAAAAATGGGGGTAAAATTAATACTCTCATTCTGCACCTTTCTGTGGATGTATTTTTTTTAAATATTGTTTTTTCATGAAAAAGTTGTAGCTGTCACCTTTAGAAACCTGTTGCCATTAAATTCCACATGAGCTAACATTGTTATGAAATAGTAATAACATCAGATCGATGCTGCCCTACACAAAACAGTCAGCATAATCATCACCATCCCTTTTTCAACCCTAAAATGCGACCTTACTACCTTTCAGTGACCTTCCAGACATGTGGCCTGATACTTTC
The DNA here is from genome assembly GCA_023101725.1 of Atherinomorus stipes. Lineage (NCBI taxonomy): Eukaryota > Metazoa > Chordata > Actinopteri > Atheriniformes > Atherinidae > Atherinomorus > Atherinomorus stipes. Next base: position 232,572 of record JALJCO010001881.1, on the reverse strand, counting down.
TGGTAAGTCTGAACTCCGTTTTCATGGATGGTGTCCTCTCAGGCCGTAGTTCATGCACTGCATCGCTATGGTGCGGTCTGAAATCACCACCCAGGTTGGTGATTTTTCCATAAGCCACTCCAACCCTCAAACTTCTATAATTTAGTTTCTTCTCATCATCATCACATCTGGGAAGGACATCAATGCTTTATGACATATGATGAAAAAAAAAAAAGGTCCAAAAGGATGAGCTTTAGTAATTACCTTGTTTTCAGATTTATTGGGCAATATATATATATATATATATATATATATATATTCAACAGGAAAGTGTGTTAAAACTTATAGTACTGAATACATAATGAGATTGTGGTTACGCTGAACTGATTTCCTATTTATACCAGAACTGGTTTACTCGCATTAATTGCTGAAAAACACTCCATACCATAAACTTGAATGCAGCTGTGGACCGTTTAGAGATGCCTGCTGGAGCAGAGCTTTCCTCGCCAGGTTCACTCATGAACAAAATAAAATCTTAGAGGTTTAACATAGGTTGGTTTATTTGGAAATTATTAAAACAAGTTCAAGTTTAACAAGCAGCTCAAAGTATCTGAACATATTTTTTGTTCCCTTCTCTTGCATCGGCTCATTTACATAGAGTTTGTTTTTCCTCTTTCTACCTTTCCTTTTCGCAACCCTTGCTTCTTTTCATCTTGATTTTATTGTCCCCTCTACCCCCAGCTGTAGATCTCTCCTCTCCCTCTCATTTTCTCCCACTCCCAGCGAGCGCGTGGCTGAGGTGTGAGATCATTTTCCTTCTGGGTGGCTTTCCTGCTATATGTCACTGTCATCTGTTGGCACTGAGGCTTGAGGGGGGGTCCCTTTTCCAAAAACACACCGCACTCCGCTTCACCACCCTGAGCATAATAAATTCTTGGGCACGAGACCGGAGAGGAGTGTACCAGCGGAGCAGCATGTTTTACTGGGCTTGGCAGAGTAACACATAGACCGGTGAGAGGAGGAGAGGGAGGGAGGAGGGGGAGGCCGGTAAAAAGAAGGGTGGAAGATTTATAATTGAATAACTCCCTAAAGCAGGGCAGCAGGGAACGGCCCTGCCAGGAAAAGCAAACGCCAAGGAGCAAGTGGGGCCTGTGGAAGTCAACCATTAAAGCGAGAGGAGAGAAAACCTCAGCTGTGATATTCCTCAGACCAGAGGTGTGAGATTTACTAATGATAACTGAAAAACCGCCGCACCTAATGGCTTTCTGCTCATCAACCTCTGGTCCTGGAGCTGCCTCAGCCTGCTGTATGATGCAAACTAGGTTAGCTTGATGCAGCATTGTCTTGTCCTCCAGTTTCCAGAGTCTGAAACTGGGCCAGAGCCAGATTAAGTCAGTTTTCGAGTCTATTCACACTAATAAAAAAGTGTGTTGGGTAACAAACCAAGACCAGGTCTTGTTTGATCCATTTACCCAACTGTGTTATAAAAATAACACTACAGGCTCCACATGCTGGCACATAGTAAAACGAACCCAGCGCGGCTCACGTTGGGGGAGATTTTCATCCCCTGATTTGAACTTTTGGCAGCCTCAGATCTCTTATTAAAAAATGCACGAGGGGAATTAATTTCAAATGATGCATTTCAGACAACACGGTCACTTTGTTTTTCCTGCCCTTGCTGAACTTGCAGGGGTTTGTCCCAGAATGCACCGCTCGCCCTACTTTGCCGTGGAAGGAGCGAAGGCAGCGAGGCGGGGTGCTCCACCAATGAGTTTATCTTGCCTGTTTGGCTTGGCGCTTGGGAGTGGAGGATGGAAGCATGGCACAGCAGCACCGTTCGGCATGAATGGAGCTGGAAACCAAATCGACTCACTTTTCCCAGAGAAAAAAGCTCCACATCAGAGATATGAGCTGCAGGATAACGTCTAGCTGATCACCCGTGTGGAGCTGAGCGGAAACACAGCAGTGTTGCAACATGGCACGCACCGCTGACACGTTGTCACATGAATGTACATCCATCACCATCCACTTATGTGATGAATCATCTTCATAACAACGTCAGTTTAGGTTTTCTGTGGCGACATATTGAGTGTGAAACTTCAGCCCTTTGCTGCAAACTCGCAGTGGTTTTTCAGATTATATTAAATTTAACTCTGAGGGCATGGAGACCTCACATAAACACCAAAAAGTTTGGTGGAAAACAGTAAAATTATCTTGGTAATGATTTTAAAAACTGGCGTTTGCTTCTACTGAGACAGAAGACTCCATAAACCATGTCACATTTAATGTCGCAGAAAGAAAAAAAAAAAAGGAAATTGAAGAAGCAACCGAGCAGTACACAGGCAAATTTGACCTCTTTTTGTGGAAAACTGATGTCTACAGCTAAACACATGCACGGATACATAAGCCTGGGGTGTCCAATTTGCTTATTTTATCAGGTGCACTGGCTACTTCTCCCCCTGAAACAAAGAAAACAAAAAAAGCAACCCTGACTCCCCTCCCCGACTGCCAATCAGCCTCAGCAACTATGTCTGCCTCAGTTTTTCTCTTGGATTCTCACCAGGAGAAAAAGCTCATTAAAGTAAAAAGATTTCATCTTCAGGTGGATCATTAACGTTTATATGATGTTCAGTTATGTTGAAGCATAAACACCCCAAACCTGTGCAGTTGTATGAAAGCATCCGCTCTCCACACATAGATTTTCCGTAACTTTCTGTGCTGTAAATGAATTTTCAGCTTGGATTAAGCAAAAGGCACGAGAGCTGGATGAAAGCAGAGTCTCCAATCAGGTAAGCTGTAAAAGCAGAGGTGCTTCGGTGTGTAAGAATCTGGTGTTTCAGTACAAACATATTAAAGAAAATAGAAAGATAAAACCTACACAGATTGATTTAAGTCTGATCATCCAAAGATGAAGTGGCTGGACTGGAATGTGAGCTCTTCTGTCAGAATTTCCCCCATCAGGTAACAATCTTATTTATTTATTGCAGCCTCTTACTGGGTGCTAAAATCTGTGTGATCACCAGCCCTCCGTCCAAGAGCCTCAGCGTAGTGATCCATCTAAACCAGACTCAGATTAGAATTAAACACTTCCATGCTCTGAAACCTCCAGTTGTTTGACTGCTGTCTGAGCCCTTCTGTGTGAACTTAAATGAAAACGAAAGGAAAAATAAATAAGATATTTAACATCAGCAGGGCGGGGAAACAAGCTAAACGTTTTTGGATAGATCTAATCACGCATGTATGTACTGATTGATTCAGTGTGTGTCTTTGAATCACAGCATGCAAGCTTAAGTACAAAGGATGACCTTTTTGTTTAATGTTTAGATTATGGTTGATTTAATCGAGGCCGACTTTTAACACCAGGCTTGTAAACTGGAAAAAAAAAATGATAAGAAAAAATAGGCCAAAATGGGAAATAACACACATGTATGTGGGTAAATATCAAAACTGAGGTGATGGGTTATTTTTTACTAGCAAAAACATATTAATTACTTTTTATTTGAACTAAATAACTTGATTTAAATAAAAAATTAGCATAAATTTTAGATTTTTTTTTAATTAAAAATTCTTCCAAATCTTATTAATTTTTTCTTTTAAAAAACTCCCATGTGGGTATTTAAAAAGTTTCTACTATGAGTTTTTTCGGGGCTATATATAATTAGATTATTTAAAAATATATATAGCCTAAAAAAACGTACAGATCTTCTTGCGTAAATGGGGATGTGTGTGGGGTGTGTGTGTGTGTGGGATCTATGTGTGTGTGTGTGTGTGGCCCTGCAGGAAAAGCCACATAGAGGCATGTATATTTTTAGAGGTTTAGCGATCAAAACGACACACACACCTGGCAGACATTTAGAGCTAATCGCCCCTTTTTAAATGTTTTCTGTCAGATCCATCAGCTACAGCCAAATTCTGATAATCCTCATCCTCCTTTCTTTGGAATATTTGCGCAAATATTGACGCTCCCACTCTGACGCAGCAGGATGTCTCCGGACAATTAGTTACTGTTTTGCGTTACTTTTTAAATGACAGCATTTATTATTTCCCCCATACTACTAAGTTGTCGCTTTTTAAAAACTTTTTTAAACTTTTGAATATCCAAAGCATTTTCATGACTCACAAATCTCTAAAATCACGTAGAGGAGGGACGAATCTCTAAATAGTGGCCAAAGGCCTTTTAATTTAATCACTCTACCCATTTTTAATTATTTTATACGCTAAACACTTTCTAGCATCTCAATGAATATTTCTTATTACAAATCCAGACCCAGTATCAACTCAGCACAAAATGGTCTGAATTAAGAGTTAATCTCGGAATTAAAACAAGCACCAGAAACTTTAAAAGAAGCCCAGATTAGATCATCTATGACTTCGACAAAGCAGGCTTCACATCCCAAACAGATCGGTTTAAAGTAGGCTACCAGTTGTGCAAGGTTTAAATATCCAACTTTATTTCTTTTCCAAAGAAAAAATATAGAAAATCGTCATTTAAATATCTAAAGAAAAGATAATAATTCGGGATCAATTGAAAAAAGCGCTTGCTGACAGTTTTTTTCCATAAATGTGTGAAGGGGGGAGATTTTCTAACTTATCTACAATGTTCTTATAAAAACATCCATTTTCCTTTGTTGGAGAAACTGTGAAAGGCTTCTTAAAAAGTCTCCTTTACCTGAGAAAACCCGAGTTTAGAGTCTGTTTATAATGAGCTTAATCATTATTAGTGTTAATGTGTTTGGCCAGCTCTGCAGAACCACGCTGAGTCTGTAGTTTCTGGTACTCCTGGTGTAAAGTGAGAAAGTGCGGAGACGCCGCGGGGTGGAAGAGCGCGGGGGAAACGTAGGCAGGGCTGGAGGTCAAAGGAGGGGAATAACTGCTGCACTGGGCCGGGGAGAAGGCGTCGAGGCCCGGCTGCGCCTGCAGGAAAGCCTTGGCAGTGAGGGCGCTGCGGGAGAAGAAGCTGGACAGAGCCGGCAGGATGCTGCTGACAGGTGGGATGGCAGCGGGGCCGCAAGGCGAATGCGCGTGAGGATGGAGGTAGGGGTAAATCTCCAGACCGGGCAGCTGCAGAGTCGCCGTACCGAGTCCGTAGGCGCCGTGCCCGAAGCAGTGCAACCCGCTGGGCTCCAGGTGCTGCTCCTTCAGCGGATCGAAGCGGAAATGCTGCCGCTTGAAGCGCTTCCTCCGCCGCAGAAAACTCCCGTTCTCAAACATGTCCGAGGAGTTTGGATCCAGCGTCCAGTAGTTACCCTTTCCGGGGTTTCCGGGCTCGCGGGGCATCTTTACAAAGCAGTCATTTAACGATAGGTTGTGTCTGATAGAGTTCTGCCACGCAGGGAATTTCTCCCGGTAATAAACAAAGCGGTGGCTGATGAAGTCACAGATCTCGCTGAGCGTGAGGCGCTTTTTGGGGCTCTGCAGTATGGCCATCGTTATCAGAGCGATATACGAGTATGGAGGCTTCACAGACGCAGGGCTTTTGGTTTTAGCAGGAGGTTGACACTCCGGTGAGGGGTTGAGGGTGTCCTGGTCTTTACTTTGGCCGCTGGAAGCCTCCGCGCTGCGCTCCTGCTCGCTCCGAGACCCATCCGGAGGTAAGAGCTGCTCTTCTCCGCTGTCCTTGACTCCTTCCCCCACGACGTCAATAACAATATCCTCCATGATAATGTCTTCCAAACCCAATGTCATAGTAAAGTCCAAGGGTTAAACTAAGACCACCTGGCAACAGGTGGGTGACTGACAGCTCTACTCTGAAAGTGCGACGAACAGAACTTTACACACGGCCCATTTCCGCTCAAAAAAAGCGCAAATCCGTGCGCACCGTAGCCCCTGCTTCTAAAAAAAGAAGCCCTATCAACAGACAAAGCATGAGCGCCGATGCGCTTTATTTTTTAGTGCCTCTCACGCGCAAAGAGCGCGTCTGCGAGTGATTGCGCGTAAAGTGTAAAAGTGTGCGCCCCCTCAAAGATGTCCAGCATCATCTGTAATCACCGCTGCTTTCCTGCGGGTCGGCTAGTTGTGATGTCACGAGGGAGAGGATCCTGACCAATGAAAGTGACGCAAAGAGGAGCTTTCTGAGAGGGCCACAGAAGCCAACCGGTGCACCATCATCACCAGGGTGTTGGTGTCAAGCGGCCACGGACATCAGAGATCCAGGAAATCAAATAACTTTTTTAAAATTATGTTTTTATGACAAGTTTTAGAATAACTTATAACTTTAAACTGAAGCAAAAACAAAGAAGAAAGAGGTTGGTGGACATAAAGATGGTGATAATCTTTTGAAAGATTCACTTCTTTCTTTTTTTAAAGCTCCAAATAGCCACATTTTTTATATTCTTTTACCATAGAAGAAATCTGAAATATCTAGAAATTCATTAATTAAAAAAAGAAAACTACCCGTTTTGTATTGCAGCAGAACACAAATGTATCGTTTCGTGTTGTAATAGAGAAGAATCCGCACTTCTTGCTGCAGCTGTAATTTAAAATAATTAAAAAGATATAAAAATATACACGTTTTTATAGTGTCTTCTCTGACTTTAAGGACCTCAGATCACCGCACTGAAATCAAAGCGCCAAGGGGGGAAAATCCCCAAACACTTCTCTAACGTGAGGCTGGGATTTAAGCTTTAATCCCCCCCTCCAAGGCTCCTGCAGCCCCGCTTATGCTCACACTTGAATCACAATTACACGTTTTCAGACGTACAACAGAGGATAAAACTGGAATGACGGATTTTGTGTTGCTGTGAAAATAATAATTTGTTGCCCACGAGAGCTGAACAAACTGATAAAAAAAACGGACTTTAAAGATCTTTTCCTTTAAAGTCACCCTCGGTCTTTCGTTTCTCCAAAGAAACTCCAGCATTTATGAAAGTGAGAAAGAAATAATATTTGATCTGCAGTCTCCATAACCTGAAACTTTACACCGTCTGTTCTCCTTTTCAGCACAAACCTATCATATTCCATCATAACCCCGTCAGATTATCTTCTTAAATAAGTGGGCAACTGAAAGCAGGATGCTGATATTGGGATGAAAGTAAAAGATTTTCACTTGCTCAGACATAAAAGAAGAGAGGAGAGGAGGGCGCTTTTGGTATTGTTAGGAGGCCTCTGGTTGTTTGTGTTTAATGATGGAGCCCTTTGTTGGGGATTCCCACATTTCCTGCCTCTAATCGTATTGATAGCCCAGGGCAGAGGGGGTCTGGGTCCGGACTGGGTGGGCTATACGGTACCAGCAAAGCTGCAGATGATTTCCCAAATTCATCACGCATGTCTTCAGATTGGAAACAGGCCCTCGTGCGCGTTGTGTGGTTTCAACAAGGCGAGAGAAAGGAGCGTCAAATCACTGTTAAAAAAGGGAAGGGGGAATTTTTTTTAAAGGTATGGCGCTGAGTTTCTGGAGTCAGTTCTTGGGGACCAATGGTGGACAGGACTTTCTCAGATGCGCCAAATCGTCCCACACACACAGTCAAAGTTGAGTGTTTCCCGATGTTACTTTTTTTTTTTTTTTTTTTTTTAAAGCTACTTCTATGTATTTCTGGTTATTTCTTAAGAATCTCGTAGTCATAAAAAGCTATGGGACATTAAATTTGGAATGACTTCTATGGTTCTTTAATTCCTTATGGGTTTTTTAATGGATGGTCAGAATATGGAAACGCTCAAATTAACAAGGCCTTCCTTTCATCCTGAAGACACTTTGCACATATTTTAACAATAATCTTACAAAAAAAGATCAATGTAGAGATTTTATTTGTTCTGTATCGCAGATGGGAGAGATAGCAGCCATCAAGGAATCGGTGTAATAACATCATTTCACAGGAACTGAACCGCCCTGGGGATCTTTGGATCAGTTTGGATATATATGAAAGCCACATACAGGTCAGGCGAGCCTGTTACGGGCTACTTAAGTTAAATGTTTTCTTTATCTCAATGAAAACCGAAAAGTCTTCACATGGTTCGTGGAGTTATAATAAAAATACAAAAAAAGCAAGACTGATTTTCACTGGGAAAAGTTGAACCTGCTTCAAAGAGTGGAGCATGTTTTCTCAAAATTGCCTCCCTCGTCTCGATTCCCTGTAAATCCTGGTAAAACAGTGAACATTAATATAACGTGTAATTTAAGGTACAATGAAACATAACTGTAAGAAAAAAGTCAGACGGATGGCTGAGCCAAACCCACGCCGAAAACACGCTAAATTTAAAGGATACATGAGTAAATTTCACGAGCTGAAGTACTCATTAACACAGCATTTGTGGGCTGACAAAGGGCTCCGGAGCATAGAAAGTGATGCAACCTGTTCTTTGCGTCTCATCATCTCTTTGTAGTCTTGTCTCAAACTGTTCTGCCCAGTCATTATGGTGGTTGTGTGGATCCATTTACTGGGAATGGCAGATCTAACACGCTATCAATCACCGGAGTGTCGCACTCTGGCTGTGTAGCGACATCTGGTGGTGGAAAGCGGAAATGACAAGTGTAATAACAGGCAGAAAGGAGTGTCCCCCCCTCCCCATTTCTCTTTCACTTTTCTTTTTTAAAAAATAAAACAAAACTATAGCCTATAAATGATTTTAGGACTATTCAACACTTTGCAAAAGTAAATTAATATTGTTTTAACAATCTGGAAATTATTCATATGTTTTTTTTTAATTAAAGCAACCCTTTCTGATGTTACATTGTTACACTATTTTTAAGATTCCTCAGAGGTTTTGCTCCATATTGACATGATAGCATCACATAGTTGCTGCACTTCCATGATGAGAATCTCCTGTTCCACCACATCCCAAAGATGCAATATTGGTTTGAGATCTGCTGACTGTGGAGGCCATTGGAGTACCGTGAATTCATTGTCATGTTCCAGAAGGCAGGTGGAGATGATGTGAGCTTTGTGACATGGTGCATCATCCTGCTGGAAGTAGCCATCAGATGATGCTCCACTGTGGTCATAAAGGGATGGACATGGTCAGCAACAATACTCAGGTATTCTGTGGTAGTTAAACCATGCCACATTGATACTAAGGGGCCCAAAGTGGGCCAAAAAGTATCCCCCATACTGTAACACCATAGGGTTGGGTAATGGGGTGGCTATAGCTCAGGTGGGAGGGTAGTCTGTCAACTGGAGTGTTGGCTTATTGATAGAGCTAAAATTGAGACATTAGATCGGCAATATTTTTTCCATACATACATACCATCCATCCAGTTGTGTGAAAAAGTGTTCCCCCCTTTCCTGATTTCTTATACAGTATATTTTGCATGTTTGTCACACTTATATGTTTCAGATCATCAAACAAATTTAAATGTGAGACAAAGATAGCACAAGTAAACACAAAATGCAGTTTTTAAATGAAGGTTTTTAATTAGTAAGGGAGGAAAACAAATCCAAACCTACATGGCCTGTGTGAAAAAGTGATTGCCCCCTACCCTGCTAAAACATAAATTAACTGTGGTTTATCAAATCTTTGGAAAGCTAAGTTCAATTTCTCTAGCCACATCCAGGCCTGATTACTGCCACACCTGTTCTCAATCAAGAAATCACTTAAATAGGACCTGCCTGACAAAGTGAAGTAGACCAAAAGATCCTCAAAAGCTAGACATCATGCTGCGATCCAAAGAAATTCAGGAACAAATGTAAAACAAAGTAATTGAGATCTATCAGTTTGGAAAAGGTTACAAAGCCATTTCTAAAGCTTTGGGACTCCAGAGAACCACAGTGAGAACCATTATCCACAAATGGTGAAAACATGGAACAGTGGTGAACCTTCCCAGGAGTGGCCGTCCGTCCAAAATGACCCCAAGAGCACAGCGACGACTCATCCAAGAGGTCACAAAGGACCCCAGAAAACATCCAAAGAACTCACTTGCCTCAATTAAGGTCAGTGCTCATGACTCCACCATCAGAAAGAGACTGGGGGGCAAAAATGGCTGCATGGCAGAGTTCCAAGACCAAAACCACTGCTGAGCAAAAAGAACATAAAGGCTCGTCTCAGTTTAGCCAGAAAGCATCTTGATGATCCCCAAGACTTTTGGGAAAATACTCTGTGGACTGACGAGACAAAAGTGGAACTTTCTGGAAGGTGTAGGTCCCATTACATCTGGCGTAAAAGTAACACGGCATTTCAGAAAAGGAACATCATACCAACAGTAAAATATGGTGGTGGTAGTGTGATGGTCTGGGGCTGTTTTGCTGCTTCAGGACCTGGAAGACTTGCTGTGGTAAATGGAACCATGAATTCTGCTTCTACCAAAAAATCCTGAAGGAGAATGTCCGGCCATCTGTTGGTGACCTCAAGCTGAAGCGCACTTGGGTTCTGCAGCAGAACAATGATCCAGAACACACCAGCAAGTCCACCTCTGAATGGCTTAAGAAAAACAAAATGAAGACTTTGGAGTGGCCTAGTCAAAGTCCCCACCTGAATCCGATTGAGATGCTGTGGCATGACCTTAAAAAGGCGGTTCATGCTGGAAAACCCTCCAATGTGGCTGAATTACAACAATTCTGCAAAGATGAGTGGAACAAAATTCCTCCACAGCGCTGCAGAAGACTCACTGCCAGTTATCACAAACGCTTGATTGCAGTTGTTGCTGCTAACGGTGGCCCAACCAGTTATTAGGTTTAGGGGCAATCACTTTTTCACGCAGGCCATGTAGGTTTGGATTTTTTCCCCCTTGTTAATAAAAAATCTTAATTTAAAAACTGCATTTTGTGTTTAGTTGTGTTATCTTTGTCTGATATTTAAATTTGTTTGATGAACTGAAACATACAGTACAAGAGTGACAAACATGCAAAAAAATAAGATATCAGGAAGAGGGCAAACACAATTTCACACAACTGTACATTGTCTAAACCTACTTCACCTACTTATTCCAATACATGGTTTCAGGGGTGCTGAGCCTATCCCAGCTTTTGTAGAGTTTTACGAACATTTCCGGTCTATCAATTTCTGCTAAGCTCTTCCGGTCGTGGAGCAGCCGTCCTATGGTAAGCTCACTTTACAACGTACATGTTTATTTGTTTTCACAAGCTGCTGCAACCATGTACGGCACATTATGTTCCAGAACCCTTTTGGGGTTTCACAATATCCATTTTTCAATCATGGAGTTCTTCATATGTGTGTTGGTAATGCGCATGTCCTCAGTGTAAAAACCCTATAGGCTTGGCAGAAACTAGACATGGCAGCTCCTATGGTTCTGGCTGTGAGAGTATATTCTGGACAGGTTGTCAGATCACAGATTTATCCATCTTCTATTGTCCAGTTTTGGTGAGTCTGTGTGAATTGTAGCCTCAGTTTCCTGTTCTTAGTTGACAGGAGCGGCAGCCGGTGTGGTCTTCTGCTGCTGTAGCCCATCTGCCTCAAGCTTGGACGTGTTGTTTGTTCCATTGAACAGACAATAAAGTTCGATTCTAGAGATGCTATTCTGCATATCTTGGTTGGAATCAGTGCTTATCTGACTTCTTGTTGCCTTTCTATCATCTTCAACCAGTCTGCCCATCCTCCTCTGACCCCTGACATCATCAAGACATTCTGGTCCAGACAACTTCAGCTCACTGGAGATTTCCTCTTCTTCACACCATTCTCTGGAAACCCTAGAGATGGTTGTGTGTGAGAATCCCAGTAAATACTCAGACCAACAACCATGCCACGTTCAGCCATGTCATCAGTCAGTCAGTCATTTTCTGTACTGCAAATCCAGTTCAGGGTCATGAGGGTTGCTGGAGCAATGCCACGTTCAAAGTCTCTTAAAGTCACCTTTTTTCTTCGTTTTGATGCTCAGTTTAAACTTTAACAAGCTGTTTTCATCATGTCTACATGCTTAAATGCATCAAGTTGCTGCCATGTCATTGGCTAATTAGCTCAAGTTAGAAAATGAGACATCACCATAGCAAACTTTGTCATATAGAAAGTGAGGATAATGAAAACTTTTGAACCTTTTTTTCCATTTGTTTATCCACATCATGGTAACATTTTCTCAAAAATACTAATAAAGACAGTCTTTTCTTGGAAAGACTGCATCACTGGAGCCACATGATTGCCCAACCTGATCTCACAAAAATACGTGAAATGAGCACGAACGGGTTTTACTCATATACGTTCCCCGACACGTAACTCTTCAAATACGTGTCACTGACACGAAACTCCAATGTTAAGTCAATGGGGATGCTTTCTTCCCCAGCACTTTCACTTCAAATTACGTGCTGATGACACGTAAAACTGTCAACGTAAAATCAACGTCCTCCAAAAATCACACCCATATAGTCGTTTTGCACAAAAAACGGACTAATACGTTCAACATCCACTCATTTTATATACACCCGTTTCTCATTTTACGGAGCCTAAACCTCTTAGTTTTGCTATCTCCTGGAGACCTGAATCGATCTCCACAACTTCTCAACAGACGCCTCTCTGTGTCCTACCTAACCAGAGCTGCTGTCATGCACTTGGCTCATGACGTTTGCAAGCTGAATTGAGTATGCTGCAAAAACCTGTAACAGTTGCAGTCATGCAGTCTGCTGTCATGCAACTGTTACAGGCATTTATTCCGCAGCATCATCTCAATTATTTCATGCGCTGTCATTCAGCTTTGCAAACGTCATGCCAAGTTCATGACAGCAGCTCTCAAGTATAGAGTAGACACAGAGCAGGCGTCTGTCATGCAGAAGTTGTGAGATCGATTCCAGGTTTCTCCAGGCAGCATAAAGCCAAAAAACCTAAGAGGATTTAGGCTCCGTCAAAATGAGAAAAACTGTGGATTGCATATATAAAATGAGTGGATGTTGAAACGTAAAGCCGTATTTTTGTGCACAAACACCTAATATGGTGTGATTTTTTTTGGAGGACTTGTTGATTTTACGTTGCACAGTTTTACGTGTCATCAGCCGTAATTTAAGCTGAAAAATTCGTGTCTGGGACACGAAAAGCATCCCCATTACTTAACATTGCGCAGCTTTACGTGTCAGTGACACGTAATTTGAAGCAGTTACGTGTCGGGACACGTATATGAGTAAAACCCGTTCTCTCATTTCACGTATTTTTTGAGATCAGGTTGGATTGCCAGTTTTGCTAATTCAGTCAATTATCTTAATTTTATGGAAGAATCTTTCAAGTTCAGCGAACTTGCCAAGTTTGACATTTTCCAAACTTCAGGAGGACGTTGAATAAAATATTCAAACTCAGTCCAGCTCAATGACTCAACATTAAGGAAGCATTTTAGGTATTTTAGCAGCAGCTGCTACCTGTGTTTTGCTAGTTTCTGCACTGCTAGCTCATGGGCTTCACAGTGTTACATCTGCTGTAACCTTTATGCAAACAATGAATAATTGCTTTTTAATTCATATCAAGTGAGATAAGGGACTCCCAGCTTTGTCGGCTAACCTAATTACCCACTATGGTCATGCCTTCCATTGTTTTTGGATTTTCAGCTCATTGTTTTCCTTTTCTGGTGGTCTGCAGTTAATGTTTTGCTTCATTAAAAATCCTTTTTATCAAAATGAAAGTGGAGAAAAAACACTTAACATCTACTTTGCACAGTGAGAGTTTATAGGTCTGCAACCCGTGGAGCCCTTCCTCTCTGGCTCCAGAGGAAAATAACGTGTGTACAGATTCATTTTTATGCTTATTCATTGATGCTAGCTTTCGCTTGTTTGTGCCAAGAAATTAGCAAAGAACAAAGCAAGAAACACTGAAAGACGTCTGCAGAACAAAGCATTCAGGGGAAAAATACCAAGTTGAAGGTGATAAAAAGAAGTCATTTCAATATTCTTTGGGAAGTTTAAGAGTGCAAAAATACTTTAAATAAGTGGATTAAGTCCCCAAACTTAATGCTGCTGCTGGTTTTGCTGCAAATCAGGAGACAGTGATGCTGTTCAAAGATAAAGAATAAGAGATTATTCATTATGATTTTAGAGCATATATTGATGGACTTGAGTGAAATTACAGACATCTCTCTTCACAAAGACGTCGAGGAAATAAGTTGAAATTGACAAAAGTAAAATAAATAAAAAATTTTAAAAAATCATGACACGGATTTTGAGTTGTGGTTTGAAAGAAATATTTAAAAAACACACAAAAAATAAAACAAGTAAACAAGCATGATGGGGCTCCATAGATAAAATTTTGTTGAGCAACAGTCTGAGGCAATCACTGCAATCAGGTGTTTTCTGTAATGTTAAAAAAAACATGTCTTCAGCTGTTGACAGGTATTTTGGTCCACTGTTCATGGGAAAGGTGCTCTAATGTGTCTGGGATGGTTTTGTTTGTTTGTTTTTTTTCAAATGATTATTTTCAACCACAATTTAAAAGCAATATTTTATTTAACTAAATTAGAATTTTGTACATTTCTATTTATTATCAGTTTCTTTAGTTTCCTGTTATTTGAATTGCTGTTGTGAATTTAGCTTTTTTTTTTTTAAATTGGAGGGTACGAATAATTTGAGGATGACTGTATGTCCAAAACCAGCTTAGGTTTGGCTTAAAAAAACACACACAAACAAACCAAAATTGAGCATAAGAAACACTAAGAATACACTCTGAAAAAACATGTTATAAAGCACATCTACATAATAAAGAAACTTTATTACACACAGCAAATCCTTTGAATTAATCTAATTTAACCAAAAGCAAAGACAGATGTAATTAATAACATCATTGGCACAGTGACAACCTTTCATTTAAAGAATCAGGTTTAGTGAAAGTGTTACACAGACGTCCACTGTCACGACTGTGGGAGATTTTAATGAATCAGAGCCATAATTAATATTATTTATTACACCCACGATCAAATAAAAATGCCTGCAACTATAACTGTACTGGATGAGGAATTGTAGGTGGTTTACCACCTCACCAAGACATGATCACAATTTATTTTACCGCAATGTTTCAGTTTTATAAGGAAACTTTTGCCACATATTTATTTTATCTTAGTATTAAGCAGTATAATAAGCAGAACTAGAGGGTTATGCAGCCCTCTAAAAGTACAGAACTTCCATCCAGTCACATCTCCATTGGCTAAAAACAATTTTACATCACAAAGTAAAAAGAATAATTTTTATGACAAAAACCCCAAAAGATTGTACAGATATATAGTTGTCCTCAAAATTATCCATATCCTCCAATTAAAGAAGGAAAAAAAAAATCATCTGTCAGTGAAATAAGTTGAAATTGACAAAATAAATCCTAAATCAAAATTCTATGAAAATCATGACATGGATTTTGAGTTGTGGTTTGAAAGAAATATTAAAAACAAATGCACAAAAAATAAAGCAAGTAAAGAAGCATGATGGGGCTCCGAAGCTAAAATTTTGTTGAGCAACACTTTGAGACAATCACTGCAATCAGGTGTTTTCTTAAATGTTCAAAAAGACTTTTACACCTGTTGACAGGTATGCTGGTCCTCTGTTCATGGGAAAGTCCTCTAATGTGTCTGGCACAGTTTGTTTGTTTTATAATTTATTATTTCCAAACATAATTCAAAAGCCATGTTTTACGTCCCTAAATTACATTTTTAAAAATTTTTTATTTATTATTAGCTTCTTTAGTTCCTTATTATTTTAATTGCTATTGTGAATTTATCCCTTTCTTTAATCGGAGGAAATAGTTTTGAGGACGGAAAATACTTCCTTTGCTGTTCCAGTAGAGGGTGCTGTTACACCAGTAAGTCTGTTCTGGTTTCTAGAGAAACAACAAACTTTCCCATCAGTTTCCAAGCCTCTGAAACTGCTGGCAGATAACTTACACACACACTTATTTAACTTTTCACTGTCAGAGTCCAGGTTATGATTTGCATGACAATCCCCTCATGCTGGATTTCTGTCAGGCATCTTTGCGCTTTGGGGTGGCGTTATACATAAAACACAGTAATACCCAGAACTCTGGTCAGTATCAGAAAGCCTCAGAGGCTCACTGACCTTTCTAAGCATTTTTAAGCCTCGTCTCTAAAAGCAGACCAAGATGTCTCTGGAACAACAAGTCTGGAACCTCCTATATTATTTATTTTATTGGCACTGACGGCAGCGGTTTGCCTGCAGTGTTGTGTTCATCCCAGCGCCGCTGTGAGAGGACGCCTGAGGATGGAAGGAATGCAGATGTTGTGTTTTAAAGCGCAGCTTGCACCATATTGACTGATTGTCAGGGTCAGGCTGCTCACTAGAGCAACTTGCAAACTATTCGGGTGGAACAAGAGGTCGTGGGGGGCATTTGTTCGACTTCTCTTGCATGCATGGCTGGTTCCTAGAAGAGGATGTAAAATAATAAATTGGAAAGCAGTGATGACCTTTTTCACTTCTTGTTTTAACTGTCCTGCATCCTGACATGGCATGCTAATCTGCTACTGTCATCTTCTTGACTGGTATTGCTTCGACATCATGTTGCAGCTTGTCTGAGGAGCATTTGCACGACATAGCAGAGGTTTGTTGGTATAAATCTCCAAAGCAATGGGACAGAAATGTAAGATTTGATCAGGCTGTGAGTGGGTAGATGATAGTGTGTCTAGGCAATGACGTGCCAGAATCCAGTAAATAAACACACCCAACTGAGCTGCAGCCATACACTCGCTTTCATGAGGCTTTCCAAAAGTTTGGATGTGAGAAATCTCAGAGGTCAGTGGGAACAGACCGCCTGCTTTTGGTAACCCTTTGAAAACGCAAGCATGAGATGGTTTGCTTGAAAACTTGGAGCAGCCAAACTTCTCCATTTGCCCATGATTTTCCAAACAGCTGCAAGAAAGACAGAAAAAAGAGGCATACATTCCTAACCAGGACATTAGTTTCTCACATTTTATTCTTTTAGCACTTTTATTTCCAACATTAGCTAAGCTGACATGAATAAGGAAGTTGGACTGTTGTCAGAGCTGCTGGTGTGACATTTAAGGACCACCGTAAATTATTTCCTGACATCTGAAGCAAGTGGTTTGGCCATGTGCGCTGACCCTGCTGCTCATGTAAGTAGAGAAGGCCTGCACAGCAGCTGGTCCCTGGACTCCCCGGGGTCAGACCCCTGGAGGGTTTGGGGGTGTATTTAGAGGACAGGTTGCTACAATGAGGGCCTAGTGTGCCCCTCAGATGGGGCCCACCATAATCCTTCTAGACCCCTTCGACAGAAATGGGCACGTTTCACACACATGAACTTTTCTTTCTCTCTTCTACTTTAAATCCTTTTTTTCCCACTCAGCATGCAGCAGGTTTACGCTGCAGCATAAATGATGCCGGCAGATCTAGAAACACCAAATCAGCGCGCTGATCCCGTCACCTTCAGCTCCGACAAAAACACATTCCAGGGTTGATTCCCACTGGACAAGTTCAACGCTGACAGACACATTCCTCTGCTGGCATCCCCTCAGCAAACCCACCTGGTGTCTCTTTTTGCTTCCACATGTTTTGCTGGAACGTGACCTTTCTGACATCCCTGGACAGCAGCGGCTCTGCCCCCTCAAACACAGGTGTGGAGCGGATGGGTTGAGACACGGGATAAGTTTGCATTTATTTCATCCGTGGTAAAAGTTGTGCCCACTCTGCTGGCTCTTCACAGCTGATGCCTCCGGAGTGTATTTTTGTTGGAGTGGAGACTGTTTGCTCTGGAAAACATGTAGGAGGCCCGGGATGACGGATTGCAGCTGGTTCTAGTTTTTCATCCGGATCTCTGATGAATTCATGCAAATCTTGACACACAATACTGCACGAAAGCTTGTTCCATGAGAGGATGTGCACACTGCATGCACAATGTAACATGCAGCCTGCGTGGGATGGCTGACGTTGCCAGGATCTGTGTAATCTTGCTGGAATAGCACACGAACCTTTACTCCAGGTGTCCTGAGCAGCATTTGCAAACAAATCACTACCCAGAGGAAAATTTTACTTCACAAAGTTTTCTCTTTTGCATCTCAGGAGACAAAAAGGAGATCTCATCCCAGCCTCATTCAAGTTCAAATCGTTCTCATGAATGTCTCTTTTGTTTCTCCTAAAATTCACAAGGAGAAATATTCTTATTTGAGACTTAAAGGTACAGTATGTAAAAAAATCAAAGGTCAATGGCAGAAAAATGTGATATATAATTCAAAACTGTGTTTCTATTGATGTGTAATCGCTGCACTAGAATAGCTGTTATATGTCTATTTTCTTAGAATGAGGCATTTATATCTACCTGCTGGGTGGTGCACATATGGAGGCTGCCATATTTGTACAGCCATTTTTACAACGATGTCCCTGAATGGACAAAACAATGTGAGTGAAATGAGAACCCTCTGGACTTTAAAACTGCTGTACCAGCTTTGTTTAATGAGAGTTAGACTGTTTGGGATCAGTAATGCCTTAAAAGACATAAAAATAGTTCCTCATAGTACAGTCACAGGTACACCTGAGACCACTGGATCCACTCACAGATGAAAACATCTTTATGTCTGGGAGTGGCCACCGTACATTGACAACAGTGCTGGAATATGAAGTCATTTAAAAGAAAACATCTTTTCTCTCAAATACCCATCTTTACCACTAGATGTCAGTAATTCTTACATACTGTACCTTTAATGGAGACATCTTGAGAGTTAATTGAGAAATGATTAAGATCTTCTTTGGAACTGGAATTTTGTGCAACTTTTCTATCTGGAGACAAGGTTGAAAAACAGGAAAAATAAGCCATTGTCTCTTTCAGCTCTCACGCGGATCTCACATTTGTCTAGGAGTCGTAAACGAGACCTTTATGAGATATCCTTTCTAAAATGATTTCAATCTGGGTAGATTTGTGCTTGCAGAGGGTCTCAGTGCCGATGATTGGTGAGGGGCATGAGTGGTATGCTGACAGACCCACAACAGCTTCCCTTCCTGCTTCCTGAAGACGAGTGTCCAGTGATGGGAAATCCAGGTCGCCTGCACACTCAGCCTCCTACGCAAAACCTCATATACAGTAGGCATGCACTTGCTCACGTACAAGCACATAAACTCATGAATTAGCACAAACTCATGTTATTAAAATCACATGTGCAATAAATTTATCCAAAAAAGCTTTAAAAGAAGCAAGACTTCCTTGTAATTTAACCAGCAGAGTCGACTGTAAGCAGTAGGTGTATCCACGGGTCGTTCTGGCATGTTAAGCTCGAAAAGTGTCACAAAAGGCATACAGGTTCTGACAAGCCCTGCAACGTGGGCATTATGACTCAACATTGTTTACAAGAGAAAACGATTTATGACTAATCATGACAGCTTATTGACTGTGGGCTTTACTGACGGAGTGCCTTTCTATGGGCGTGGGAAAAAAATGTTGAACAAGGCTGTAATAAAAGCCAAAGATATGCCAGTTAGGAAAAGTGCATTTCCAATAGGCTCCAGTGTCCAAGCTTTTTGTTGCCTGTCCAACAAACAGATAAGCCAAAGAAAACAGGGACGAAACAGGAGAATGTTTATCTCTTGGGCCTTTGGATTTCTGCCTTCCAAGCTGTGAAGAAGTCAGAAGTATTTATGTTTCTTTAAGGATAGATTGTGTATTGGGATTGGCTGAAGTGAGGAAGAATTTGAGATTCAATATGCAGCCCAAGTCCAAAGGACTGGCAGCCCTGAACCCTAAATATAGAACGCAGAAAACCAAAAGAAATTAAACTGTTGGTTGAAGTTGCCAAGAAACTGTTAGTGCCTGAGGTTGATGGTTTCTGCCCTCAGGTTTGCAACAGTCCTTTTTGCAAACCAAAGATTTTTAATTGAATTCAAGTCAGAATTAATTTTTGTTCCACTGAGAGACATGAACTTAATTTTCTGATAATTTTTTTTTTTTTTCTAGCAAAGTCTGCTCTAAAACAGTAGTTTCCAACCTGAGTTCCAGGACCCACCAATGAGGTCACCAAAAAGCACAGGGAGCTCCCAAAGCTTTGACCGTTTACAGCCAGTGTGATTGAAATTAAGGTCATGTTTACACAGAGATGAGTTGAGGTCTAAAAACGGAAGCTTTTTATAATTTTGGTTTGCTTTCATCACGGTTTTATAAAAGGACAGGAAAGAAATCAGCTAGAATGCATCATTTGTGATGAGAAGCCCCCAATTGCAGCCATTTATTTAAATGCTTCAATACAAAAATAAAAAATTTTGTCACCTGTGGAACAGACAGGACATTAAAACCGCTTCAACCATGATATGTCTATCAAACTCAACTGCCATTTGGACTACGCAACTCAAACAAACTTGGCTGACTATTTGCTCTGATAAATCCAACAAAAAGAAAAAAAAACGGATGTTGATCATGTCATGATAAGTAGTTGGAGGTGAGCGAATTAAATAATTTCAGAAACACAGTTCATCTGCAGGCAGGCACTCGGCTGTTTTCGCTGACTCGTTTGTGAAACCTCAGAACGCACGTGCTCCGGAGGTGTGAAGAAAGCTGTTAGGACTTTTGAAAAGTCTTTTTTCATAAACTAAGTTGCTAGGGATCTCCCAACCTACTTTTAGCAACAAAACAAGAAGCAGATGAAGCAAATTAGCAAATAAAACCAGATGTGATGGACAAGAAGTAAGATAAACTTACAAAATAAAAACAGGAAAGATAGAGGAGGACTGAGACAATCAAAACCAGAAACTAAAAGAACAAGAACTGAACCAAAAACTCAGGTGCCGTTTAGTTGTCTCAGTCTTTAGTTTCTTAAAGAAAAAGAAACAGAGGAAGAACAAAAAACCATTATAATATAAATATAAATATGCAATGTCCAAGAGTCAAACTTGAAACTGTTAGGCAAATACTTCTGAAGAAGCTCCTCTGGTATCAGGAAGAGGTCGGAGTAGAGACAAGGCGGGTTGCACCAGAGTCAGTCAGGAGCAGGGGTGCCCAAGTCCAATCCTCAAGAACTCCTTTCCTACAACTTTTAGAGCATACTTTTTCCAACACCTGAATCAAATAGCTGAATTCTCTCAGGCATCTGTCATTTAGCTCTGCAGAGGTCTGGAAACAAACCATTTAGATTCAGGTGTATTGGAGAAGCATGTACAGTATCTGAGAGTTGTAGAATAGTGGCTCTCGAGGACTGGACTTGCCCCCCTGGTCTGGAGGAAAAATGGGGATCAGATTTATTAATTAGAAGAGTAACAGACAGGAAGAAAATTGAACCAGACATTGAGATGAGTTTGACATGGTGGGAAAATAGATGTAAAGAATTAAAACCCAAGCAGCAGATGCAGAGGACAGACGTGAAGGAAAACATCTTTCTGACTGAGTTTCAGCTTTATTTGTGTTTACAGGACCAGTCAGCAACACAGTCCCACCACATGATACAACCTCCACCATGTTTTAAAGCTGGCTGTTCATCCTAAGAGAATAACTTAGCTTTTATCTTTCTGCTGGTTTCCAGTGATTTTGCCTTAATTCATATACTGGATATTCATCAAACAATAGTTATACTGTATCCCATTTTTAAAATAATCTTTCTTTCAAATGTTGTGGTTTTCTTGGACTTTAGCTTGTTTTTTTTTTCACTGTATGGCATGTTTGGTATAGGCCTGCATATCACTGTATTCATGTCAGGAGTGGGTTTAAAGGGCGCTTTTCCCTCTACTCAACTAACACAACTACAGCTGAGTAACACGTTTGATGTCTCGCCACCTCTGAAATCCTGTCTAGAGAATATCAAATCAGATCCTGCTAATCAGGCAGGATATCAGGAGGAATCAGCAGGAGCTTTGTCAAACTCAGGGCATTTCAGCAAAAACTGCTCGAGATCCTTTACAGGTCTCAGACTGGGGTAGCAGGGTGGGGGTAAGTTTGGTCCCAGAGAGCCGCAGTCCTGCAGGTTTTCATTGTTTCCCTGTTTCAACACATCTCATTCAAATGAATGAGTCGATGAGTAGAACTTGATTAGCTGTTGGATCCATTTAGTTTGAAGCAGGTGTGTTGGTGCAGGGAAACATCAAAAACTGAATCCTTTGAACTGCGGCTCTCTGGGGTTGAACAACCTCTGTCCCAAACCATATTCTTCTTCAACCCAAGGTCGAACCGGTGATAGTGGATTGATACTACTGGTTGCTGGAGGCTTCACCCCCCACTGACTTTTCTGTTGTTCCTTCTCCCCACTTTGACAGTTTGAGACTCCATGGTTTGGGCTTTCATTCGTTCAGAAATGCCGTTCACTCTCCCCTATACAACTCCTAATATATTTTGTGAGCACAAAACACCTCGGTCGGAACAGAATCACCGTTCATAGGAACTAATTCAATTAAATTCAGTTCAAATAACTTTATTTGTCCCCACGGGGCAATTCAAAAGGTCAAAGAAGTAGCTTAAAAACACATAAGAGAAGTTGAAGACATGCAAACAAGTCACACTCCACATGCCAAAGCAAGCACATAAAAGTTATCAATTAGAAAACATTAAAAATCATGGGTAAAACACATAAAAGTTCAGAGTAATAATAACTTTACAGTGCTGTGCATTTAGCACCTCTGCTCAGATTTAAGAGTTGAAAACCTGAGTCGTGGAGCTGGACAGCCCCGGGAACAAAGGTTGTTTTCCTCCTCTGTGTCCTGCAACCAGGACAACAATCTGCATCCTGATGGGAGCCACGCAAACTCAGAGGATAGAATGTGCATAGAGTCTTTTAAAACACTGTGCTCTCTTAATCGTGATACAATACGACAACCCAAATATGACAAAAAGTGATTTAACAGTAAATCTTGTGGAAAATCTTATTTCCTTATGACCCCTTCCTTCACAGTTGACTCAAGCATTATGAAAAGCAACATGAAACGTTGCGTGGTTTCATTTGTCAGCCCGTTTGCATGAAGATGGATATTACTCAACTGGAAACAAAAAGCAGCCTCAATTCTATAACATGTTATGAGATATCTGAAACTGTAGAAAATTAGATTTCTATTGAATAATCAGGGAAAGACAGTGATTATTACCTCTGCCAAGTCGGGAATGTAATTGCTGGCGTTTGTCTGTCTGTCTCTCAGTTAACAAAATAACTCAAAAAGTCCCGAACAGATTTGGATGAAACTTTCAGAAAATGTTGATAATGAAACAAGGAAGAGCTGATCATATTTTGATGTTGGTACAGATCACTGTCTGGGTCCAGGAACTTTTGCAAGGTTTTTCATCATAGCGTGATACGACCATGTGGGAGGAACTGAGCTGCTTGGCAGAGGTGCTTTTCTAGTTACTTCTTTAAATATCACTAAAAATATCTCAGAACTTCTCACTTTGCTCCTGTCTTCAAATAAAACATTCAAAAATCTTGTTTGATACCATGAATTAAACTGTCCCAGAGTATGTTTCTTGTTTTCTAAAACTAACCACAACAGTTTTCTTGGTTTCTTAATGAGATCAAAGATATCAGGCTCTTGCTATTCTCCAAGTTGCCTTGTAAGATTTCTCTCACACACATCTGGTCCCCTCGCTCAATGATTTCTTTGTAAGATATCAGCTCTCTTTAAGCAGAACTCATCCATCTCGGTTTGTCCAGCTCTGTCCATGGCTGCTTAACAGTATATATTGAATTAATACAAAAAAAAAAAAAAATCTGTTCTGAACATAGACATGTCTACGTCACCCATTGGTTTCTGAAGAATTAAAAGTGAAGCCACTTTGGCGTTCCCACCATCGCCATCGTCACTGCATTGAGTGTATGATCACTCCCAGAAAATACAAAAATGGGCAAAGTGCGGCTTCAGGGCAAATGAGTGACAGCCAACATTCTCTGGGCTAAATGCTAACCAAGTTAACTCAAAACTTACAGGAGCTAACAAAGATTAGCCTCTTAATCGGTGGTCTAAGGTAAGGCACGCTTGGACTTCTTGTTAACTAGCTAAAAACCACCGTTATGCTACTTTGCTACAGGCTGAGACCTTACCGAGAGCAAACAAGGAGCTAAGCAGAAGCCACCAGCCGGCAGGCCGGCATCCGGTCAGCCGCCTGAGTGAACTACAAATATTTTGGATTTGGTGAAGATATCAAGAACAGTTCTTGATATAGAATGAATTGACATCAATAACTATGGCAGATTTCTGTCTGTATTTTTCTGTCGGTTTAGCTCTAAGCGCATGGACTGAAGTAGGGATACACAATATTGGAATTTTGGCTGATAATATGCCAATATCTTAAAACTCATGTGGCCAATAGCCAATATCGATACCAATATTAACGCTAAAAAAAATAAGCAGTCATTTCAAATAGCAGTTTTGTCATCCATTTCCCACACTTTGAAAAATAGGGGTGAGAAAAAATATCGATACACTAAATTATCGCGATATTTTCATATGCCCATATCAAATCGATAGTTAAAAACGCGGTGTTTTACTCTCAAAATCTTGTGAGATTTCATCGTTCTGTAACAAAATCTCACAATTTTTCATGAATTCTTATGAAATTTTGTAATAGAACGATGAAATATCATGAGATTTCGTTAGTGCAGATTTCGTTAGATCGCTACCGCATTTTTAAATGTCAATATATCAGGATATGAAAATATCAGAAAATTTTCATGAATTCTCGGGAGAATTTGTAACGGAACGATGAAATATCATGAGATTTCATTAGTAAAATAGAGACTGCGTTTCTTTTTGTCAATATGATACTTCAGTGTATCGATATTTTTTCCCACCTCTAGTCTTTAGAAGTTTTAAAGTCTTTAAAAACGAAAGTTTTTGTAGAAGAAGTTTTTTTTTTTTAGACTTTAGAAACAGCGGGCTGATTGGTTAAATATCAGTTAAATATCGGTGGGGTGGCCGATGTCCGATACTCAGTTTTAAGGCCGATATAGGTCGATACCTATAGGGGGCCAATTATATCGTGCTTCCCTAGACTGAAGGATTCTGGGCAGTTTTTAAACGAGGATAAACTTCCTCCAAGATAGAGATGCCCGAGTTAATCAAATGCTGATTGGTTAATCATTTGATTGGATTGGAAAAGGAAGAGGCCTCGTCAGAAGCCTGTAAACAAAGAAAGACAGGTAGAGGCTGTATTCATGATCTTGTCCAAACGGACCCCCTTCCTGTACAGTAATGTGTTGTTTACAACAGGAAAAACAAAACAAAAAGGGAAGACTTGCATTTTAATTTGTTCATGTATTTTCTACACCGTCTCATACGGCAGAGGAATGCAATAAAAGTAGACGTGCACAGGCAAAGTGCCACCGCAGACACGTGTCAGGACATACGTAGATCTACGTCACAGGTCTTACACGAACCTTTCTTCCTCGGTGAGCTCCTGCGTACTCTCTCAGCCACTATGAGGCCAGTCATTCCAACAGTTTAATTTACAAGCTGGAGCAAGATATCAACAAAAACTTACTCTTCAGCTTCCCAAACTCTGATTTTATTGCACCCTTGTTGTGCTACAAAGTACAACGTGTACTCTCCACTTATCAGCTTCGATACTGCTGCATCACATGCTTTTTTATGATGATTGAAGTGAAGTTATAGTGCAAATAAAAATGTATTTGGTCCTGGGAGACAGGTTTATATTCATGGGTGGTTCTGTTCTGTCCTTCATGTTTGTTTTTCAATAAAGGACCCAAAACCATCACTAAATGCAGAAATCTTTGACTCTTTGTGCAAACGTATAACTTGACTGACAGTTTTTGGTTTTGTCTGTGCGTGTGTCTGGTAGGTTTAGGGGATTACAGTAAGTATCGCTCCATATACTTTTTTCACTCAGCACCACAACACGTGTTCACAGCACAATGAAGACATTGAGAGAAGCGCTCTTCCCCCTCGTACCCCAGATACCCATAAATGTTCCCCGTGGTTCAGAGGAGGATTCCTGCTGACAGTCTGGACCCTCGTACTGCTCTGATCTGAACACGCTGGGCTTAAATGCGGTCACTCTCATGTACACACACAGCTGAAGAAAAACACCAGTCGTCTTACCTCTGACCCTGTTTGAACGTTTGAACACGTTAACAGCAGGAGCAAATGGTGATAATAAAGATGCCAGACAAGACCTGAGCTGTCATAATTCACCTTTAAGAGAATGATGATGCACGCTGTGTGAAGCCGTTTAGTCATGCGTTTGAATAGAATTCACCATGAAGCTTTAGGTTGTTACTGGGGAAAGTCATGCACCAGTTTAAGCCAGGCAGCTCAAACTAAAACCAACTCGACCTTGTGTATTCCTTGCTAAGACTTTTTTTTAAAAAACACACATGCTTAAGAAAATCTGAGCCTTTGCGCCTGGCAGCAAAGCCTCAATCACACGATACCAAAATCCCTCACACGATGCAGCAGCTATATGAGATCTCCATCTTTTCTACTGAATTCTTTCTTTTGTGAAACTCCAGCTTGAAGTTTTTTTCCACCTTTGTTAGTTCCAGACTTTATGAAAAGTCATGTGAAAGGGAAGTAAGACAGACCACAGGTTCAAATTAAACAAATCCGTTTGATGTCTGAGTGGCTATAAATCACTCTTTGTCGATGTAAGATATTTTCTCTGACCACAATTTAGTGGCCAGTAAGTGATGTTTCAATCTCAGAGGTCTATTTAAGGGTCAGTGGTCTGTCTTACTTCACTTTCAAGGACAGGTCGTTGAAATACTGCAAGCCTGTGAGGTTTAGAAGAACGTTAGTCTGTGTGTTCAGGGCAGGACGCAGCATTTCTTTGTACAAACTCATTAATTTAAGAGCTACTAGCAGATCTACTGTATTTTCCGGACTATAAGTCGCTCCTGTGTATAAGTCGCATCAGTCAAAAAATGCATCATGAACAGGAAAAATCGTAATGTATAACTCGTATTTATTTAAAATAGGGTGATTTTCGGATTTTTTATATCCTACTTGGGTAATTTTTAGCAGTAACAATCAGCCCAATTCCAAAGTTAATCCCTGTGAATGATCATAAACATAATAACTAAGAACATGTTTTTTGAGGATTTGTTTCACCGCACAGCACAGGCAGTACAGCCAGATTAACTCCTCTCACTGAGATAAGGCTATTTTGGGATTTTTGCCCTTGGAGCCAAAAATAGTTGTCACAAGCCTAGAGTGCCCTCTTTTGACATTAGACGGTACTGTTTACTCCTTGGCTTATGTCAGTCAATATGAATTGATACATGGTAAATTGTATATATATATATTTGATAGTAGCACTGGACTATAAGTCACACAAGCCACCAAACTATGAAAAAGGTGTGACTTATAGTCCGGAAAATACGGTAATCAGACTGTATTTAGTGACTTAAAGGAGAGTTTGTTAACTTATTGTTGCTTCTTTCTACTTTGAAAACAATTTAGTTTATTAATTTGCTGCAGAACTCAAACCATTTGCACAGTCAAGAAACTCTGCAAAGCAAATTTCTCTGCTAAAGTTGAAAAAATCTTGAACTTTAGCTAAATAATGTGTTTTAAAACATGCCTGTTTTCGAGAATGTGTGCATTTGCATGTCTAACGTCCAAGTCAGAGCAGGAAGAAGTGCAGTTAAAGAACATTTAGGAAGTATTTGGTTGGGTTAGAAGCTACTGGCTGAACTAATCAAACGGCTGTATTGGGTAAGCTAAAAGTTAACTTTAAAGGCCTCCTTCCACTGAAAACCAGTTTAACTTGCTCCTTCTGAAATACGGAGGGTTTCCCCTTGTTTACTTACACATGCTGACTTGCTAGCGTTGCGTTCCCCCCAGTCGGCTGTGCTTCCTCATCACAGAAACAATACGAAGAGAAAAGCGAATCGGGAACAGCCTTGCACTTCTACGTCACATTGCAAATAGCGTATCCCACGTGGGGTTTCTATCTGTCCATTGGAAGGCAGGTAACCCTCCACTACACACTAGAAGTAAAGACAGCACGACTGTAGCTTCGGAGTTGAGAAGCTAATTAGCTAACTGTTTGTTAGCATGATGGAACAAACTTGTTTGTCGGCTCTATTTCCTGTCTGTAACAAAATAAGAGCGGAGGGCGGAGCTTCCTTCATACACTGATGGGAGGCAGCCAATCAGACGGAAATTCATGAGAAGGACCCGGAAAAGCTGCCGTTGGACCACAAGCCTCTCTTCTAGTATACAAATACAGCTGGATACAAAGCAACCAGAAGGTTTTTTTAAACAGAAACGATGCAGAATGCATTCAATAATTATGGAGAACACAGAAATATTAATGAAATGACCACGGAAGTACAACTTTAACTTCTCATTCCATCTTTCTTGGCTTGGTGCAGAGCTTCCTGTCCTTTGTAATGTTTGCACAGTCAAGACTTCTGTGGTGCAAATTAGCAAAGCTGAGAAATCCTGAACTTTAGCTGAACCACTGGTGCTCTAACACCTTTCTGTGAGTGTGTTTGTGTGTGTGTGAAACACAAACCATGTTTCTAATGAGTCTTTACCACACACAGGTTTTCAGTGTGCGTGTGTGTGTGTGTGTGTGTGTGTGTGTGTGTCATTGTATGCAATCTTTACTCTTTTCTGCCCATATGTGAAAGAGGCAACTGTGATTAGAGGGTGACATTATAGTATTCCCTTCAGGCTAGTTCACCCTGTTATTTTTCCCCCTGTCAGCCTGCACTCTCCACAGGGAGGGTGGGTCCGTGACCTCCCTCCCACGCACAACCACGAGTAAGGGAGGCACCCATTTTACACAACCCCCTCTTAAGTCCCTATAGAGGAGCGGTTGACTGCACCCCCCTTGAAGCCTCTGCATTCCCTGGCAAAACTCCACATTTCTCATCCAGTACAATGCATTTAGAAATATATATTCAAGCTCATCCTCCTGTTCGTGTCTCTGGCTCCTGTCAGGACTGATGGAAGTCATCAGCAGTGATGAGTCACAGCTCTGAAGCAGGATCAGTGTAAACTGTCCAGGATTTGGTCTCACTTCACTTTGAATTTCCAAACAGAAGAAGAAGAAAACGACAGACAAAAGAGGCTTAGTGGTGACTTCAGCAAAATGCTAACTTTTTCTGGCATCCCTTCTTCTTCCCACTCTTATACCCCCCCCCATCTTCTTCTGGTTCTTTCCCTGCTGTCTGCCCTCCGTTTCCCAGCCACTGTATTCAGAAGTCCTGAAAGCAAAGCTCTGTGGTAAAACAAACAGCCCGGGGCCTTGTTTGGTCGGAGCGCCCCATGCAGACATGGAACTGTTTGAAGGAGGGTAGAAAGAAGCACACTGGATGTTTTAATTTATTAAACTTTAAGAGAATCAAACTATTCTTGACAGCAGAGCACAATAACTGGGAAACACATCAGTACTGCGGTCTACTTGGCATTTTGATGTTTCCAAGTGGGCAGATGATTCAGATAAAAATTTCAGAGTTTATGTCAACTTTCGGAGTCAGGAAACCACAGATAGGACTGGCAGTTTAACAAATGACAGAAACAAAGTACTGCATGTGGTACATCTTAAAAGTTTACTTTTAAAAGGACATCAGGTTTGCTCAGTGAAGCTCTGTTTCTGACTGCGGGAGGCAAACGCTTAACTTCAAATGTCACACCAGGGCTGCAAGCTTCCTATTCAGCTCAGAATGACTGATTCACTCGCCACAACCACGGGACATTACCATAGGCAACGCGGGGGGGTTTCACCTGCAGGCATGATGGCACGAGGACACTGGCTGAGAAACGTCTTTTGCTTTGTGAAGAAGCAACAAAGCGGCTTTATAGTAGCAAACAGCAAAAACTGCTGACAGAGAAAGACAGCAACTCATCTGTGAACTGAAAAGCTGATTGGCTGAAAGCCTGATAATTATGTTAAATTACTTTCCTCAGACATTGTTTGCTCACGAGTAAATCAAAGCAACAAATCCAGCATGAATGATTTACATCAGAGGTGGGAAACGACTTGTTCTGCGTGTGTTTTAGATGTTTCCCTGCTGCAACTTTTTCAAATTAAAGAGTCACTGCAGAACTTAAATAAAACAAATAAGATCAAATTAAAAAAAAAAAAAGTCTTGCTGAGATTGAAAGCTAAACAATCACTCCATATCTATCAAGCAATTAAAATGTTTCACTTTAGTTTAGAATATTTTTAGTAGAAAAAAATTACCATATGACTAAATCTACACTATTGCCTCATTCAATCTACAGTTTGCTTTGCCTTTGTACTTATAAGAATATCTTTCTACACGTGGAAAATGTAGTAGTGTTAAAAACTGAGATGGAACATGTCATTAGGGTGTTGGGCAGCTTTATGTGATGGGAACTATAACCTGTGAGCATCAAGTAAACTTTTCCAGCCATAGTTTGAAAATATTTCCCCAACTGAACACAAAAATTGTAACCCAAACTATTCATGGGTGAGACAGACGTAATGAAAGTGAAAGAATAGTGAATGAAGGACAAGTAATATAAGGATGATGCAGAATGTAGTGTGTGAGTTTCACACCAGTGATTTTTGTGTATTTAAGTACTATACCATACTATACCAAGTTTATCCATAAAGCACTTTAAAACAACAGCTGAAACAAAGTGCTGGATACTAAAAACTATTAAGAAACCATAAAAAACATAAAATGGACAAAAACATCAGACATGTTTATGAAAATGACATAAGATGGACTAAAATTCAACACAATAGGACCAATGAAAATTAAACAAAAAAGATCAATTTTTAAAAAAAAAAGAGTCAAACAATGAAATGGATTTAAAGACTAGTTTTAAAAAGTGAAGGTGTTTTTCTAATGTGGTTTAACAACAGCTCTAGTTTGGTTGTCCAATGCACAATCACTGTCCAACTTAAAACTCAGATGAGAAACTTGGTTATAGCAGGAAAGTTGCAGATTCAACAGCATTTACCAAAAATATACCAGCAGAGACTCATTTTTTTCTATGAAAATAAGGTAAAAATTAGAGGTAATCAGCGAAATGAAAAGAAAAGGTTAGGGATAAATCTCTAGCCATTCATCTCCTGCATAAAATTCCTCCTGGCATCAGTCAGTCCTAATTTCACCTGTTTTTGTGGAAAGTATCGTAATGTAATAATGTGAATGTCATCATGGGTGGGCGTGATCAATAGTGTAACAAAAGCTGCATTACAGTCAGGAAAAGTGTTGGAGCGCAAAAGCAATATTTTGTGGTCTTGATCAATATCAGTAATGCATGTTTCCTTGTGTTGTTCAAACAGGAAAGAAAAAAAAACCTTTTGAAAATTCAGAGGTCTGAGCACAACCAGAGATTTTCTTTTCTTGGCAACTTAAGTGCTCGACTGCATTATTCTTGATATTCTTAAATTATATTTTCTCCTCTATTTGGCAGAAACACAAATAAAAAAAGTCACGATGTGGGACTCAGGAGATGGAGGGACTCAGATGCAGAAACAGGTGGCTGGACGGCAAAGACTGTTTATTATAAACTGAAAACACTGCAGCAGCAGGAGAATGAGGACCTGAACTAACAAAGACTGAGCTGTGAAAACCAGAACACCAGGACTAAGGAACAGACAGGACTCGCCTGAGAGATACACACAATCAACCAGTGAAGGACAAAGGAAAACTGGGAGCTGTGGGAACTAATTACTGTGTGACAAACTGACCAGAACCAGAATCAGGAAACACTCAAAAACTGATTCAAACCCCTTTTAAAGGAGTACAGCGCAAATTCCCAAGTACCCCGCCTGCGGCTTGCAGGAGACGGATATTAGGCGGTGCTGGACATCCGATGGGCGTGATCAGTTTCTGAGGTTAGGGTTAGGGCTTAGGGATGGGGGGAAGGGTTATAATAGACGGCTTAAAACGGGAACGTGGGTGGAGTCGGACGTCCGACCCCGCCTAATGTCCGACTCCGCCTCGTCCTCCAAGCCGCAGGCGGGACCTTCTCCAAATCCAGGTTTTTTTTCAGAAGTTCTCCCCCTCTGGCAGCAAGTGGAAGTGACGCTAATGTCGTGCACACGCATGAGCTGCTTCAACTGCGTTGGTCTCTAATTTAGCCCACATTGCACTCAGTCTGAACCCAGACTACGAGTCATAATGTCTACTGAAATAATAAAGTTATAAATCTGCAAGCTGTTTACGGTTTGATCGTTGAGTAAAATGACGGACTGTATGCTAACGGTAGCAACAGGCTAACGCTGGCTTGGTGTTCAAATATCCAAATTCACAGGCTGAGACCACGATAACCTTATAAAATGACTGCATCATCTAAATTTAACAAGTGTCCAGAGTGTTTCTCTTCCCCGGGAACAGTCATTTGGCTGTCATATTGCCACATTTCCATGCTAAAAATTTAGCATTGCAATATTACGCATCCTTATTTCTGTCATACATCACATTTACCTTGTTAGTGTGAAGAAACCCAACTGTGGGTCTGTTTTATTCCCAGAGCAGATTGGAGCTCCCTCAAATTTAAAAAAAGACAGAAAAAAAGCTGCCCGGTTGTTTACTCCCGTCTTACTCCGGTGCTGCCGGTGTTGTGCCAAAAAACGCCCCCTGCTGTGGGGACGAGTCAGACTCCAGTTTGGTTCTCTTCGTCTCACAAGACAAAACTTTTCTTCTTTGTCTTACTGGAGTCTGAGTTGCGGTTTGAGAGGCACCTGCTCTCCATCTTTTAGCAGCAGATAGTGTTGTCTCAACATGCGCTGACCTGCGGTGTAAAACACCGGTGCATGTGCAGCCAGAGGAACGAGTACGCGCAGCTCGTCTCCCTACAAGCGCCTTGTTGAGGCTTCATACCCGAATTTCTCACACTGAGCATTCAGTAACAGTATTAGAGACCACCACAGTGAAGAAATATCAGCTCATTCTACACATCAGGCAAATGTAAGAGCATGAGGAGGAAAGGAAAGAATAGTATTTAACATTTAAACCGTGCAATGCACCTTTAAAGGTGATTAAACTGAGATTTGATTCATTTCACAGAAATTCAGCAGTTAAATGTAACTTTATTTTCATGTAACTTTATTTCATGGATGTAACATAAAATGATTTCATAACAAACATTCTTGGATTCGTCAACTCAGATTTAATGAGTTTGATGGGCTTATTTACATATTTCCCATCATGCACTGCAGTACTCTCTATTCTTTTCTGCACCCTGAGTTAAAGGGGAATTTCGTGTTCCTCACCGGGGTTTTGACGCGAGTTATCGCGTGATTTTGGAATGAGATTTGATTGGTAATAAGTCCATGGATTCATATTTGGTGGCAGCCTGTGTGGAGCATGAGGACATGCTTGTGAAAAGATGGGAGAGATGTGACAGTGTGGGGCCCTGTCATTATGCCTCCGATTGATCATGCGCCCTGGCTACTTAGCAACAAGGATATCTCTTTGGCTAACTGGTGCGCATGACTCATCTGGGAGTCCGAAAATACACTCATATCTACATTACCCACACCAAGCGGTGTAAACTGACATCAAAACAGGGAAATTAACAATGAACTCAGCACTGCCGCCTAGTGGACAAACTGATATATTAACCATCGAAACGCAGAACACGCATGGAAGTATGAAAATGGTGACACGTGGCAACGCATGAAACGGACGTCGCCATTTATGTACGTAAGGGACCATAAATGGGCCTTTAAATCCTTGTTTGCCGGGTACGAATACACATAAAACTGACGTTTGAATCCCATTACTTTATAAAATGTTTGTCTCCATTTTCTGACTAACTTTCCATTAACATGTAAGATGCAAATGCAGAAAAGATATTTCACAAAATATCCATATTAGAGAGGATTGGGCTACTGCACCTACAATAATGTGATATGGTAACGTGACATGCACAAAAAAGAGCATCAACAGAGCAGCAAAACGGTAGTAGAGACTCAGACTGCTAAAATGAAATAGGAGTACACAGGAAAAATATGAGCTTTTAATTTGATTGGATGTCTAATGAGCACAAAGTTAAAGGGACACTGTGCAGCTTTTGGTCACTAGAAGCACTAAACCTGTAACTTCCCACAGGTCGCACAGCTGTCGCTAAATTAACCAGTCTCTATCTGTGCTTTGGAATTGTGTTTTCAGACCACTTTGATCAGCTGATAGTGAAGTCATGGAGCAATAAAGCAAAGCGTTCCAGGTCACATGATCCAATGAGAGACGGATCCGCTCCTGCAAAGTTACAATGTCTGGTTTTTGAGGATGGCAGCCCCCTCAGAGCCCCCACATGTGCCAAGTGCTGTATATTAACCCAAGAAATCATCTATTATTACTTACATTAAGCTGATGTTTGGGTCAAAAATTACACAGTATCTCTTTAATGTATAGCCTAGTTCAGACATTCCTGCTTCCTCAGTTCCCAAGACTCAAAACGGCCGCAGATCTGTAAAACTTGAGGTATTAAAATACCCACAAGAAACACCAATGAAAGTCTTTTAAAAACACTCCTCCCCCTCTTCTGTCTGGGAAAGCTGCTAAACAAACTCCTGAAGGAAATGAGGACGACACATAACCATGTCAGAATAGTTTATCCCATCAGGGAAATATCCAACATGAGTCTCGTGATTTAGTATTTCTGGTAAATCTCAAACATAAAGAAGCCCTGGGCTAACTGGTTTTTTTTCTAAGTGAGGCCTGTTTTTAATTCACCCCCTCGCACACTGAATTCACACACAAATTTCCAATAAACACAAAGCGAAAGAAGAGAGCGAGTGAGAAAATTGTGACACTATGATATATGAGATTGGGCACTCGGCTTTCAACCCTCAGATTTAAACCGCAGAGCAAAGGTGGCATGCTGTCTGCCTCCTGACAGTGAAAATGTGGTTGAAAGTTGACGTCTGATTGCAGTAGAAAATAAAATCTGGGTCAAATCCGACCCTGTGCTGCATGTGCCCCCACAGTTTCTGCAAACCGACTCAGAAAACAGCTCTTTTGTTTTTGCTCTCATGAAGTCTCATGAAGCAGATTGATGGTTTGCCGTATTTCCACAGCTCTGCCGCCCACCTCCTCATTGCTAGTTATTAGTAAGCTCTGGATGGCTGATATCACCACACTCTTGCAAA
Source organism: Atherinomorus stipes (assembly GCA_023101725.1). NCBI lineage: Eukaryota > Metazoa > Chordata > Actinopteri > Atheriniformes > Atherinidae > Atherinomorus > Atherinomorus stipes. Next base: position 197,787 of record JALJCO010001881.1, on the reverse strand, counting down.
CATTTTCTCTTCCCTGCTGTAATAACATCTCCCAGTTTGTTGGACTAAACTGGGGGGGGTTTCTGAAAAAGTCTTTACGGTGCTTGTTAACATCACAGCAGTGATTATGAGAATCCAAACACAGAAGGAGGCAATGTGTTACATCATTTCAGAAAAATAAGCACACAGAGCCTGTGCAGCACTGTTTTCATGTTCTGCCACAAATTATTCAAACTGGTGGTCTGTTTCTTGTTCTCCGTGTGCTGATAGCTCATTGTTTCCCCTTTAGACAGAGGCCTCAGGGATCGCTTCGGATTTGACTGAGAAGTCCTGGAGCACAGTTTATTTAAGAACATAATCCCCATATTTAGCAAACTGAGACAGCTGTTGTGCTATACGACCCATGGTTAACTATGACGGAGGACAAAAGAAGTGATAGTGAGGAGGCAGTGGCCCTGTTCTCAGAGAAACAGGACTTGTTTGCAGTTGATTGCGTTATCTTATCAGGAATCTCAAGCTCTGTGTAGTATCTGCAGGTAGGAATGCAGAAAACCACTGTACAGTAGACTGGAAGACACTAAAGTCTCACCCATGTTAGCTTTAAATATGGTATATCAGTGTCATAAACTGCTGATGCATGCATTTATTCACATGTATGAAACACAAGCAAGCAGTTTTTACTGTTTTTGGTGTGTAATCTTGGTAAGATTGTGCAAATGGCATGGGTAACTCACACACCCCTGAAAGATAAATTGAAGTTTAATTATAAGTTTGGCGCAAAAGCATGCGTAGCATGAAATATATGCATCTTCTATCACTTTAAAAGTGCTCTCAAGCATCAGAGTGTGACAAACCACAGACGCTTACGCTTTGTTTAGGGCATGCAGAGATAACCTGCAAAGCATCTTTGTTCAGCAATTGCAGCCTCAAGCTTGATGGAAACGAGCCAACACAATGTCATGGAAGTTTCTTTCACTCCCAGTTTGAGTTCAGAGTTCTCCAGAAATTATTTCATTCATTTCTGCTTTTTGCTTGTGAAAAATCTGGGTACAGAATGGTCACATGCATTTTTTAGTCCTCCAATACATTTTTGACTTCCGCTTGTCTTGTAACTTTGAATTATTAATTCTGTCGGTGAAAAAACAAACAAATTCCCAGCAGGTCTCGTGCATTTAATTGTCTTACCATTCTTCCCTTTTAAATGTATTTGACGGGGCACTCCAATTATGTTTTATTTTCTTTCTGAAAGCTTCTCCTGCCTCAAAGAATGGATCTTGTTCAAAACAACCATTAAATTCTTGGTGATGAATGAAATGAATGAAAATGAAATGAATGAAAAAAAAAACTTTATCCCAAAAGGGATAAATAAAGTTGTTTTTTTGGGGGGGGGGGGGGGGTAGAAAAGCTCTCTTTTTTGTTTTTAACAATATAACATTAATATGATATAACAACATAATAATAAGTCAGTCAGTCAGTCTTGTTCTTTGGGGTGATGCTGCTGGCAGGAATGAATTTCTGTATCTCTCCGTCCTACAGTGAACCTGACGCAGCCTCCCACTGAACACACTCTGTTGATTCTTCATCGTGTTGTGGAGAGGAGGAAGAATCCTCCATCATCTTCATTAGTTTGTGCAGCCTTTTTTCTTAACGATCAGCTTCAGCGGCTCCAGAGTTATTCCCAGCACAGAATACTGAATACTAAAATATGAAATGCTAAAATGGGCAAAGCGCGACCTCAGGGCAAATGATTGACAGCCAACATACTCTGGGTTAAATGCAAACCGAGCTAACTCAAAACTAACAAGAAATAACGAAGATTAGCCTCCTGAGCGGCGGGATAAAGGTAAGGCATGTTTGGACTTGCTGTTAGCTGCTAAAAACCACCATGTTGCTACTGTGCTGCAGACTAAGACCTTACCGAGAGCAAACAAGGAGCTAGCTGGTAGCCACTGGCTGGCAGACCGACACCCGCGCTGCCGCATGCCAATCAAAAGGATACGCCCCTAATTATGTGCAATTCCTAGATTAGATTACATCTAAATGGAGGAGTAACAAAAAATTCAACCCCCTCACAGTTGACATGAAGGTAAACTTGACCTATTAAAACTAAATGATGTTTTGAACCAGGCTGTAAACATGTTTATTTCTGCAGTAAACATGTTTATTTCTGCTGCAAAGTTGGCATTTTTAACATGGGAGTCTGTGGGGATTTGCTTGTTTTGTAGCCAGCCCCGAGTGGATGAAGAAAGAAATACAATTTTTGTGCCATGCAGAAGTAGCCCTCTGTTCTCCAGTAGAGTTTGCCCTTGGGCGGAGCTCAGCAAGAGAGGGGGGGGCTTCGTGGTATTGGAGGTGCTCTGTGGCAGCAGCCTTGTTGGCACAGGAGACTCAGGGATTTCTCAAATATGCGTGAATGAGTCAAAGTAACCCCCGGGGCATGTTTTATGGGGAGGACTGACATGATAACATAATAAAAAGCTAAAAAAAAAAAGTCAATTTTGCATGCCCCCCCCCCCCCCCCCCCTTCACCTTAGAGAGGAGATGTAGTTAAAAGAAACTAGTTCTGATGATGGCGCTGATCTCATAACTCAGATATCATACACATGCACTGCTTTCAGACTTTCTGAGGAAGATTTATCAGCTGTTCACAAGAAATGAGCTGAGCTCTCTGCAAAAGATGCCTGTGATATACGACTTTCAGCTGACCCGATACCAGCGTCTTACCACAGGACTCAGCAGAGTTTGCAGGGCATGGGGTGTCTGTCTGAGTTCTTTTAGATTTTAATTAGAAGTGGGACTCGATTAAAGAAAATTAATCAAATTAATTAGAGACTTTGTAATTAATTAGTCTTGATTAATCACATTACAAACATTGCCCCCTCAAAAAACATTTTCTTTATCTAATTAGGTTTTTGGGGACAGCTGAATCAAATAATAGACACAGACATTGATATTGTAAACCCAAGCTCTACTATTGTCTGACCAAAGGCATTTATTGTATTTCAACTTTAAAAAAAAAAAAAAAAAAAAGCAAGAAAAGAAATAAAAAATATCCCTGGCCAAAACTAAACAGACCTAAAGTTAAAGTACAACATTTGAAATAATTTAACTATTAAACTGATTGTTTTTTAATGAAGAGTCTGCAACAGGTTACAGTACTTTTTAAAATGTTTCTGTCCACACTTTTCATGAAGAGGCATTCATATCTGATTATCAGTGGCAGCTTTTAGTCTACTTTCAGTCACGGTCATGGTGAATATCTGCTACTGTGTCTGCAGCTGATGCTTCCTGCAGCCGCTGCAGTGTGTGTTTTGAGATGGGGGAGGGACCCGCGGCAATGCATGCAGCTAATAGAAAGAAGTAAAATGATACGTTCTTTCACGTCGCTCTCTAAAATCTCCAATAACACCAGAAAATGTCACAAGACTTTTTGCTAGCTGGTTTTACAAAGAAAAAGTTATTAGAGGGGTCTGAAAACTCAGAAAATATAGACAAGTTTCATGGCCAGAGCCATGGGAATCGCCATGTCTGTTAGTTTCTGCTAAAGACTTCTAGTTAACACGGTTACAGGGTATTTTACACTGAGGGAATATGCAAATTACCAACACACATATGAAGAACTCCCAAACTTGATTGGAAAATGGATATTGTGAAACCCCAAAAGGGTTCTGGGACATATTGTGCTGTATGTGGTTGCAACAGCTTGTGAAAACAAAAAAATACGTTGTAAGGATGGCAGTTGCGGGACTACATGACTGACCGGGTCCAACAATACAGATGCAGCCCACAGTCTTCCCCTCTCCATCCTCCATTACCACCACCCGTCTTTTGACAGGACTCATTCAGACACTGGCTTGGTGGAACATCCGACTTCATGGAAACTGAAGTGCCGTGTTTGTGTCGCTATCAACACACAGCTGACTGTCACTATGTAAGTCTATGGCGTTCCTGTTTACCACCATGGACTCAACAAAGTACGAAAATATTTTTCAAGCTGTAACATTAGGCCATTTTTATCATATTATCCTCCCAGTTCAAGGGCGAGAAAGTAGTAAAAAATGTATTTTATAAGAAATAAATAAGAATGTCACCATTTTAGCGACATCGCTGTTCAACGTAAATGAATGGTTAGTAACTGAGCTGAAACGCTTAGCAGAAATTGATCAACTGTGGAAGTAAACCGGAAATGTCCATGAAATTTGTTTACTGTCTGGCAACAAAGTCGCTGAGCTCTGCTGTGTCTGTCAGGATAATTGGGTGTACCAGAAAATCAGCACTAACAAACATTTAGCTTTGCTTCTAATGCAAACTGTGATTAAGTCAAATTAAGTCACTTGATTAAGTCACTCAAAAAACTGATCTACAAACAGTGTGTAAAGAGGGCAGCATCTTTCAATGGTGCTAAATAGCGCCTGCAATGAATACGTAATGTGGAGTATTTACACGCAATAGGGGATTATCACGCTCACCGGAAGTTCCCGGATTTTGGACACTTCCTCTTTCGGGCCATGTTAACGACAGCCGTTCCTGCTCTGTTATACTATTTAAATCGGATAAACTCCAAACATACTTAAGTTTTCATTCCAGACCGAAGTGATACTGGATCAAAAGCTGGATCAAAGCGATCGATTCGCCGCGGTGAAGGGCCGAACTTTATAATAAAACACACGTTTGTTTGTCGCCGGTGGGGCATAACACCGGCACTTCACAGCATGCTAGCATTAGCCAGCTAGCGTTTACTGACGTGCTTAACATTGTGCGTCTTAAAACACACAAACATCTGAAAATCGGGTCTGAACCCCCCCGTTTCCAGTGGAACAACTGGGGACTGCCAAGAAAGGAGACGTTTTCAGATGCTTGTGTGTTTTCAGCCGCACAAAGTTAGGCACGTCATCGAGCTGGCTAATGCTTACAGGCTAACGTGACTGTATAGTCTGCCGGCCACAAACAAACGTGTGTCGTTTTATTATAAAGTTCGGTCCTTCACTGCGGCGAATCGGTCGTTTTAATCCACTTCTTCCTCAGCATCACTTCAGTCTGGAATGAAAACTTGGCATTGGCGTTTATCCGATTTACAAAGTTTAACAGAGTAGTAGCTGGCGGACTACTGTTAGCAGGTTAGCATTAGCCAGCTTGATGACGTGCCTAACTTTGTGCGGCTGAAAACTCACAAGCATCTGAAAGCGTCTCCTTTCTTCGCAGTCCCCAGTTGTTCCACTGGAAACGGGGGGGTACAGACCCGATTTTCAGATGTATGTGTTGTTTTAAGACGCACAAAGTTAAGCATGACGGTAAACGCTAGCTGGCTAATGCTAGCATGCCGGTGTTGTGCCCCACCGGCTGCAAACAAACATGCTACGTTGTTTTATTATAAAGTGCGGCCCTTCACTCTGGAGAATCGCTTTGATCCACTTCCTCCTTAGTGTCTTTTCAGTCTGGAATCCGTGAAAATTTAAGTAGGGTTGGCGTTTATTCACGTTATCTACGAAGTAAAGCAGGGAAATTGAACTGGACCGGAAGTGGGCCGTCTAACTGTTTAAAACCGGAAGTTCGGAACACGGAAGCGTGATAATCCCCTATTGTGCCTGTTGGGTGGAGAAATGTAGATATATTAATTTAGCACTGGCAAAGTGATTTATCAATCATGAGACACATTGCCTTCCTGGGTTTTTGCTAGTGTTGTAGTACTCGAGATCGGTCTTGGTCTTGAGACCATTTTTTTAGGTTCTCGGTCTCGTCTTGGTATCGACAGCATTTTGTCTCGGTCTTGTCTCGGTCTCGGACAGGGCGGTCTCGGAAATTTTGAACGAGACCGGTCGAGACCACTGCTGATCGGCTTTTTGTCCATAACTTAGCTGCTGGTAAGAGTGGAAAAGTAGCCTCTTAAAAACAGCGAATGACAACTTAAAACATCGGTAGTGTTACGTCTCCCTGCAGCTCCACTGTGACCGAGCGCCTCCTGCGCACACCTGCAGAGATGCGCGAGCCGACAGGAGGAGAGCGGCTGTGTGAACTTGTAAGCATGACTGTAGGTACCATTGCCATACCATAGCATACCGAGGTCTGGACCAGGACCTCAGTATTCATAATAAAATTAACCAAAAAACCATGAAGCTCAAAAGCATTTACCCGAAAAGACGATTTCTGTGCGGATTTATACTGAAATAGTGATTCTTCCCCGACCAACCACCTGTATTATAGAACTGATTCTCAAGCTAAATCTGATTTAAAATCTATTATCACCGATGAACACCGTGAAAACGAACTAAATCGTACAAATAGGTTTGAACTACTTCTTCCGCCTGCCAAGGCGCAATGCACCGCATCATCAGCTGTTCAGTCACTGATCAGAGATCGATCATCCACACAGCAAATCCCCGTTATTTTTTCAGACTTCAGGTATGCAGAGTAATTATTTCACATCAGAGATCATTAAGAACATCTTACCTGCAACAGTGATGCTTAGCAGGGTCATTATTGTCTCCAGGTTAATGTAGAGTTTATATTTACTGAACAAACTCCCTGTTTGCGCATTTGTGATTGAGTCTACATGGTTCTCACCTCATGCAGCGTGCGTGTTTACTTCAGGTTCGTTGTGAATCTGAATTTTGTTTGATTATAAACTTTTTTTAGTAGTGATTAAATCATTTCATGTTTGTGCAAACTGTCTCATTACTAAACAAAATAGTTCTTTGTAAAACTTTTCAACATTGAGTATGATGATGATGATGATGATGATGATGATGACACTGCAGAAATTTCAGATGATATGCAGAACTTATATAGGCCTACATATAGGAGTAGGCTACTTATACTGTTGTCATTAGTTCTAAAACAGACACTGAGATTAAAAAAGAGACCAAATGACAGAAAATAACAAGAGATTTCTCCCAACTTGGCAATAGTTAAAAATTATGTTTGCCAAAATTTATTAGTTTATAGTTTATTTAATTCATAGTGCTGCTTTCAAAACAACAGAACAACGATTAATTGTTGTTGTCATATTTGTTTAAAAGTTAACTTTAAAAAACCCTCACATTTTGATGTTTTGTTATGATTTTTCTTTGATATTTGTGTCCTTGGTCTCGGTCTTGGTCTCGGTCTGTGAAAGTCTTGGTCTTGTCTCGGTCTCGACCTCTAAATGTCTTGACCTTGTCTTGGTCTCGGTACTCCCTGGTCTCGGAAATGTCTTGGTCTCGGTTGGTGCGGTCTTGACTACAACACTAGTTTTTGCATGTATTTTTAGTCAGGGTGTAAATCTCTGGTTTAATCATGATACTATATTATATTCATACAATGGATACGCGATTCAATGTCTGCCGATATCTCAAATTCAGTCACATTACGATTTCATTTCGATTCAGGATCCACCGATCGATATGAAATAATATTGCAAGGTTATTGTTTCCTAACGATAACTGTAAGCTTAGCAGTACGATTTTCCCGTGTCACATCTAACCACTGCACTATAAACATGTATTTTGTTGTTAAAATGTTGTCTTAAAGAACCTTCAAAATAAAGCCATTTTCATAATAAAAGTGGGTTTGATATAGATTTTTGATCAATATTGGGTTTTTGGGTCGATTTATGATTGACACATCGATTTCAGAGCTGTCAAAAATAGGCTAGAAGTAGAAAGTAGAAATCCTGTGCAGCAGTTTTTTCCAACCAATCACTGAACCCGCTGAGTTTAATTAGCTCCTCTGTCAGGTTGATGAGCTCGTTAGTGAAAACAGCTGTTCTAAATGTACTGGCAGATCCATTTCGTAAATTTGTATTTGTTATTAGTTTCTTCAGTTTCTTGTTATTTGAATTCCTATTGTCAATTTAGCCTTTTTTTAAAATTGGAAGGTATGAATAATTTTGAAGACTGTAGTTGCATAAATATTTTTTAATGAGTTATTTTTCTCGTAATTAATTAATAGTAAATAACACGTTAAAGCCCCACCCCTAATTTTAATATTGGAGAACTGAACACAGAGAAAGAGGAATGAAGAGGGAGAAAAAAATAACATCTTTCATAGTTTCATTTTTATTTTCTCGAGCTTTCAGACTGATAGAAACCGAGAAAAGACAGAAGTTTCTCTTTTGCTTCATCTCCATGGAGCTGATGAGTGTTTACTCCAGATTTGGACCGATGCCTACCCAAACACCCCCCTGCCTGTGCTTGCCCCTGACCCCACAGCCCCTCCACAAACCCCCCAGACGTCACACAAGGCCACAGCTGCATCCCAAAACTAAAGGAAAAGAACGCTAGAGGCAGAGAAGACGACTCCCCTTTTAGCTACTTGGAAAGTCCAGTTGTCACAGACCAAGACATGACTTTTAGCTTCAGAGCGCGGTGTTTGTGCCCTGTCACCTCTTGGCCCTGCTTCATTAGAGGGAGGAGCAGAACACGAGGGCTGGACTGAGTGTATATCTACAGCTGGGAGGTCAGCTTTCCTCTGGGACAATGTGAGGATATGAGTGTTTGATGACAAGTAATGATAAGGGACTAAGTGTGTGCATGTGCGTGTGGGAAGTGAAGGGTAACGGGTACAAGGGCGACCAATCTTTGTTTTTCACTCCCTTTTTTCTGAGGAGTGTTGCCAAAAGTCTCCAATGAAAGCGTGGAGGAGATTCCTTCCTCTGCATATGTATTTAATAATCAGATGACTGAGTGTTGATATGGGCGAGTGCCTCCCACAGGAGCTTCTGACTATTTTACATGTAGACTACAGACACAAATCATTTAAAAAATTTTCCTTCATGTTATTTTGACATCATGCTCACTTTTCCTCTGTTGTCAAGTTGTTTTCTGACTGATACCATCCAGTACTGTACAAAAATGGTGAGCATATGCTTATCTTTTTATCTTTTTATATGTTGACAGAAAAAGAGCAAATGTGTGCTGTATTCACTGTAGTCGAGTACAAGACATACAATGAACCAGAAGGTTCTCACAACTTCCATTTCCTCCACAAGCACGCAAGACGCACATTATTTTTGTGCATATTTACAGTACGAGGAGCTGGGATATGCTTTCATCACACCAAATATCAATTAAAGCTTTTACTTCCTTGTCACTCCCGTCTGCCCACGAGCCATTTTTAAAAGTACTGCTGTCCCACACGTGTTTGTTGTTGTAGCGTTTATCCACAATGCCCAACGTTTTACCCACAATGCCATGCTAAACCAAATGCAGGAAGCTGCAGTTTTGTAGCCCACTTGTATTTGGTCCACTTAAAACAAATTGAGACCTGCGTTTGGAGGCAGATCGAGTTTGCTTGTTTGTTCTGGATCAGAATCCGTTTGCGCATTCACAACTCCCCCAAATGAAGCGGACTGTGATTTGAATCAAAAAAGCTTTGTGAATGTCCCTTAAGAGGCTATTTGTTACCATCATGGGCATTTCAGACAGTGAATGTACATTTATCAGACAAGACAGGATTTAGAAAATAAAAAAAACTCATGAGTAATGACAATGTTGTAGTTGCCTCCTTTAGTGTTGCTACAGAAGTTTTTTTTTTTTTTTTTTAATCCATTTGTTTGAAAACCCTAACTTAAATTCACCCATGTTCAGGAATGCAGGCAGACTAGCTCGACTTAAGCTGGTGTATCAGCTGGGGGACGGAGAGGGGACAGGAAAGGCTGCACGCTTGATGGTGTGCTTTAATTGGAGAATATGAATTACGCTGAAAGCTGACCACGTAGAATGAAATGCTGCTGACTGATTCGACCATTTTCGAACAAAGACACAAAGCTAAATGCCCCCGAACAAGGTGACACTTTTTTGATACTCGCTCTTGACATTCACCTGGGGTCATCTGCACAACAGATCATATTATAACCCCAAACTCCAGAAAAGGGATATTTGTTGTCTTAAATCCCTTTAAAGGAGTGATGACATAGCAGTTAAAAACTAGTTTATGTTGTTGGCATTACTGCATATGTAAATACTCCAAAGAAAAAAACGGCATTTTTTACAGCGGAGTATTGTTTTGAAACGCCAGACCTCACTTCCTCAGTAATACAGTTGGGTCCGGTGATGATATGGAGCTTTACCCGGAGACCACGTTGACTTCATTTTGATTGGCTACACCTTATTTCGCTATGACCTTATTTGGAGAATCTAGGTCAAGCTGCGATCGGAGTTTGCTAAAGGCTAACTGCTAGCAACATGGGCAGTTCAGACAGTTTGAGCTACGTTTATCAGACAAGACAGCATTTAGAAAATAAATAAACTTACAGGTAATGACAAGGTTGTGGTCGCCTCCCTCAGTGTTGCTGCAGAAGTTTTCTTTTAAATCCATTTGTTTGAAAATCCAGACCTGACTGCACAGAAGTTACTACTAGCTCCTTACACGAAGCTGAATCAGACAGGGAGGGGAGGGGGGAGCGGACGGTGCATAGGCCGTTAGGAGAGAGAGAGGGGGGAGGGGGGGGGGCTGTTTACTTGATAGTGTGCTCTTGTTGGAGCAATTAAATTACGTAGAATGATAGAACTACGTAGAATGATAGCCTGCTGTCTGATTCAACTGTTTCTGAGCAGAGAAACAAAGCTGACAGACCATAAACAGGAACTTTGATTCTCACTCTGGACATTCACATGGCCTCATCAGTGCACAACAGATCATATTATACCCCCAAAACCCCAGAAAAGTGAAATTTGATGTCATGGCACCTTTAAGAACATATTGCAAACTATGCTGAGACATGCCAAGTTTTAACCTAATAGCTCTTTAGGAGTCAATAATATAGTTGGGTGTATTTTTCATTGTGGCAGCTAAAGAAATGGGAATGAACGTTGTCTTTCCAACAAAGTGCCTAAAGATACAATTCAGAATGGGTCCTTTGCCCGGTCTGTTGCGTGTGGACTCTTGAATGATTCATAGGTCAGTGTTAAGTGGACTAACAAACATAAACATTCTTCTCAAAACAATCACGTACAAGTACTAAACTGGAAATGAGTGAAAAAGAAGCAAATGTCCAGATACTCAGAAAGCCTGAATAACTCTTGCTCAAGACCAATTTAAAAGTTTACAAGCCAACAAAATAAAAGTATGAAGAAATGAGGGGAAAGCTAAATCATGCTGTAAGTCTTTGTGATGATGATAAGGCTTTCACCACTGTTTCAAAGTTGATTTGTAATATCTGAACAGCCTCACACAAATGTATTATCAAACTCATTTCCCAAACCACGCTCTCATTTTTGTTTGACCTGAAAATAAACTGGTTTACTGACTGTTTACGAGCTTTCTGCAGACTCTCTTTGCTCCTCGTTGACCCCAGCCTGCAAATTCTTCAAACTGTTTACACTATGAGGTTTCTACGTGTACACCAAAATGCTGTGAGACAAAGGGCCGCCTGGATCCGATGAATTTTGAATGTGTGGAGCTTACAGTATGTACCTGCCCCATTTCCTGCGCAATCAGAGGAAACAAAAAGAGCTCATCGATGGTCAGAGAATCCATGTGTTTCCTGAACTGCTTTCAATAATGAGCAAACACACATCCTTCTGTAAGCATTTTATCTGCTCCCGGAGCCCACATCAAGGCCTCGAACTGGCCTCCAAACAATGGGCTCAGGAATCCTTCTCTCCTCTCTGCTAGAAATCAGGCAGTAATTTAGATAGCTCTATCTCCCTGTCTAGACGCACGAGGCATGTCAGTGGTATCACTTGCTGAAACAATGCAGTGTTAATTGCCTTTCAAGAGACACAGGGCAAAACAACAAATGGGGAATTTTAACATTGTTTAAAGGAATTTGGCAGGTGTTCGCTCTCTGTTATGTCTTTAACCACCTTATTCCTGATCTAACGAATGTACAAACGATTATGCAATCAACTTCCTGTGAGATTCCGGAAAAAGGGCTTAGTCATTGACTCACAGTGTAAATTGTCGTTTCTCCTAGCGGTTTATTCTAACATTTCAACAAGAATGTTCATAATATTTCTAAACGATTTGCCCCAGAAAATGTCCTTTGACGGTTTGGGAATATGTTGCGCTGTTCGTGGTTGTACTAACAACCAGAGAAAGTTACATTTGTGGTTACAAGAACGACGTGTAGAACATTCACCTCGGAAAATGGCTGCAGGACTCTAGAATGCAACCAAATGGTCGCATTTTGCGAATGAAACAATTTACACCTGCTGTTAAGTAAATAAAATTTTATCCTTTCTCTTTTAACAAAACACGGCCTACCTTATTACTGTGTATTACTCTGCTCCCCATCTCTGTTGGGAGATGGAACTGTTGTTCCATTTTGCCAGCCAAAATGGAAACTTCATGTCTTTTTACAGTTACAGGTTTTTCATGTTATTTCATGTGAGAATTGTAAATTCAAAGCCTATTTCCATAATTTTATCATTATTTTCCAGATTTTTGAAAAACGGGGAAAAAATGTTAAATATCACAGAAAAAAAAATCTGTGATATTACAGATTTTTTTTAACAGTGTACAGTATCATGTAGGTAGCGATAAGCCTCGAAGCTTTTAAGATTGCTCATTGCTTCACAGTCAGACGTGACAGAGCTAAGTGGCTAACGTGGCTAGTAATGCTACTGTTTGTTATTTTTGGCCAGGTCTTCCTCTCATCCTCCTACTCTGTTGCACGAGGCAGAAGGATTGTAATGTTGTCCTGACTGTTTACCTAAAAAGTTCATAAAAAGTGGAGTAGCACAAACATCTAGCATGTAAATAAACGCTGGTTCCGGTCGGATAGGAAATTCACTTATTCACATATTTTACACAAGGGCTCATGGCTGCTAGGAATAAGGTGGATAGAGAGTAAAACATTTAAGGCACTTGAATGAACATGAAGCACAGAGATAGAAACAGAAAGAACTGCTCTGAGCCAGCTTCCATCATGAGGGGGATTTTCAGGATCAAATGTATCAGCACTGAAATCTTGTGGGTCATGAGGCACCCACGCCATCCAGGCCTCTCACAGGAAGAATGAAACCAGTAAATAATGACTTCCTGTGAAAATGCATAGCCAAACATGTGTCACTTCCTTTCATTTCCACTCTCATCTTTCATCTGAATTAGTAAAGCAAGATCCCAGTAGGCGAGGTTTAAAATCCCAAAGCAAGTAGCGTTTTTGGAAATAATTAGTTGGACTGGCTCCAGACAGCGTTGAAGGAGAAGAGGAGGGGTTATTACTGAGTCATGTTGTGCAGGGTGTGTAATTCCTAGGTCAACTACTTTACTGTAATCTTCTGCAAAGTGAGAACCCCAAATGTGGTTGACCACCCATTACTGTCTGCTGCTGTTCCTACTGAAATCAACCGGTGCAGAAAACAGGAAAAGAAAAGCCCGGTCTTTAGGTAATGATCTTTGTTACATCCCAGTCTGCTTAAACATAGGAAATTAACAAAAATGAGGAACCAGTACAACATGCAAACACACATGAAAGCAAACCAACTGAAGGATAACATGCAAAAGTGAAAATATTCACAGAAAAAAAGGAAGCTACTTACAGCTAAAAGCCACTAAAATAACACAAGACTGCAAGTTCAAGACTGCAGCCATACATTTAGATAAATCATTTGCATCCTATTTATAAGTCTTGGATCACGGCCAGATTTCTCTTTAGAAATGTCATTTGTCATCAAGATTTGGAACAACAATGTTAAAGAACAAAAAAGGAAAAGAAATAATGATGTAATGGGAAATTAAAATGGACACACCCACAGAGCAGAACGCTGTCATGACAGAGCGACGTTTTCACGTCTTCACGTCTTTGGGAGGACGGCAGGAAAGCCTCAGCAGCAGCCTCGGCGGTGGAATTCTCCCAAACAATGAAAACAGACACGAAGGCTCCTGCTGTGAAAATGACAGAGCGTGTGACAAGAGGAAAATACCAGCAGTACTTTAAGTATTAAAAGAATGATGTTGTATTGTGAAAAACTCAACATGAACTCTCATAACTCCTGAGATTTAACTGGGGGAGGAAAAAGTTGAGGTTACGACCTTTATCAGTCAACAAGAAAAAAAATGGGAAAAACACAGAACAGAAAGGGGGAAAAAGAAAAGCATGTCGTGTTTGAGATGTCTACAGACAGCCTGAACTGCTCAGTGTGGAAGCCTTTAAATAGTTTTTTTTTTTTTGTCAGCCTGAAAAAACAGTGCAGAGCAGCACTGTGAAGCTGTGTCTGTCTGTAAAGACTAAACTCGGGGTGGAATTTACAAGCTTGTGATTAGCTACAACACATGAAATCACGGGACTCATAAACTTTCATGGAACTGCAATTTCTGAGATTATAAATACCACAAAATCAGGGTGTTCATGCTCAAAAACATTGAATTAAATACTTTTACGCTGGTTTGCTGCCTTTGGTGACCTTTTTTTTAAAAAAAAGACTACAGCTGTGTCTCAAACTGCACTTACCCGGGTGCACTGGAATTTAGTACGTAGTGCGTAATATGTAGTTCATCTTTAGTGCACACTATTGTCACTAACCCCCCGTGCTGACCCGAAAAGAGCACTACACTTACTGGAAGTGGCGGGCTAGCATTGCCTGCCAGCTGAGCCGGTATAACCACAGCCTCAAACAAATGACCAGATCGTAACTGTCCTCAGGGAGTGAACAGCTTGGTAGCATGCCACAATATACATTAGTAGTTTTGTCTGAATGATTTAATCAACGTTATTTACATCAGTACAATACTGCCTCCGCTGCAGCAGGGGTCGCCACCGCTTCGTTCACCGCCATTATTGAGCTCTGAAAGCAGTTCGAAAGTCCCGCCTCTTCCGCTACGTCAGCAAGATGGCGTCCATTTAGTGCAAGCAGTGTGTTTTTTTCTGCACTGGATTTTTGACCGGTTTTAGGGCAGAATCCGGGTATTTTCAGTGCACTGAATTTTAGTTGAAATCGCACTTGCACTCAAAAGTAGTGTACCACGTGTGCAAGTACGCGGACTGAGACAGACCCAATGTCATTTAAAAAAACACAACAAACCCTGCTGAAAAAACCAGCTAAGACCAGCTTAAGCTGGTCAAGCTGGTTTTAGCTGGTAGCTGGTTTTAGCTAGCCTGGTACACCAGCCTGACTAACGCCATGTATGAGATACACGGCAAGTCAGTCTGGATTCCCTCCGCTGGAGACTGATTTCCAATGCGAGACGAGAGGCGGGACTAACAGGAGGAAAGTGAACCGGAGAGAACCAATCAGAAGTGACTGTAGCAGGCGTAGCTCGGCACTCTGTTGCTACGTTGCTATGGCGACGCCGGAAGTCAGCGTTTACACGTTGTTTTTCCCTCTCTATTTAATGTAGTTTTCTTGTGTATGTTAACATAGAATGTTTGGTTTTGTTATTATAAATACTCTGTTACATGTCAGCATTGTTTATTGCTGAACTACTTATATGAGAAAGCGTTTCTGTCGCACGTCATGTGACTATGACCCGGAAGCTGTTAGTTACGCACCAAAACAGAGCAAAAAAGTGGTGGAAACGTCGGAGGAGTTTAACGTTCATCTGTTAATAATTCTACTGCTGCGCTGTGATTGGTCCGGTCAATTTTTTACCGGAGTGGAATCATTCTCCAATGGAGGGAATCCAGACTGACTTGCCGTGTATCTCATACATGGCGTTAGTCAGGCTGGTGTACCAGGCTAGGTTTTAGCTAGGTTTTGGTAAGCTGGTAGCTGGTCTTAGCTGGTCAAGTTGTCTTGGCTGGTCTTAGCTGGTCTTGGCTGGTCTGAGCAGGTCTTGGCTGGTCAGGCTGGTTTTGGCTGGTAGCTGGTTTTAGCTAGGTTTTGGTCAGCTGGTAGCTGGTCTTAGCTGTTTTTTTCAGCACGCGTAGGAAACTTCATCTTCAAGTCATGCTGCATAAACTGCACCTCCACAGTGGGAGGTTTTCTGCTTTGTTTGCTACAAATTCTTCTCTGCAAATTCTCTGGCGCAGCAGCAGTTAGCAGTCCGTTAGCTATATTTGTTAACAGTGAGTGGCGC
This sequence comes from Atherinomorus stipes, assembly GCA_023101725.1. Lineage (NCBI taxonomy): Eukaryota > Metazoa > Chordata > Actinopteri > Atheriniformes > Atherinidae > Atherinomorus > Atherinomorus stipes. Next base: position 181,872 of record JALJCO010001881.1, on the reverse strand, counting down.
ACAGGGGGTCACGTGGGGGACAGAGAGAGGGGAGGGACAGAGACGAGACATAAAGGCATCGATTCGTTCTTTCTATACATTGCGAATGACCAATTCCTGCCTTTTGGTGCGAATGGCAGGAGTTGGTCAGAGTTTTTACAGACCTGCAGCTCTCACAGAGGTCTGACTTTTTTCCTTTCTTTTTATGAATACATGATGTATTGACTACTGTTAAGATGGAAGGACCATTTCACCCAGTATAACAAAGAGTTTCTGAGCAGGATAGCCAACTCTGACTTTAAACTGCAGATGAAGGAAATATAAGCATTTTAGAATTAAATTATCTCTACAGTTTAATGTATGCAGTGCTGCTTTTAGGTTTTGGATTAATCATCTAGCTGCCACCAACCACACTATCTATTCATTAATTTAAATTCTAATAAACTTAAAAACAGGTGAGTTAAAATGAAACTCATCCCCTGCATGGTTGTTAAAAACCAGTATGTGAACCAAAGCAACCAAATACATCATTTGTTTGGCTATAAACATATTTAATTCAACAGATCTACTCTTTAAACTGCTCAAGTAGCCATTGAAAGAACTGCAACTTCTGGCATCTATTTGAGTCAGTTTTATTTTTTCATGAGATGTTATCTCATGGCCACATTTCATTAAATCATGGCAACAAATAATTAACATGTGGGAGTTGTTGCTATGTGTTACAAATGTGTGGAAATGACTTGTGCCCAGTTGTTGCTAATACTTCAAGAGCTTAAACCATATCCATATGTTGTCCAAAAAATGAACTCCATTCGCTGAAATATGGGGATTACTGAATATGAGTATTTTTCATATAGGCCTATATGTGATTGACTGGTAACTTCCCCATCACTCCACTTCCAAAGTTAATGTTTGTAAATGATCATAAACATCATAATTAAGAAAGGAAAACTGTTTTTTGCCCCCCAACATCACGCCCGATGGCCTGTAAATGCAAAAAAGTGTTGCCATTACACTTTTTTCAATACTGCTATTGAAACGTCTGAAAAACCACCCCATGAGAGCGTAAAGATACTTTTGCAATATTTGAGTTTTTTTTTCTAACAATGAAGGTGCTTCCATTACCAGCTTTTGATTACGATATTTAGGTTTTGCAAAATTGTATAGTGTATAGAAATGCAGCCTGTAGGACATTAGGACTGCCAAAATTGAAAAGAATCAGAACGGGGCGACCACCGTTTTAGACTTCCACTGCCACAAAGATGAGATTGAACCGTAAATGCCTCTTTATTTGTTTTTACCTGTTGTTGATTTATTTTGCTCTGACATTGAAAACAGCTCATCTGCTTTAATCCCTCTTTCCCTTCGCACCTCCTCTGTCCTCTTTTGTTTTCCTCCTTTTTTTTTCCCCTTTTATTAATTTTTTTCCCCCCCCCCCCCGTCCCCCCCCCCCTCCCCACTTTTTTCCCCCCCCCCCCCCCCCCCAACCCCCCCCCCCCCCCCCTATTAACAATTATTTAGTTTTTTTTTGGGGATTTTTTTTTTAAAAAATTTTTTTAATAAACCAGGAGAACTTACACAATATCCCTTTAATAATAAATAATGAATAAATGGCGCAAGGCAAGTTGTTAAAAGTATGAACGGCTACCAGAGAGTGGGGTTACAGCTTTATTGAAGAGGGTGACGTTTCTGACACTTAATCCTAATTGTTAGGAGATTGGTTGTTGGCTGCAGTCAGGCTCCAATCAGGATTTGAAAAACATTCAATAAGAGCTACTGTATGAGGGAAAAAACAAAACCTAATGCTGGTTTCTTTAGGAGGTAGAGAAATGTGTAGTTTGCCTGTAAAAAATAACTTATCAACTGTAGATGATTATTAATGAAAGCTCCTGTATTTTACAACTCAAGTGATCATTTGTTTGCGGCACAATACCTGCTTCAGATACTGTAAAATGATTTTGTGCCAAACACTATCAAGAATAGACTCAAAGAGACAAAACAGTTCAATTAAAAACATTTACTGTTGTCCTGAAGGAAATGAGTGTTCATGGTAAGAAGACCAAACATGATAGGCATAAAGGAAATACATCAAAAGGAAGAAAACAACAGGAAGTTTTGACTTGATAACACCACTTGTGTGTTGACCCTGGATATGAGGATCCCCAGGTCAGCGAAGATTTGGGCTTTTACCTTCTGGTCCAGCTGATAATGGTCAAAGGCAAATTTTGACCAACAGCACCTGAAAGTTAAACAGTCTGCAACATTTTTTTTCAAGGTGCTGAAAGAGTATTTCAGCCCTGGATCTTTTGCATTTCCCCTGAGGTTAAACAGTATACAGATTAGATAAAGGAAAGTGTGGGGAAGATAACGCTGCAAGTTAAAATCTTGCTCACATTCAACCAACAACTCTTTGTCTTTGCTGTCAGTTTGTTGCCTATATAACAATTTCACTTCATCAGATGAGGAACACAACTAGGCCAATGTGGGGTTCAGTGTCTAACTCAAGGACTCTTTAATATGTGGACTGTGGAAATGAAGATTTAAACCGTCTTCCAGTTGGCAGAAAATTCCTCAACCTCCCCAGCCACCACCCCCAACCTGAGCAGTGTGAATATTAGAGTTTGAAAGTTGATCTTGTAAGCAGTCGCAGCTAGTCCTACAGGCAAACTTAAAGTTAGCAGATTTATATGCTATAATGAAAATTAATATGTCAGGATACTTTAGAGATACCTTAGAGATCTCCGGATAACATACCTACTGTAAGTTATCATTACCTTAGATGACTGTCCAATGTTGCAAGTCCAGATATTCACGCTGCTTTCCATGTTGGTAGTTACAAAGTAACTATAGGACTAGTTCCCAAGGCAACGGTGGCGCCGCAAAATGAGGCAACACACAAAAGGCCCGTTGGATTAGTCAATACTTAAAGGATAATTTGTGCTCCGTTCACATCATAAAGGGGGACTTCCATGTCAAATGTTGTCAAGCATGACCAATAACCTCCACCTGCAGCTTGCAGGAATCAGATATTCAGCATGGTTCCATGGCCAAATAAGTGGGGTTAGAGTAACCCAATCAAAATGGTTTGTGGCCGGAGTCAGGCATCCAACCATGTCCAGTATCCGACTCGACCAATCCTTCCAGAATGCCAATGGAATTATGGTCGGTCTTGTTCACGCCAGTCGCAGGAAGCGATGCCATCGCTATTGACGACAGCTGTAGTCCACAAAATGGCTTTAAGTAAAACCTGAAAAAATCAAAGTTCTTCACAGTATTTTCTTTTCTTTGAAAGAATTTTTTTTTTATTCAAACCCGTAACCAACACATCTGGAATCCAGGGCAGAAAACGACTGGGACCAGAAAATAACAATTTTCTCCCACTGACTTCCATTTATATTTTTTCATTTCTAAGGTCTTGGGGGCTCACCGGAAGGGGTGTGACTTCAGCTCAACATTAGATCAATCACAGCCTCTTCTTCTTTGTTCCTTTTACTGGTTGTGCGTAAGCTATACTTAAAAGGGAACTTCCATTTTTTTAATCTGGACCTATTTTCTAGCATGAAATATGTTCATTTACTCACCCAGACAGTTTTGGTACAACTTGAATTCCTTTGGGAGATATTTAGATCCACTCCAGATCAGTGTATGTCCAATATAATGGAAGTGATGGGGCAACCACGCGTGTAGCCTCTAAGTAAGGCATTATCTGCCACAAACTCCTTCATTTCACTAATGTTTTGTTATGAAACATTAGTCGGACCCCCACTGTGAGCTCAAAGCGACTTTTTTGTGGTGATTCATCCTTATTTACAGACATTTACTTGATACGGTGTCGCACAATAGTGACGTCATCAAAGCCACTGCAGTAAAAATATCTGTAAATAAGGATGAATCACCACAAAAAAAGCTACTTCGAGCTCACAGGGGGAGTCCGACTAATGTTTTGTGGCAAAACATTGGTGAAAAGAGGCGGATAATACCTTATTTAAAGGCTGCACGTGGTTGCCCCATCACTTTCATTATATCGGACATACGCTGATCTGGAGTGGATCTAAATATCTCCCGAAGGAATTCAAGTTGTACCAAAACTGTCTGGGTGAGTAAATGAACATATTTCATGCTAGAAAATAGGTCCAAATGAAAAAACAAACTTCCTCTTTAACAAGTCTGCCCCCACTATTTCTGGTGGCACTGCTGCATTCTAATATACTATATCCTCAATATTCAGAAATACACACAAAATGAATGCAGAGGGTGGACAAAAGGCTCCATCTGTCAGCATATTTGACACTGAGCATGAATGAACCCTTACACAATCAGAAATAGTGCAGGATTTGTCATGAAGGATCTGAACCCCATCTGCTTTCACCCATTCATACATATAGAAGTTATAAACTTCCAAGCTTTGCTCTCATCTGCTTGGCCATGTAGGAGAGCATCTGAAGCAGCAAATAGTTTGCAATTTCTGAACTGAAAGGACTTTCTCCACTTCAAAGATGAAATCTTTCACATAGCTCATCTTTTTAAGGTATTTAGTGCATTAACTTGCCTCTAAACTGTGAGCATAGTCAGATAATGTCTCTGTTGTCTTTGCAGAACATTAGCCATTTTAGTCTTGTAAGTTTGTTTGAACACCACTGGGTTCACCATGTAGCACCAGTACACCAGCCTGCAAAAGTCAAATGACAGAAGTGAGAACTGGGACCAAAGCCGTGTAATTTATAACTATGTTCATATACAGCCAATTAATAAAAGGTTGCCAAGCTAAAGAAACCAACGGACATCAGTTTCTCTTTGAGCATGCACGGAGTGAGATGAGAGGAAAAGCTTATCTTAAGATCAGGTTGGCTGTAAGAAATTAACCTAGCCAACAAAAGGAAGAGTATTTATACATTTGAAAAAAAAAGAATACTAGTTCCTAGAAATGTTTTTTATGGTAAAAATACAGCTGAACGTAACTTAAAGTCGGATTAGGAGGGTCTGGGGATTTTTTTTTTCTTTGCTCTTGGAAATGTCAGAGTGGAGCCTCATATGGGTTCATCTGAGCCCAAAAGCAACCTTTAGGCTGTTAATTTTGACCAATATACATTTAATTTTACAGTTTTACTATTTTAAAAGGGAAGTAGCTCAAAGTATGAAGTGTGTGGACTCGAAACTCGTCTAGTCCTTCCTCTTCTTATGTATTTCCCTGCAATCAAAAGGCTTTCACACTTTTTTCTAATCACAAGTGAGCTCATGTGTTTGGCTAAAAGTTTTATGTTGCAAAAAAACAAACACCTGCTCCACCCAGAAACTCTAAGAAGCCCTCTGTCAGCTTACATGAACCAAGCTGCTGGCTTGCACAGCACAAGTTACATTTACGACACTTATACTACTTACTACACACAATATATCAAACATTTTACTTGAAATAATACTGTCAGAGGATACAGATCATTCAGAGCATTTAATTTAACTTTTGTCGTTGCCGTTGACTTTATAGGTTACAAATACATGTAAATAGCAGTAGAAGTCTAAGGAAAAAAAAAACCTATAAACATGTAATCAACAAAACAATAAGCTGCAATGAACAATAGCTATGAAGTCTCTGCAGCCTATAGAGATGACACCTTAAAAGGTTGTGGTTAGGTGCTGGCAAAAGGTGATGCAGACCATGTCTGGTCTGCAGCATTGCCAGCCACAGCTGCTACACGGTGGCAATTTCTCAGGCTTCCTGGAAATACTTTTTACCAGCCAAAGATGGGCTGGAAGTTAAAAGAAAGACAACTAATCCCCCTTTGTTTTCTTTCAATGACCTGGTTCACATCGCTCTTTGCCTTTTCAAGCCACAGGTGTGCCTGCCACTTTACATCTCAGTCCAACAGTCACTGTGCCATTGTCTGTGCTCACTCTGTCTGCTGTTTGTGGCTCAGTGGCAATTATTGGAGTATGTCTGGTGCTAAACAGCATGTGCACTAATGCAAGAGTACACTTTTTGAATCTGTGTGCGAACCTTTGTGTATGTGCGCCTGTGTGTGGTTCAGGGAAGGTGTCATTAAAGTTCCTAGTAGTGACTCAGATGCTTCTTTTCTTTTCTATTTGAGACCCTCTGTCTCGTTTATGGACCAGACTGCTGTTCCAGACAGTAATGGAAGAGAGGAGCAGGATAAAAACAATCCATCTCATTTATTACTTTTCAAAATCAGCCAACCATAAGTATTGATGTATGTTTGAAAGATGCATGGCATTATGGTAATACTTTTCTTTATTTATTCAGAGGCAAAGATTTAAAGGACTTCAAAGAGTTGAAAGGATGCAAAAATGGACCGTAAAATAAGAAAAAGGAATATAAGAAGAGATACTTCTTCTTTGACCCTATGACATAGATCTGTGTTTCTGAACTTCCTTCCATTTAAAGAACCACACAAATATCAAGTGTTTATTCTGTAAAACCACAAATAACAGAAGCCCTCAGCTTCTTTCTGAGACATTTCCTCAGGAAATACCCTGGCCATCGCTTGCCAGCCTTAAAGTTTGCAAGTGTAAATATATATGTATGTATGTATATATATATATATATATATATATATATATATATAAATACAGGGCTCCAGACTAACTTTTGTCACCAGGAGCACAGTGGCCCCCAACTTAAATTTTTAGGAGTGCAGGCAGAAACTTTAGGAGTGCACACTGAAATTGACTAGCAAAGCAAGTATTCAACTAATGATGAATAAATGAATAAATTATGATAATGGCACTAGGAAGGGATGACAAAATTGCAGGTCACTCCATAACAATGATGGTCCATGATGAAAAACACTGAGACCTCCTGACCAATTGATTGCTAACCTGGTGTCACTGGCAATGACGTGATGTTTGCTGTTCATAGTTGAGGATCGCAAATCTGAAGGGGGCTTTTATTTTGAAATTTACCTGCCTGATTTTCTATCTTTTTGCTGAGAGCTTGACACTTTCTAGAAGCATGCTCCGTCAAAAATATAGACGCTGCAACGACACACTTCTGACTTCTGGCGTATGGCACCCTGGAGTGAAGTAAACTGTTGACTAAAACAGACATGTTTAGTTTCAGAGGCGGTGCCGCACACAAAACTGGTGTGCATCTTTACTGACCAGTAATTCTGTCAGCAACTAAATGTGTTTAAAAAATGGCAAATTTATTGGTCAGTAGATGAAAAATTTACTCGCATTGTCTCACATTTTAGACGCAAAATGTGACCATTTGCGGTCACATGTGGCTGACCAAAGTTTTTATTGGCTACATCCTTATTTGGAAAAACTGAGTAAATTGCCCGTTTCTGGGGGAGTTTTTTTTTTTTTTTTTTTTTTTTTTGTTAGGCTATCTGTTTGCATCTAGGGCATTTTAAACAGTGAAAATATGTTTGTTTAGACATGACAGCGTTTAGAAAATAAACAAACTTACAGGTAATGACAATGTTGTTGTTGCCTCCTTCAGTGTTGCTATTTGATTTTTTTTAAAAATTTTAATCCATTTATTCGACAACCCCGACTTGATTTCACCCATGTTCAGGAATACAGACTAGCTCAATACTGTGTATCAGCTGATGGTAGGAGGGGAGGCTGTTCGCTTAATGGTTTGCTTTAATTGGAAAATATGAATTACGTAGAAAGGCGACTACATAGAATGATAAGCTGCTGTTTGATTCAAACATTTTTGAACACAGACACAAAGCTGACCCCCAATGAACAGGGACTTTGATACCCACTCTTGGCATTCACATGGCCTCATCAATGCACAACAGATATTATAGCCCCAACGCCAAAGAAAAAGGACATTTGTTGTCATGGTACTTCTAATATAGAAAATATTAATGAATTAATGATAAAGTTTTAAAGGTGCAGTGTGTAAGAATTAAATGACATCTCGTGATGAAGATGGGTATAGCAATGATTTCATATTCCAAGCACTGTTGTGAATGTAGTGTGGCCGTGAGTGGCCAAAATTCTCCCAGAGAAAAAGATGTATTCATCTGTGAGTGGATCCAGTGGTCTCAGGTGTAGCTATGACTGTACTACAGGGAACTATTTTCAAAGCCTTTTGAGGCATTACTCATCCCAAACAGTGTTCTAACTCTCATTACACCCACCTGATACAGCAGTTTTAAAGTTCAGGAGGTTCTCACTTCACACTACAATGTCCATTTAGGGACACTAGTAAAAATACAGGCACAAATATGGCAGCCTCCACGTATATGGACCCCCAGCTAGAAGATATAAATGGCTCATTCTAAGAAAATAAACATTTAACAGCTATTCTTGTACAGCAAGAAACAAAGTTTTGAATTATACATTACATTTTTCTGCCATTGACCTTTGATTTTCTTAGACACTACACCTGTGTGATACTTATATACATGTAATACTTAAGCATTTACCTGACCTTCACATGATATTGTACATTGAAGAAATATAGTATATTTTTGATTGGTAAAGATCCCTATGAAAAACGTGCTGGCAGGGACTCATGTGGTAGAGTGGGTTGTCCAATGGTTCAATGGTCCAATGGTCCAGTGGTCTGATGGTTGGTGGGTTGAATCCCACTACCCTCGGTCAATCTGTCAGTTGTGTCCTTGGGCGTGATGCTTCACCCTCTGCCTCCAGTGGCAGTATTACTGATGTATGAATGTTTGGGTGTGTCATACAGGCTGTTGGTGTGGACTGGCTGCTATGTTTCCATCAGTCTATCCCAGTAGTCGTGGCCTTACCAGCACTGAGTATGACTGAATGTCTTGTCCTCTCCTTCAGTAATAATGCAGCACTGCCTCTGGTGGGGAGTGGAACATGTTATTTTTAAGGTCCAATTTGTTTCAATGCAGCATGAAAGCAAACTCAGTTCGGGAGAATGTTGCACCCCACCCCTCCCTCCAGTTGTACCAAGTCTAGTGGTCTACTAGACTAGTGGTCAATGTGTTTGCTTCCTTGGAGAAAATTTAACATCAAGTTTTCAAATAAAGCCACAACCAGCCTGTAGCTGGTCTACCTTAGCTGCAAAATTATGATGCACAGATTTATAGGGAACTATATAAATGGGTACAGCATCTTCCTTGAGTCTCCATTGGTTTATAACCCCTCTACAATGATAGAGTCAAGGACGTAGTCTGTCATATAACCTAATATAGCCTTATCTTATGACTTATTTCTTATCAGTATCAAACAAACAAGATAGCATTTGTCATTTAATGAGTTTTGAAATTGTTTGTAGGGGAATTTGTCCCTTTTTGAAACAAATAGGCTGTTTTCCCACAGTTTTTGGTATGTTTAATGCTGCCAAGGAGGAAATGTAATTGCCGATGTTTGATTATTTGTCTGTCAGTTAGCAAAATAAGTCAAAAAGTGATGAAGAGATTTGGATTATATTTTCAGGGAATATTGATCATGGCTTAAAGTTTCGCTTTTCTGTGTTTTCTGTGTTTTATTGTTTTTTGTGTGCTATTGGGTCTTTGAGTCGATTGGGAATCTCATTTTCCTGTTGTTCTCTTTTTTTCTCTCCTCTCTTCTTTCTTCTATATCCTCAACCTTTTCTTCTTCTCCTTCTCTTCTTTATTTTTCTTCTTTTTTATCCTATTTTATTCTCTTTCCCCCCCCCCCCCCCCCCCCTCCCTCCCTCCCCCCCTCTCCCCCTCTCTCCCTCCCCCCCCCCCCTCCCCTTCCCTTCATTTTTTAATTGTTAATCTTCTTTTTTTTCTCACCTTTTTTTTAAATTAATTTTATATAAATTTTTCTTCAACCTGGGAGCGACCACCCCTTCTGTTTTCCTTTTTTTTTTTTTTTTTTTATCTTTCTTTTCTCTTATACTTTTCTCTCTCTCTCTTCTTCCCACTTTCTTTCTTTATCCTTTCTCTAACTCCCTCCCCACCTTTTCCTAATTCTCCCTATAATTCATAGCGAAATAAAATTTATCTAATCTAAAATTAATCTCCTCGTTTTCCCCTAAAATCCCCATTTCCTCCCCCCCCTCTGTTTTTTTGAGAAGTATTCTGCCTTCTTATCTATACTCCCTTTTTTTTTTTCCCTTTTTTTTTTGTTTTTATTTATATTTTATTTCCAACAACATAAACTAGTTTTTTTCTTTATATCTTCTCTCATTTAAAGAAGAACTAAATAAATTTTGGTGTTGATCCAGATCATCATCTGGATCCAGTAACTTTTTGAAGGATTCTTTATCATTGCGAGTTGGGGCCATATGGAACTTATCTTGCTTCCATTGACAAAAATCTTGGAATACACTGAACCATTTCTTTGATGTATGAGTCATTAAATACCTGTACTCACAAAACTATCCTGTCAACCGCCAAAGATTTAAGTCTGAAATACACGAAGACTGGCCTAATATGAAAAGGACCTGTGTTAAAACACTGAAACACCCACTTTCCTACAGTATCCTCTGTCATTCAGTCACATTGATTTATGGATTTAACGACACCTTTGACAGACCACAGAGTGCAACATTAATTACAAAGCCGCTCATTTCCTACAACATGTACCAAGAAGGAGTCTTTGGAGCGAGAAACGTGAGTGGATAAAACTTTAATAGGTGGCAGGGGAACAGAATATGTGTGGGATAGAGCCTTGGGAGAATCATGAGAAATGACCTGCATACTCTGATTTCCTGCTACGCCTCAGTATGTTCTGCCCTGTCCTCTATAGTAAAAACTACATGTGCCTTCCAGACGTTTCTGCTCATTGTGTTGTCCACCAGAAAATGTAAATCCTAACTTCTAACATAACACACACACACGCTCAGCAGCAGGGGCTCTGACTGGCTGAAGTGGCAGGAGGCATGATGGTTGCGTTAAAACCGCTGGTATCCAAACAGAAGTAAAACCTGGTTCCACTGCCCTGCTAAGCTCCATATGTTTCCAGTAAAAACTTGTGTTTAAACAAACCCCATCCGATCAGTGTATAGCGATAAAAGCTCAGCATTTGCCCTGAACTAGTGAGAGAATCAGGCATAAACATGTGACTCACAGGAAGGATAGTGGGAAAGGGATTGGGAGATAATTGGCTTGAATTGATCCAAGACGAGGACTTTGGAGCTGTTTCCAAAGATGAGATTAAACCACAGCGAAGCTTAAAGGCTGATGATAATACTAACAGATACCATGTGTCCAATGAAATGACCTTTTCCAGCTTTTGACACCGATCCTCCCTCTCAGTGGACAGCTCAACACAATAAACAGTGCAGACCAATCAAAACATTGTCAGCTTTCCAAGACATATAAAACACCATGTTGCTGCTGGAAACTGTGGCTCCTCTCGGCCAAAAGCATCCAGATGAAGTCAGCTGTGGACAATTTGGCCTCTCTGGGAAGCGGTGGCCAAGGTGCGTAAAGCTGCAAATGTTCTCATGCCAGGTTACTAAGCCTCGAGGGTCGCATGTTCGGACTGGAGAGAATGTGCTCAGTGTGCCCTGGTTTGGTTTTACAGTGAAATACCTCACATAACTTCACAGCCACTACATAAACCAGCTGGGGTGTCAAAGGGTCTCCTGGTTGCCATGTGCTGGGCCCCGTCACCGTTACACTGCTCAGAATCACACGACTTGTATCACCGAGAGCAGCTGGGGTCTCGCAACTGTTTCGTGTCTCTGCTGCAGAACCCTCTGTTTGAACCCATAAATCACCAGTGACAGGGCAGAAATCAGACAATGTGCATGGTATGATAGTTTATCTTGATTACAGAGAACAAAGATATGATAGCTTACTTCCTCTGAAGGAAAGTTTTTTTTTCCTTATTCACTAGTAATCTGCTTCCATATCCACTTCCTCTAATTGAGCACTGGATGCAATAATAAAAAAAGGGGAAAAGTTTTAAAACAGATATAAGACAAGAGTCAAAACTACAGCTTTCATATACAGGATGGCAAATTAACCCTGATGCTTGAAATATTAAAAAAAAGCAGTGCCACAACACATTATTTTACTTCTACAGACATTTACAATGATGTTTTTCTTGATTTCTTACTCTTATTTCATTTATTTTTGCGCTTATTTCATCTTTCATTCTGTGTACCGCTTATCCAGTTCAGGGTCTTGGGGGTTGCTGGAGCCTATCCCAGCTATTATCAGACGAGAGGTAGGTATACCCTGGACAGGTCGCCAGTCTGTCGCAGGGCCAAACGACAGACAACCATTCACAGTCACTCCTAGGGGCAATTTAGAGTAACCAGTTAACCTAACATGCATGTCTTTGGATGGTGGGAGGAAGCTGGAGAACCCGCAGAGAACCCATGCTTACACGGGGAGAACATGCAAACTCTACACAGGAAGGCCACTGTTGGAATTGTTCGAACCCCCTCCCCAGGTGGGACTCGAACTAGCGACCTTCTTTACTGTGAGGCTGCAGTGCTACCGTGCCATGCCACCGTGCAGCCCTAGTTTATCTGTTCTATTAGATATTCCAGTTTATAAAATATGTTGCCATATTGTTATAATATAACTATTCTTTTACATTAAATAAACAGATCAGTCCTGTTGTTACGTCAAGCTTCTTTCAGCTGAGGCTTCTCTTCAAAGTAAAGCCCTATTTGTGCCAGAAAGACAGTGAAAGAGTCATTTTTATCACCTCTGGCCTGGACGACTGCAGTTCCCTGTATGTTGGTATTGAGCAGCTTGCTCTAAACTGTCTTCAGCTTGTTCAAAATGCAGATGCTTGTCTTTAAACTGGGACAAAGTCAGAAGTGGGAACATATTAATCTGGTGCTCTCCTCTCTTCACTGGCTCCCTGTCAAATTGATTTTAAGATTCTTTTATTTGCTTTCAAAGCTACGTTCACGCGGTGATGTTCAGAAGAGAAGATGCAAAAGTGGTGTCTTGTCTTCATCTTTTTATCCGCGTTTACACGAGCGTCATCATGAAGAAATCTGCGTGCATATGAGTACGCAAGAGTGTGTGGAATTCAATTGGATATGCACGCCAGGCCGTTAGGTGGTGCTGTGATAGAACTCCACCATGTCCGCATGCGTAAAATCCACCTTAGATCCGCTGGGTTTACATAAGGTATGTCTCATTTCGGGGTTTGCACCACAGACTGTAATTAAACACTACCTGCACACGACAAAGTGCGTGGATGACATAGGCTACGGAGTGGCCTATGTCGTCCACGCACTTTGAAGCCGTTAAATGGTTTCTGAAATGAGACAGCCTCATAGTCCAACATTGTTGTCATTCCTGTATGTGTGACGTCAACGCGCATGCGACGTGAGCATGGCGTGAGCAGGTCCACCATCATTTTTGCGCTTTGGATCGTGCAGACGGGAGCACAACAGCGTCACGTCTTCAGGAATTCCATATTGAAATGAGTCTTCAGATTTTTGCATCTTCGACCCAGAATAACGCCGTTGCCGTGTGAACGAAAGGCACTTCCGTTGAAATGTTTTGTCATTTTTAACCGCAATCGTCCTCGTGTGAATGGCCCCTTTATTGGCAGGAGTGGGCAATCCTGGTCCTCAAGAGCCGGCACTGTGCAGATATTATGAGTTTCCCTGTGGTAACACACCTTGTGACCTGTTCAGAGCTTCACATCAAGCTCTGCACAAATACCTACTGATTGGAGTCAAGTGTGTTGCAGGAGGGAAACTCCTAACACCTGCAGGATGCCGGCCATCAAGGACCAGAGTTGCCTTTCCCTGGGTTATTCTCACACTATGACTGTCCTGACCCAGCTGCATCAGCCCTCCACGGCCTTTAGGTCATCAGATAGGATGAGTTTAGATCAGGGATACTCACTTTGGTCTTACAAGGGCCACAATCCAGCAGGTTCTCCATCTCTCCCAGCTCTAACACACCTGACTCAAATTAAATAGATCCAATAGCCAATCAAGCTCTGCACAATGAATCATTAAATTGTGTTGGAGCACGGAGACGTGGAAAACCTGCTGGATTGCGGCCCTTGTAGGATCCAATTGAGTAACCTGGTTTAGATGTTTCTTGAACAAAACTAAAAACAAGACAAGACATTTTTAAGACAAATTAACCTTTTTAAGACAACTTTTTGACCTTCACTCTGCGTTCTGGACTCATTTGATATCTCAGTGACCTCTGTGCATTTCTGAAGCTGTTGCTTCCCAGCAGCATCCCGATGTTGAGAAACCATTTCACAACTTTTCTTTATCCGATGCTGCATGATGTTGCAGCAGAGTTTCACTTTACTCATTGCGTCATATGCTCACAAACACTGTAGCTGTTGCACCAAAGGAATTTATGTTAGAAGACGCTATCGAAGGTAGAGATAAAGGAACAGAGTGTTGTTGCAAATTAAAGAAGTCTAAAGACAAGTCTTTGAAAGTCTTAGGAGGCTCTGACCCTGAGGAGCAGAAAGATGGTTTTTACAAAGAGAGTTCAGACAGGCTGGCATGAGAAGAAATAAAGCCCTTGAAGATGTCCTCTTTACAAATCTTATACTGACGTGTTCAAGCACAGAAATCATATATTGTCGTATAAAAGGAAGATTGATGATACTACCAGGGTTAAGGTGACATTCTTCACGAATGTTAAGTTATAAAGGGTTGATAAGATATTTTCTTCCTTAAGAGATAAGACAAAAGTCAAGGTAAGACTGTTTTTTACTATGGAGAGAGCTCACAGTACAGAATGCAAGATGGATGCTGAATTGGCTGTTCATAGGAGGTGCCTAATTAAAAAATCCTCAAAATTTCTATTGTGTCTTTAAAACCTGAGGCCCCCAGTTTGGGGACTTTCAGAACAGTTGGTGGCAAACTGTCTGAACTAACCTCAACCTTTCTCATTTTTTTCTGCTTCGTACACAAGACGTCATTTCAACGTTGTTTTTTGGGCTAAATTTGGTTGGTCCGTCATAGCCATATTTAAGCCTAAAAATAGACGTTGAAAATGGGGCTGAGTTTGGACCGTCGAAAAATGTCTTTTTAACGTCCAATTGAAAGACGGCTTTTCACCTTTCACTTTTCAACCGAACCAAAACGCTGTTTCAACGTTTTTAACGGATGGACATGATGTCTTTTCAACATGTTTCTGGGTGGGTACTATCAGATTTGGCCTTCTCAGAAATAATGTTTGCATGTTGTACAATGATAACGATTTACAGCTGCATCAGATATTCAAATTCATTCTAAGAGTCTGTGTGGATCTTTTGAACAAGTCTTAAAATTTTTGTTTATGCTTTGTGCCTTCTTCAATAATTCTTCACTGGTAACACATATACTGATACCTACACACCTTAACAAATCTCACAACTGTTCCCTTTAAACAATCTAGAGGCAGGAATAAGAAAAGACACTTGCGAGTGACACCACTGGCGCTGCGGGTAACTGCAGCCACCAGCGAAGCAGCACGGGAGCGTGCACAAACTGATGCTATAATGTTGTTTACTGCACTGATAAAGTCTTTTTCTTTGTAGTGACACTTTTTGGTTTCTTTCAGTTGATCTGGATCGTTTACTGACGGCAGAAGAATCCATAACGATCCCTTACAGTGTTTGAATTCACCGCAACGTCTCCTTCTTGTATCAAAACTGTCGGGGACGCGTATGCAGTATCAATCGACGTCACATCTGCAGGACTGCGTGGGAAATTTGGCCACCAAATCGCAACGCATTATGCAATATCACTACACTGAAATATTGCGATATTTTATGTTGAGATATCATATCGATATTAAAAACCGCTGTATCGATATTTTTTGCTGACGAAATCTCGCGAGATTTTGTAAGAGAACAGTGAGATCTCTCAAGATTTTGTTGTTCTAGCTGCAGCGGTTCAGCATGTAGACCAGTCCCTGCATTAGCACTGATATCTATGTGCATCTGCAGGTTCAAGTTAAACTTTAGACATGGTGTAAAGTACATATTAAAATGTGTGACCAAGTTTTCATAGACCATCCAGTTGTTTGAGATTATAATGAAATAATGCCTGAAATGTTTATTTTTTATATGCTCCCTTAAGAAGAACCACTGTGCACTTTGTTTTACTGTTTTGCTCATTTCATATGAATTGATGTAACTTATGTACTACTGATTGATAATATTTTGTAATTCATTTCACATGGATTCACTTTGGTCAATAAATTTGGAGTGTCTTTCGTGGATATATTTATTGCAATATATCGATTTTTGCAGAATCACTGTATCGTGATATTATTGTTATCGTAGGCAAAACATCATGATAGTATTGTATCGCGAGGCACCATGTGATTCCCAGCACCTATTATGCAGCACACAGCCTGTTCAAGGTAACGGAGCGAGACGTGGGTGGGCTCATTCTTTTTGGTTTTTAACGCTTGATCACCCATCAGCATCAAAAAACTGGGCATGCATGTGAATTCTTTCACAATTCCTGCCTCTAGTCCTTATAATGTGACTCCACATGTATTTGAATTCACCATGTGGTTGCAGAGATTTACTTATTTCATTATGGATATGCAGTTTTCAAGCAGGGGCCTGGAAAATAGGCATGGAGCTAAAACAGTTCATGTCTACAGTTCTACATCATTCAACCCTGTGAAAGGTCTGAGAACCTGTTTGTTATGGACATAAATGGTCCCATACTTCTTGTGTATTGTCTGCTACAGAAGAGTGTAAATGATTGACCCAGTCTCATGGCAAAACATAAAAGAATGAAGAACATTTTCATCCTTTGATTTATATCGACACACACAATTTTCACAGTTTTTTGTGCTTGTGTACATGAAGTTAACTTCAGCTTCACAGCATTTCAATGGTAATAAATACACTGTTGCTTCATATTGACTTGGCAGAAAAAGTCCATATTCAGAGTCCAGAGGAGTTTGAGGAAGGAACTGTCATTTTTCAATTCAACTCTAATGTTTTTGCATTTTTTACCCCATATTTTGTGTCTTCCACATTCTAAACTGTCTCTCTGAGGTTGGGTATTTAAAGTGAGTTAAGGTTAAGGTTATGAAAACATCACTGCTTGCAGTGAAAAACAGACGCTGTAATAACTTATCGGGTCAAAATATCCTTTTCCTGGATTAGTGACTGCCAACAACCACTCCCACTACTAAACACACACAACACGTTAGACACATGGAACAGACGTCCCATTGAACTGCATGACTCCGAAAGTTGTGCTGTGTAGCAGGAAAAAATAAAGAATTTTGTCCGTTGTACATTTGTACAACGCTGTGTTTGGCAACTATTTTATTCTGCTGTGAGACTCAGATGAGAAATGGTAACAAAACAAGGTGGTTAGTATTTCTTTACATTAAGATCAGGGCAGAGGAAGTGTCAGCAGCAGTATGACAGATATAAGGCCCCACATGACCCCTCTTGGTTCAGCATATTAACTCCTGTGAATGTGTCACAATAATTTAGAAAAAAAAACCTCCAAACAGAACAAGGAGAAACATGGCAGTCATCGTATGCACGCTGCACACAAACACTTATGTAAAAGCATGTGGATCTGGTCTTACGGAAAAGGAAAAGCCCACTCCGGGTCAACAGAATGTTGCTCTAAGTCGGCAACTTATCCAGATTTGGCTCTTCCAGGATGAATGGCTCGTAGTTAAAGAAACACAACTCCACTCCTAAAATAGTTCAGTAAATTAAAACAGGTTGTTTCTGTAAGTGAAAACAGATAAACATTGAATGGTTTTTAAATCATATAAACCAATATTTTATACAGTTAACATACAGTAAAAACAAACCTAAAGATGGAACCTGGAAATTTCCAAACATTCCATGAAAAAAACCAAAAAAAATGGTTTGAGTTGGCAACAAGATGTTCAAAAATGTGCTGGTGCAACTGAAGACTGGCATTAAAAGAAACAGCTGGCAGAGTTTGATGGGGGGGGAGGGGGGGCACTTTTTCCTAGTTTGATATGTGTGTAGGTGATATGTGATTAGTCAATTAGTTGTGATTATGTCAACAATCAAAATAGTCTGCAACTAATTTCATGATCGACTCTCAAAATTGCCACTGTACCTTCCGCTGCCTTGTCTGCCGTTCTGTCATTGACATACATGTGTCGTCGTAGCTATCGGGGTCAGCTTTTCTTGAATTTTACGTTGACATAAACACACACACAACCAGTCAAATTTTGAACTCGTTCTTCCATGAGGTTTAATGAGAAAGTGTCCAAACTTTTGACTGGTACTGTTAATATGCTACAATTTACATACAATCTGATTTGTCAACTAATCGGTGACCAGTCGGTTATCAAAATAGTCATTTGTGGCTGCCCTATATGTATGTATTATATTGTTTTATTAATTTGTAAATAATTGCATTCTGTTTTATTTGCATCATTGTTCAAGTGTTTTAGAATCACATGGCACAGAAGTAGCTGGAATATGTAGATGTCACTTGACAAGCTTGTAAATAAATTATTTTACAGGAAACATTCAAATAAATTGGATGCTTTTTTTTGGATGCATTTTCTATTTGGGTAAAACTTTTCTTCCTTTTTCTTTTGAAAAAATAAAGATGGTAAAACAATTTGTCTCTTTCTGCTAGTGTTGTCGTAGCCTGGTACACCAGCCAGACCAACGCCATGTATGACATACACGGCAAGTCAGTCTCGGCTCCCTCCATTGGAAAATGATTTTCACTCCAGTAAAAAATTGACGGGACCAATCACAGGTGGGAGGCGGGACTTTACAACACGTCTTTTTTGGCGACTCAGTTCTCTAACCAAGAAAAGTCAGAATGGCTGCAGAGAAGCGATGATGTAATGATGCCCTTTCTGATGTCTTAAATGAGCTGCACATGCCCTTAAAGCCATAACAACTTGCTGCTCTGAGGGCTTTCATCTTACAAAAAGACATCACTTCCTGTTCCTGTTTGTCCCACCACTCGTCTCGAGTTGGAAATCAGTCTCCAACGGAGGAAGCCCAGACTGACTTGCCGTGTATCTCATACATGGCGACAGTCAGGCTGGGGTACCAGGCTATTGTCTGCGCACCCTTTAGATGAGTTTAACCTCTTAAAACTAAAGGATCTGAAGTTGAGGAACTATACAAACTAAAAACACATGGGTCAAAAATAATTCATAATGGGTTATTTTTACCCACTGCTGGGATAAAAAGGGGCCGACCCAGAAAATTGGGATATTTTTTTACCCAACTTTCGGGTTGAATATTTGACCCAGAAGTTGGGTAATATCAACTATAATGTTGGGTTATTTTAATCCACATGTTGGGTCAACGACCGAAATGTCCGTGTTGAAATAATCCAGAAATTAGTTTGTCCCTTTTCAACCCAGCAGTTTGACCCAGGACAGGACAGGTTGTTGCCAAACGTTGCCCAATGGTCATTTTAGAGACATCTCCTGAACTGTCTGTGTTAAAAGCTTTTTAATTTTGTTTTATTTCGGTTGCTTCACTTTATCAGAGTCAGTTTTTGCTGAGATAATTTTCTTAAATTATCCTATGATCTAAGGTTCAGAGCTGCAGCAGCATCATTGCAAAGAGATTCATTTTCATCCTGGAAGAGTTTGTTTGTTTGTTTGTTTTTCAGGCAAGTCTGATTCTTTTTTGTGTGTGTGCTACATGCCATCTACATTTATTCTTCACCAGTAACACAATTACTAATATTTACACATCTTAACAAATCTCTCAAGTGTTGCCTTTACTATGACACTAAAAGTATTTCAATTGTCCTTTTAATTGCAAAGATGTTCATATTTCATTATGGGTATACAATTATAAAGCTGAGGTCTAAAAAAGGGCTTGAAGGTTTAAGAAATATGTAGAATAAATGTCAGAACAATCTAAGATTTGGTCTAATATCTGTGGATCATCAGAGTGAAGTACACTAACTTGTACTCAGCCAACGTGCCTGCATGACATTTACTATATTTGCCTGTACGAGACTGAAAGTGTGGGGGAGTGTGATTTAAATTTAAGGCTCTGCAGATGAAAGTGAAGTAAAAGTGCAGATGTGTTGTAACACACAATCACACCGAACTACAAACCGAGTGTGAAGCCCGCACACACCTCAACAATTCAGCTCTCCTATTGTGGCTCGTGTCGCGTTTCGCTCCATGTAAAGAGTGATCGTGTGAGCTCACACGCTTTATGATTATGTGTGCATGGGTGTGTGTGAGCCAGGCTAAGCTGGTTTTAATAGCTTCCAGAGGTTGAAGAAGTGTCAGCCAGTAAAAACACAAGCGCTTACAAAATGTTGAGCAGTTCAGTTCCTGTATTAATGAGGTTATCAGCGCTGAGAGTGCTGGACCTGTTCTACTGGTTGTGAGTAAAAGGTTATTGCTTTGTGAATAAAACTTTTACACACATTTCTTGCGTGAACCACAGGAGGGAAGCATCCATGAAGCAAAACAGCGATTCCTAGAAACGACCTTTGATCCAAGATGTGAGTACAATGACAGACCCCAACAAACAATTATTAGACTTATAAAAAAACAACTTTTGTGCTTCAAAGTAACACCAAAGCACGAAGAAATTCAAAATCCACCCAAAGTGCCTCCCGATGGCCCAGCTTTCCCTTTCTTCCTTTTTTATTTTTATGTCATGAAACCAGAGAGGGAATAACAATACTTTTGGTTTCAGTTAAGTAGAGGATCAGTGAAACGTACCCACCCTGGCCTCTGTGATGGTCTGGCTGAGCCAAACAGCCGGTCCCCCTTCGTGGGCCTACACCACACTGAGAGAGCTCGCTCGTAATGAAGGGTTTCTGCTCGGCTTTTTTTGGAACCACAATGTACAGATTATATTTTCAAAGAAAATGTGAAAAAAGCACAAGCACAGAGAAACAGGGAAAGGGGAAGAAGTTAGACTTTAGGGTGTACAGATTTCTCCTTTATGATCAACAAGTCAAATATTTTCAAAGGACTGCTGTGTAGCAATAAAAATGGTTCATCTACCTGGACTGTAAAGAGGGATAATCCTGTCATATAGATAAATAAGAACTTGATAAGCTTTTACTGTAACATCAGTAGACAGACACCAAAGAGATAAAACATGATGCGGTAAACTAGCAGCCTGTTATGCTGTAGTATCTATATTCAGTTGTGGGATGTAGATCTGTGATCAATCTTAATTAAACTATATAAATTAGCATAAAAAAATAAGGAAAACTGTGTTTGGTTGATCATTTCTTACCTTTAATGATAACAACTGCTGTTGTTTTATACTTTGTTAGGGTGCATTCACACCAGGATAGTCCGGGACGTCGGTCCGATTGGGCGGGCATTTCTGAAAAATTTAGCAAGTTCCTTTGCTTTGGTTTGCGTTTAAACTGCAGTAACCTAAGCGGACCAAACCGCCTGGTTTTAAACCAACATAGCTAAACAACTGCCCACTAGGGGGCGATGGTGCCCAATACAACCACTGATCAATGATGAAAAAGCAGGAAGAAGAAGAAAACTGGACTCCGTGATTAAAGTGAAAATCTTTCTCCTTCTTATTGTTGGGCTTCTCCATCTCTGTCAACACATTTTCCAGTTGATGTTTTGACCTGAGCTTCTTCAAAAATGTGCAGTTTGCATTTTTTTCTCACTGACCCAAACAATATTCTACCCCACTTCCTTCTACTTCTTCTTCTTCTGCTTTAGTCTGGTCGACAAACGTCACTTCCATTAGGTGTGCTGGAAGTCCATGCGCTGGATAGTTCAATAGTCCATTTGCAAGTGAACTGAGACCCCCGGCTTTCAGGTGGATCAGAGTCTGCTTCTTTGGTGCGCACCGGTTGGTGCTGCGCCAAACAAACCGGACTCTCCATGGAATCGGACTACTGTCCGTTTAAAGCAGACCAAACTGCCAGAGTGTGAACACACCCTTAGAAAGCCTGGTTAGTCGCCTTACAACGAGGTATAACTTGTGAGGAATGGGCTTCCAAAACTGCTTTCCCGCTGAAATTAGCGGGTTCACTCGGGCTTTTCAAACATGGGTTGACCCGCTAATAATCGTCATTATGTTCCTTTTTTTAAAATTTCAATTTACTCATTTAGTGTCATGCATGACAAAAGGTGTCCAGCCCACATGGGCTTACAAGACACAAACACAAATAGTAGGCAGTCATCAACATACAATATATCAAACAAAGAGTGTCCTCTTATGTTGAGATCAAGCACTTTACAAAAAGTAAGCCAAATAAAATGGTTTGTACTTGAACAAATACTTAAAGGTAGAGTCCGAAGTCCCTCCAGCGTTTCTGTTTGCAAACAACAGTATTCAAACTTAGCGCTCCTCCCTCTCAGGCTAATGGCCGCCTCATTCTAGCTAGCCTATTCAACTTCAAGCTTCTCCTTCAGAGCTCAGAAGCAGGTACAAGCCAAACTATGATTAACCCTGGTTTTCCAAACTGCATTAACTGAAGCTCTTACCTTTTCTTCGGTGCATACACAGTGTTTTCTTCCTTTCTTTTTTTTCTTTCAAGAGTTCGAGTGACTGGCGTCTGCTTCAATCATGAGCTTTATCCAAACAGCGTCATGCTCTTAGTTCTGTCATTGGCTGCCGATATAAACAGAAATCTCCACCCAGAAACGTCCCGATCAGACCAAAACAATACAAAAGAGCGAATTACAGGCAGGGGGAGAGAGAGTTGCGTTAAAGCGCACCACGGCACCGGAGTAGAGGCCCAAAGGCGGGTTTGAGACGGATTTCACTTGCTCAAGTCTAACGTTTATTTTTTATAGGGGGAACTTCGGACTATACCTTTAAGTCTGTCCTCATCGGACATTGTAAACAATTGTCATGCCTATGACAGTGTGGGGTCCTGTCACTATGCCTCCGGTTGATCATGCGCCATGTCTGACCAGTTAGTGTGCAATACTCTCATCTGGGAGTCTTAGGATTGAATCCTGGCCGGGCTCCATCTCCTTGCATACCTTATCATATTCTGGCGTTGTCGGCAGGATCCATGTGGCACTAGTAATAAGTCCATGTATTCAAAATTGGTGGCAGCCTGTGTGGATCACAAGGACGTGCTTGTGAAAAGAGGGGGAGACATGACAGTGCGGGGTCCTGTCACTTTGGCTCCTACTGATCATGCGCCCTGACTACTTTGCCACAAAGATATCGCTTTGGCTGAGTGGTTAACACTCATGACTCTCACACCTGGGAGTCTGGGGATTGTCCAGCCTGGGCCCTCCTTGCATACCGGCAAAAAAGCCTGGTCTGATCCCCACTGGCAAGCTGTATGGCCTCTGTCCCCACTACATGTCTGATGAGGCCATTACGCTGGGTTTGCATTGATGATGTCATCCGTGCGACAGAAATCAGGAACGTAAAGTCAGGCTGTAGTCATTGTGCATTCTTGTTGCATTTTTGTCTGCCTTCAAAATGGAGAAAAACCAGCGGGTGATTTGGGACATTATATGAGAAGCGACTGGCGTGATGTCAGGACATAGGTATGCACCCCCCAGCGTCATCACGTAAATTCGCAGCTCAACCCGGGTCTGGCGTTAGCACTGCATGCCGATCGGAGCCAAGCAGTTTGAGGGCGATTTTAACCAGCATCACTTGCCGAGTCATTTTATACGGGTAAATACAGATTGTTTGCAGGTTTAAACAGGTTTTTAGGTCAGTGGGGAAGGATCATAAGCAACATAGCTAAACATGGGGGCAGTGATTCCTACTATAAAAATGTGCCATAATCCCCTGCAATATTTTTTCTGCTGGTGTTCACTCTTGTTTTGAGTTTCTTGGTGGATTGGATGATCCACTTTCCCACAGCTATAAGGAAACAACACTTATGGACCTCTTTTACGTTTTGTTCATGTTAAACTGTCAGAGACCTCAGTAACATGTAGAAGATCCTTAACAGCCTGGTTCCTCCTCACACTGGTCACCAGTCTGGTCATATGATGCTCGTTTCACAGGAGCACCACAATATTTTCCTGACTTAAATCTCAAAACAAAAGTATACCAAAATCAGTCATGTTTTCAGATGTGCATACCTGTCACAGATGCACCTGACCCTGAGCCAGTGGTGATGCCATATCTCAAGAATCTGGTCCCTAACTCCATCCTCCAGGATGACAACATCACAGAACATTTCCAGAGTTTGGCAGTGGAGAGGATGGAATGACCTGCTATGAGTCCAGACCTCAACCCAATTGAACACTTGTGGGATCAGCTTGGGTGTGCTTTACGTGTTAGAGTGACCAACAAAACCACACTGGTTGGGCTTCAACGCCTCCTGGTAGAGGAATGGGATGCCATCCCACAGCTAAATGTGACCAGGCTAGGACCAGCAGGAAGATGTGGCTGCATGTGAATCTTCCACAACTGAGAGGTTCCCAACAGTAAAATGAATGACGTGTTAAAAATGACCGGTGTGTTTTCTGCTTCCTTTTACTATGGGACGGTGCAATCATCTAAAAAGAAACTCAGAATAAGGGTGGGTGCAAAAAGGAGAATATTGCTGGGGATCATACATACATACATAAAAATGTGGTTTTTTTTTTTAAATTTTTTTTACAGTCAAAACTACTACAATTCATGGACACTGTGGAACTTCAGATGGCTATTTAAAGCTAAAAACAATCTCTTAATAACTGAAGGGGACACTTTAAAGGGGAAGTTCGCTTTTTTTTTTTCAATCTGGACCTATTTTCAAGCATGAAATACGTTCATTTACTCACCCAGACAGTTTTGTTGTAACTTGAATTCCTTCAGGAGATATTTAGATCCACTCCAGATCAGCGTATGTCCAATATAATGTAAGTGATGCGGGCAGCCTCTAAATAAGGCATTATCTACCACAAACTCCTTCATTTCACCAATGTTTTGTTAAGAAACATTAGTCGGGGACAGTCTTGTTTGGTTTTTTTTTCTTTTTAAATTATTCTTTTCAGCTCAAATTTAAAAGCAATATTTGATTTCACAAAAGTATAATTTTGTAAATTTTTATTTATTATTCATTTTTAGGATGACTGTATACACCAGCAACCCCCGCGACACTGAACTGGATAAGCGGTACAGAAAATGAATGACTGACTGTATACACACACACACACACACACACACACACACATATATATATATATATATATATATATATATATATATATACACTGTCCGGCCCCAAAAAAAAGTTGCCACCTGGATTTAACTAAGCAAATAGGTACGAGCCTCCTATTGGATAATTACTGCATGGGCGATTATCTTTCAGCTGGCAACAAGTTATTTAACCCCAACTGGTGCAATGAGTTGCTTCTCATTTCCTAGACAACCATGTGGAAAGACACATCCGTGGTCTTAGAAAAGATGTTAGTCTGTCTGAGAAGGGTCACATCATTGGCATCAACAGGTGAAAACATCTAAAGAGATGCAGAAACTACTAAAACTGGGTTCAGAACAGTCAAACGCATTATGAAAAACTGGAAGGATAGTGGACCATCGTCTTCCAGGAAGAAATGTGTCCGGAAAGGCAGATGAAGTGATGCAGCATCATGCCTAGTGCTACTGTATGAGCCTGTGGGGGCAGTGTGATGATCTGGGGTTGCTGCAGTTGCTCAGGTCCAGGTTCAGCAACAGTATGAGCTCAGATAATGAGGTCAGCTGATACCTGAATATACTGAATGAGCAGGTTATTCCATCAATGGATGTTTCTTTCCTGATGGCACGGCCATATTCCAAGATGACCGTGCCAGAATTTATCGGAGCTCAGATTGTGAAAGATGGTTCAGGGATCATCAGACATAATTTTCACACATGGATTGGCCCCCACAGAGTCCAGACCTGAACCCCATTGAGAATCTTTGGGATGTGCTGTGGTCAGACTCTACAATCATCATCAAGATCTTTGTGAAAAATTGATGCAACAGGATGCAAATAAATCTGGTGACATTGCAGAAGCTTGTGGAAACACAGCGAATGCTGCCGCCATCAAAGCTGAAGGCGGTCCAACCAAATGTTAAATGTTTGACCTTTTTTTTGTTGCCGACTTTTTTTTTGGGCCGGGCAGTGTGTGTATATATATATATATATATATATATATATATATATATAGTCTGATAGTCTATACAAACCATATATATATATATATATATATATATATATATACACATACATAAATTAATAATAATACATGATAATTCTTTTTTAATTTCACATACACATACTGACTTAATGTTTTAGGAGGAGTCTTGCAAAGCAAATTGTTTCAAAATGCCAAACTTTTCCAGCTGTAAAACAATGAGTGAGTCAGGAAGAAATGAGTGCAGGAATAAGTGCAACTGTGCCTTTAACCTTATCAGCCTCCTTGCAGTTTGTTGCCATTTATAATAGGAAAAGGTCCCCAATATAGGAAGTCAGCCTCTTGTGAAGTTTGCAGCTTTATTTTCATTGGAGGTAAAACACCGATACAATGGCTGGTGAATAGGTGTGTGTGTGGCAAACAGCCAGTATATGCTAAACGGTGGGAGGTATTGAATATAGACAATGGAGCTGTAATGGGGTATTTTTAAACATCACGTCAAGTACCTTTAAATCACTTTTACATCATTTGCTAATTCTGTCCCGGTCTCCTTGCATGCACTGTCTGGCTGATAGTGATGTCTGTGACACCTCCAGGATACTAGCTTGACTGTGGCATTACTGAAATATCCCTGAGTTTTTTATCTATTTGTCTGGCCTCATTTATACACAGCAATGCAGGCTTTCATTCACCGACACCCTGGTGGAAGTAATTAAATGCTTTGTGCTTGGAAAAGCAGTAAATAAAACCCAGTAGATGTGGTTTTGGTGTTCCAATAAACACCACAAACCAGAGCGTGTTTGATCTTTTACTTCTGCAGGGACCTGAAAGTCAGACAAAGGCAAAGATCTGTGCCAGAGAGGAAAGCTGAATCTTTCCAAACATCATCATGACACAAAAAGAGCTCTTTATGACTTTTCCTCCCCCCTTTCTGTGGAAAGAGGGGAGCTCTTACGAGAATCTGACCCCCTGACATGGAGCCCTGGTTGGTCGTTGACGCTCCACTAATGAAGAAGTTTGAATAAATCTCACAGACCGGCTACTAATTCTCATGACTCACCCCAGCATGCAGTCCCTCATACAGTACATCCCTCTCCCGCCCACATGCACTCTTTTCTCCCTTCTTCCCGATGTGGGAACACTCCTCTGCTTTTTATTCCACACTGTCCTCCAAGATGAACTCATCCCAAACCGCTGCAGCATGAACAAAACAAGCTTTCACCAAACTGCCCCCTTCTCACATCTCACCCCCTCTACAGCTAATGTGGAAAAAATACATATGAACTGAAGCACGAGCAGCCCGACGGTGACCAGCGTATTACTGGTGGGGGGATTATAAATGACAGTTTGAATGGAGGATTGTGTCACTGTGGAAATTTTAATATGGCAAAGTTTTAAGGAGAAAGGAGAAGCTTTCAGGCTGACCATTGAATATTTTTGTAGCTTTGTTTGGATTATGTTCTAACTTCGAAGATCTAAACAATAGAAAGTTTTACTCTTGAAGGGAAACCCTGTTAGGGAAGAAGGCCTCTTTATCACCAGGTGACCCCGTGACTTTTCGAGGTTTATCAGAGAATGCAGGACTGCCATTGGGTAAAGGGTGAAAGGTTAAATGTTGAAATGTGGGAATGTGGAGACACACAGAGAAATGTCTGAAAAATAGAACATGAGACGAGACAAAGCAGCTTTGGTGTGTCAGAGAACAGATGAGCACGTAACTATGAACACTGATAAACAGTGTTAAAGGGACTAAAGGCAAGATTAAGAAACAAAACTCGCGACTGCCGCGACTGGCGCTTCAGGTAGCTGCAGCCACGAGCCAAGCCGTCACGGGAGCACAAACTGATGCTATAATGTTGTTTACTAAGCTTTTTCTTCGTAGTTACACTTTTTAGTGTCTTTCAGTTGATCTGGATCGTTTGCTGACAGCAGAAGAATCCATAACTATCGCTTACTGTACAGTGTTTGAATTTACCGCGATCGTCTTCTTCCTGTATCAAAACTGCGGATGTAGCATCATCTGACGTCCCATCTGCAGGGCAGCGCGGGAATTTCGGACACCGAATTGCAGCCCATTTTGCAGCACACAGCCTGTTCAAGGCAACGGAGAGAAACGTGGGTAGAAATGTTATTTTTGCTATTTAGCGCTTCATCACCCATTAGTATTAAAAAAAAATGGACATGCATGTTTGGGTTTTTTTAAATTCCTGCCTCTTGTCCCTTTAAAGAGATACAACACCCACAGAATGATGTGCCTTTATTTTCTACTCACCCTCATGCTGACCAAGACTCTGGAGCACTTTTTTAATATCTCAAATACAGCCGGAGATTTGGGGGGGGGGGGTTTCATTATCTGCTGACTTTGATATAACGGGGTGACAGGTGCTTGAAATGAAAAAGTCCATAAAAGTTCAGTCTAGTGGTAATGTCGCGGGTTTTGGCACCGGAGGACCCAGGTTCAAGTCCCCATCACGCCACACAGGCGAACTACTGTGGACCCCTGAGCAAGGTCCTTCACCCCCACCAACTGCTCCCCGGGTGCTTTAAGTAGCAGCCCACTGCTCTCTGATACTTGCAGTACAGAGATCGGTAAAATGCAGAGCCCTAATTTCCCCTTAGGGATCCTAACAGTATATATATATATATATATATATATATATATATATAAACTTGGTAATATTCCTCCATACTGCTTGTCCAATGGAACCCAAGAGTCTTGAGTGTGTAGTGTCTTTAATTTATACAAAATGACATCATTTAAATTAAAAGGTTAAAATGCAGGGAATGGATTTCCTAACTGGTACTCTAATTAGTGTGGCAAGGTACGCAACAGAGGGCCCGGGCGGGCTTTGAACCCCAGACTCCCAGGTGAAAGCCATGCGTGCTGACCATTCAACCAAAGGGACATCCCTGTGGCCAAGTAGCCAGGGCACATGATCAGTTGGAGGCATAGTGACAGGACCGTCAACTGCCACATTAGGATTAATAAAGTATATCTTTATTTAGAATATCTTTTATAGCCTAAACAGTAGAACACCGCACTTCCTACATGCACATTCATGCAAGTTCACGACACTAAGGAAGTCGCGGCAGACGAGATCGAGCGTTCTCTTTCTTTCTCTTTCTTTCTTTCTTTCTTTCTTTCTTTCTTTCTTTCTTTCTTTCTTTCTTTCTTTCTTTCAAATCAGTATCCAACCCCTCTTGTGTTTGTCCGCAGCTCGTTCACTCTTAGCACAATGTAAACAGTGAATTTCTTCTTCTACGCTTGCATTATCGGCAGAGTAGGCACTGAATGAAACGACTTCTGTATTGTCATGAACTCGCTTGGACGCACTTATTGGAAATGAAATGGAATGAAAAATACTTTATTTATCCCACACGGTGAGTTTTTCACCTCGCGAGGCAAAAAATATCAAGCGTGTTTGATTTTCACCTCAAGGCCTCGTGAGGCAGAAAACTCACCAAAAATCAGTCGCACATGGCGACTGTCTCCTGACCAAACGGCCTTGTAAGACTTTTAGCTCAGCAGAAAGCTCTCGTGTGGGGCAGGCTTCAAGCAAAACCTGAAGTAATCTAAAATATTCACGGTATTTTTTTTTAATTTTTTTTTGCATGAAAATTTTTTACTTAAATTTACAACCAACATATCTGGAATCAACCTGATCTCACAAAAATATGTGAAATAAGCACGAACAGCCATGAGGTTCTACCACATAAATGTCGGATACACCTACATGAAATTAAATGAATGAAAATGAAATGAAAAATACTTTATTTTTCCCAGAAGGGAAATTCAACATTGCAAAAAGCTCACTCTTTTCTCACAATTTAACATTTATATGAAATAATAACATAACAATAATAAGTCAGTTAGTCAGTCTTGTTCTTTAGGGTGATGTCTGCTGGTAGGAATGAATTTCTGTATCTCTCCTATGACTACATTCTTTCAGGTTTTTTGGTTTTCGGCATGTTGCCTGGGGAAACCTGGACTCGATCTTCCGACCCTCTGGATGATGGAAAACTGCTCTCTGTCCAAGTCCAGTCCTTAAGAGCCCCTATCCTGCAACGATAAGTTGCATTCCTTCCCCAACGTCACCTGAATTACCTCATGCACTTGTCTTTCAGCTATGCAGAGGCCTGGTAACAAGCCAAGTCCATCAAACCACCGTTTGATGACCCGGGACCGGACGCAGATGACAGTTTATTCTCCATTGTCTTGGTAAAGTGAAGAGAGTCCCAGAGTTTTTCTTGGTATTTCTCATCAGTCGGAAAATGTGTCTCAGTGTCACAAAATTGTGTCCCTGTGATTGGTTGACAGTCCATGTCAAGCTGCAAAAGTTCAGATTTTCCAAGTCTGACGTCCGCTGCCTTGGACGTTACGCTTGTCAGATGCTAAAACGGCCAAAACACCCAGTGCCAGATGCCCAAAGGCACCACTAGAAGGCTCGAAGGCCCCGTGACTCCCATTCACATAGACTTTGCACATACACCTGACGCCCAAATCGCTTTTAGTCTGGACGCATTGCAAAGCTTGAAAACTTATCTTAAAAATCATAAATAAGGAGGATATGGGATTTTTAGTGAATTGGCGTCACCTCAGTCACAAGGCTCCTACAGTACTTGTTCAAAATCAGCTTGATTCGCTTAGATAATGCCAAATGCAGATTATGTAATAACTGTGTTGCTGATGTGTTAAAAAAATTCCACAGATTAACCACTTTGCACCAACACTTTAATTTTTACAGTCCTATTTAAAAGTATTGGTATTGGTTTATCAAGTAGTCCTTCATTTACTCTGCATCAGATCGATACCAAATCTTGCAGTATCACAAACCCCTAAAACAAAATCCAAACATCCAAAGAAAGGAAGGAACAGACATTAAAAGAGTGCATGCTAATCATCGCTAACTTCAAAGTAGCCTGGACATCATAAGCAAGTAAATGTATGACATCACAAACGAAATGAGTGATGATCTGTCTGAGTTCAGAAAAGACGTCTGACAGAAATTTGCAGTTATAACAATGGAAACGTGCAAGCAGAATGAGAACATGATGGTTGCCATGGCATTTGGGAATGAGATCATATTATGAAACAATTTGCTGCAAGGATTAAAGAAAGAGCACGAAAATGATGACAGACAAGTTGGAGGGCTGACTTGGTGGCAGACCTTGTGGAAACCACATCACCGGACATAGCGTTCATTTTACGTCACGTAGCACCGACCGTGAGGTGAATATTTCCAGTAGGGCGCGTCTGAAAGACCAACGCTGCACTCCATGACAGATCGAGTCTTAATTCAGAGTTTATGTGCAAATAAGGTGTTTGGTTTCTACACTGCAGCGCGAGCCATCTTCCTTTAATAATAAATACAAAGCTGAAAGCCGTGAAAGTGTAATGATCGGGCTGAAACCCAGCTCTGGTGGGACTGAAGTTTGACTGACGTTACTGTGGATTTTAATAAACACAGCTGCAAGTGAGCAGAAACAAAGTCACGAATAAGCAGAAAATGACTAAACAGTCATTTATCTGCAAAATGGAAACTTATGGAGCTCAGATGGAGAAGAAATCTCCTCGAGGATGAAAAGTGTTGACGGTTTAAATAGGATAGGAAATGAGGATGTTTATGTTTCCATATAGACATAACTTACATTCAAATATGCTCAGTTTATGCCTAATCAAAACGGTCCCAAATGGCCGTCTCTTCCTGTGTTTATTTGTGGCAGAAACTCCCCACTGACTGCAGCAACCTTATCCAACAAAGCGCTTTTTCACCTCCCGACTCTTTGGACAAATTTCTTCTTGGGAATTCTTTAAAAAAAAAAAAAAAAAAAGGGGGGGGGGGGGGGGGGCGGTTATTACAAAGGCCTGTCTGGCTTCTTTTTATGAAAAACACAGGGCTTAGATCAGAAACATTGCTTGGCGTCTGCTCTGGTGGAAGAATTTACACATTCCACAAAGCATACTGTATGTAAATTACACTGTTTGCAACATTTGGAGGCCACTTTTACAGATTTGTATCTGTTTGATGATGTGGAAAACATTCAATTACAACCCTTGCTGTGCCAATGCTCGAGTTGAAGGTCTCTGAATATGCAGACAGGGTAGACTGCAGACTGCTGACAGTCTAACGCCCGGCAACATGGAAGCAATGGAAAAGAAACATGTCCAACAGTTACATGTGTTCTTCCCATTTCCCCTTATTAGGAGCTGAAGGAGAGGTCACAGCCCGGCACAGCTGCACATGAAACAGAGTGGCATGAGCAGGACTTCGACAAAAGCAAGCTATTTATGGGATTACCGAAAATATCGAGCAGCAGGAAGATTGCTGCAAAGTACATTTGACTTTATTTAGTTCCAAAGTGTTTTTTCTTTCTCATTAATTCCCTGATTATAATTAACTTTAAAGGGTCACCGTGTAACTTTTGAACCAAACATTAGTTTAATGTAAGTAATAATAAATGATTTCTGGGGTCAAAATACAGCATTTGATGCATGTTGGTGCTCTGAGGGGGCTGCCCTCTTCAAAAACCAGACATTGTAACTTTGCAGGAGCGGATCCGTCTCTCATTGGATCATGTGACCTGGAGCGCTTTGCTTTATGGCTCCATAACTTTACTATCAGCTGATTAAAGTGGTGCAAACATGATTCCAAAACACAGAAGTTGTGGCTTGTGGGAAGTTAAAGGTTTAGTGCCCCTAGTGGGCAAAAGTTGCACGGTAGCGCCTTAAAATAGTAACTGTAATTTATTTGGATCTGAGCGAAACACCAGAAGGACATGGCTGCTTCTGGATAAAAAAACTAAAAAAACATTTGTTTCGGTTAGATCATGCTACTCAAAAGGGTATCATTTTACAATAATGGTACAAATTTTATACTTAACTAATACATAGCACTTGGTGAACTAATGCATTAATTAATACAGGATCTATCATGAATTCCTGTTGTTTATCATGAACTAATGATAATCTCAGTGTGGATTTATGTGACTACTTCACACTTAATAGATTATCAATTGATGAACATTAATTCATTGTTAATTCATGAATTCATGTATTCATCGGTATGTTGAAAAATTTTCCAGTTTAGACCAAAATACAATATAACTTATTTTCATACTGTTGATTTATTTTACTTTATTTTTATGAAATTGCACATAAATTGTCAACATTTCATTTTGACAATTTTGAAAATAAAATTTCCTCTCAGCTTCTAAAATAAATTCCCTTTATTTAGGAAAGCTTTTGGTTGATTTGATTGTGATTGATGGGTTCTATGATTTTATTGTGTTTTCTATCATCTTTCTTTTAATATGTTTATTATGGTACAAAAAAGTACCATTTACCCTTTTATGTACAGCACTTTGTGATTTTTATGCGTGAAAAGCGCTTTATAAATAAATTTTACTTACTTTCAGTCGGTTTCGATTCAAGTGCATTTCTGATATGTTTCATTTGAAAAGGGGCACAGTTTGGTTAATCGTTACGTACCTGTAACTCAGACATGAATCACTACTTACTTCATATTAATGATGAAATCTTAATGGTTGGTATTTACCTTTAATGAACATAAACTAAAGCCCCGTTTCCACCAGCAGGTCTGCGTTGGATCGGGTTGGATGCGTCTCCACAGATAAAAACTGGGACAGGTACCCTTATGTCCAACCCCGAACCCGGCCTACTTTTTTTGGTACCCTTCGGTAGGGTTACTGATCTAACCAATCCGGACCAAAGAGGTGGAGCTAACACACAGCAATCCATTGATTCGTTGAAAAATCTGTCACTTCCCGCGTGACCAGTGTAAAAACAAAGTGGGGGTGACTCCTTTGTTTCTGTCACGCGTGGTGCTTTGGTTAAAAGGCGTTGCACGGCGATGATGTCACGTGATCACGTAGCAGGTCCAGCTAATACTCCGCCTCCAGAGTAAGGGTACAGTTTGCTGTGGGGACGCAGCATGAAATCAACACATCCATACCAAAACCCACCCGATCCAGCCTGACCCGACCAACTCGACCCAGACCCGCGGGTGGAAACGGGGCTTAATAGACCAACCTGAACTTCTTTGGATTAGTCTTGCATAAAAAAAAAAACAACAGTCTGAAAACAAATTATAGTAGATGAATGCATGAATTAATGAATTAACAATAAATTAATGTTCATCAATTGATTGATAACGTGAAATAATCACATAAATCCACACTGAGATCATTAGTTCTTGATGAGAAGGAATTCATAATAGATCCTTCATGAATTAAAGGCGTTATAGAAGATGCTTCTGCATTTCAAAAGCAGAGACTGTTAGCAAGTTTTTGAATAATGCGCATGTGCAAGTCCAACCTGCTAGATTCACAGCTCGTTCCTCCGGCCACAGAATAACGTGCACGAGCAACTCCGGTGTTTAGCAGACAACAGCAACAGATTCTCCATCATGACACAAGAGCAAGTAAAACAGTTGTCATCTGAATGTTGCTAACTGCTAGCAGAATGATGCTAGCTACCTGCTGTAAATAACAGACAAGTGCGCGCAGCTTCCGGGTTGCAGTATTACTCTCACCAATCAATCACTCTCATTGATCAGTCTCACCTATTACCCGTTCTTACTACGATAGTAAAAGTGATTGACGAGCCAGTAGACAAATGAAAAAGTTAAGGAATGCAGAGATTATTGGCTGATGTTTTTTCAGCCCATTTTCACAGCTGATGTATGATAATATTTATATATTTAAAGCTTTTGATTAATCATAGCAAAGGGGAAGTGAGCCCAATTTTACCGACTATTGCAAAAATTCCTGAAAGAAACATCTTCTATAACATCTTTAAAGCTAGGGTTGGCGATGGAAAAACAGAGCAAGCTACATTTTATAAAACACACCACCCAAAACCACGGCTTCAGAGCGCAGGGACGTGTGCGCCGATGTTTTACGAGCAGGTTAACGATAACAGCCGAGTGGATAGCTCGTTAGCTTGATAGTAAACAGCTGACAAACCATGTTTTTAAAAGCTTTAATCCACTCACCTCCAACTCCTTCTGCAATGTAAAAAGTCCACACTGCAAACATCAACGCCTCCGAGACTTCATCCTCATCTGTTGCTTTGGTTTGGGTTTTAGCGCAGCAGCAGTTAGCAGTCCGTTAGCTATATTTGTTTACAGTGAGCGGCGCACAGGGGGGTCACGTGGAGGACGGAGAGGGGAGGGACAGAGACAAGACATAAAGGCATCGACTCGTTCTCTATAAGTTGCGAATTATTAATTCCTGCCTTTCGGTGTGAATGGCAGGGGTTGGTCAGAGTTTCTACAGAACTGCAGCTCTCACAGAGGTCTGACTGTTTTCCTTCCTTTTTATACATGATGTTTTGATACTGTCAGGATGGACGGACCATTTCACCTAGGGATGCACCGATTGTGAAAGTCTGGGCCGATACCGATACCGATGTTTAACATAACAACTTGGCCGATGGCCGATGTTTTCTATTTTTATTTATTACTCCTTTGTGCCACAGAAATTTACAAGTCTTTCAGCTCTTCATCAGTCTCTCCTTGAATGAGCACAAATTCAATCAGACCAATTTATTTAACAGAAATAACCTTTAATGTCACTTTGTGGTTGACATTAGTTATAACAAGCTCTTTTCTGAAAACTTTTCAAAAACCTGGGACTGATAATCACTAAAAAGAATGCTTCAGTATATTGCCCAACAAAATTCAGTGGTTTTAGCCAAATAAACAAAAACATACTCAATGAGAAGATTATTTTCATGGCCCAATAAAAAATATTTGTGGTGCATGTACTGCAAACTGTGTAACACTGATCTTTTTCTGAAAATATTGCCACACAACCGCCGCCATCTTGTTTCTCTACTGAGGAAAGTGCATGGATGCCTTCTACTAGTATCTCCCCCACCCGCCCAAAAAAGAGGGGGAAAAAGAGTTTTGCGTGGGCACAGTGTTGATGACACATGTAAATCAGTATATATATATATATATATATATATATATGTATAGGCTATATAATAATCGGCCACTGCCATCGGCGAATGTCATTTTTATTGGCCGATGGCAGATGTCAGTTAACAAGGCAAACATCGGCCGATACCGATGTCCAGCCGATGCATCGGTGCATCCCTAATTTCACCCAGTATAACAAAAAGTGTTTCTGAGCAGGATTCCCAACTCTGGCTTTAATGTAATAGTGAATCATGTGTTACGCATTAGTTAAGTTTATGATTGGTACCAGTTCAGTATGAAATGCAAGCTGTAGCTTCACATTTACTGTAAATTTGACTTGAGAGAAAATTCTCGCCAACAACTCCACTTTCAGCTCAGAAAGCACAGGAGTCGCTTCATGAGGTGTGAATTCCTTTCATTGTATTTGCAGGCTGACGTTACTGATAGCGCGAGGCGAGAATCTTATGCTGAAGTGCGACTGCAAAGCACAGCTCAGACCATCCATCACCTTTCAGAGCAGAGCGTTTGAACGTGCTTGCAAAGACGTGTTATATTATGCTGTGAACTGAAACTATTAAAGTTAACTAAAAAAAAAAAAATGCTGGACACAGTATAAGATGATTATGGTGATGCAGACAACACAGACAGCAGTAAGCACAAAGTGGGCAATCATGACAAACGCAGGACTGACTGGCTTCCTCTCTGCAAGCACGCTGACGTCACAGGAAAAAATCCGCCAGAGCCCGGCACGCTGGACAGAACATACAGAAAACAGAAAGGCCCCTCTGGCTGGGAGACGACTGGGTGGGTCCGGACTGGTCATTCTGTGCTAAGAGTTTGCTTGTGGCCTGAGGGAAGGAGCAGCGACGGGGCAGCTCCCCACTGTGGGAAAAGAAAGAGGACAGAGCTGAGAGTCCTGCTGTCACGTCATTGTGTGTTAACTAATCAGAGGCAGCATGCTGAGAGGTTGTCACAGTCTCACCGTGGGGGGTTAAATGAAACAGATCTGGAGAAAAGAGGTGCTTCACAACCTGGTTATCAGATGGGTGGGCCATGGGAAGCAACAGGGGGGGGGGGGACTGCTCATCTGCAACTAGACTCCAACTGGAAATAACTTGGAGCAGTCAAAACACTGATCCAAGACAAGCAGGCGTGGTGAGAGGAGCTACTAAAGCTACGACACAAATGAGGCTCCAACCTGGACCCCGGCCACAAATCCAGAAACAGAAACTCCATAAAAGTGTTCGTAAACACGTCTCATTAACCGGGCGTGGAAATGAGTCGGCTGCACGTCACAGACCTGACTCCGTGTGTCAGATCCGAAGGGTGACTTCATCTGTGTTTTTTCTCAAGGATATCCCTCTCCTTTCTAGGCACAATGAGACCGCTTCCTGTTTAAAGAAGGCTCAGTCCAGTTCTTCACTCGTCCCCCTTCAGCTTACGCAAGTTCCCGTGTTCTGCTGCAAAGACATTCAGTGATCACAGCAGAGAAAAAGGATCAGTCTTTACTCACAAAGCCCGGAAATGCTCGTACCGTAGCAAACAGTGAGTTAACAACAGTGAGTAAGCATCGCGGTGTCATTAACAGTATTTATCCTGGTATTTATATCGAATGACTCCATGGAAAGTTGCCTGTTGGTTGTAGGATTCCAGTTTTTTTCCCTTTAAATTGAGTATTCAGGAATTTAGTGCTCATCAAAGTTTATTAAAGCACATTTTCAACTTTAACCACAAAAAAAGTGATACATAAGAAAACCTGAACTGCCCATCATCTGAAATGGCTCCTATTATCTGTCATTTGCAAATAATTTCTGGATCACAAGTATTAGTTTAGTTGATAATGATTGAATGCAACATTATTTATCTGATTTGATTCAGGAGCCGGAGATCATTTTGAGATGGTATCACATGCTGATTAAACACAATCACTTCCAGTCAAAGCAAATCTAGAAAACCAAAAACTATATGTTGTTTTAACTCAAACATTTTGAGCTTTAAATGTTCGTATCATGTAAAAGAAAACTGAAAGAATACAATTCTATTTGTAGAAACTGAAGCAGGATATAGTGTAAACCTTTCTGCTATTTAGGGTCTAAAACTAAATGTTTGTCAAACTTTATTATTATAACCAAATTAGTACAGTGTGACTTTATCATAGTTACACACCACACAAAACACATTATTAGAAAATAAGACGTTTTGGTTGTTAAAAAAGAAAAACAAACAAATGCAAGCACATGATCTTAAATAATTACTGTTTCAGTGCCGTTTATCTGCTTATTGGCTCATTGAATCAGTGTATTGACAGCTTAATATAGTTCCACCCCTACTAATTGATGACAGGTGAGGGTGTCAAGATCGGATATAAAAGTAATATTCACCAATATCTTTGTGTTTGCCTGATCACTTTCTGCCTAACTGCACCAATCAGAATCAGAATCAGAAGATGTTATTGTCCAGATGTCCAAAATGAACTCCTCTGGCAGAATTATGGTTATTTTGAGATCTTTGCTCTCAGAGCAGAACATAGTTGTATATCTCAAAATATGAAAGATACAACTAGGGTTGGGAAAAAATATTGATACACTGAAATATCAAATATTTTCATATGCAGATTTTATATTGATATTTAAAAACACAAAATTGATCTATTTTACTAACAAAATCTCGTGAGATTTCATCGTTCTCTTACGAAATCTTGTGGCATCTCATGAAAACCCGCGAGATTTCATCATTCTGTTACAAAATCACGTAAGATTTCGGAACAGAATGTCAAAATCTCGAAAGATTTTGTTACTAAAATAGATCGATGCTGCGCTTTTAAATATCGATATATCAGCATATGAAAATATCACGATATTTCAGTGTATTGATATTTTTCCCAGCCCTAGATACAACCTCTCAGTTGTCTGCATAGATGGGTATCGGTTGAGATCGGAAATTAAGAGTTGGACAGTATCGCCTATATCTTAGGTAAAAAAGCCAATATCAGACATCCCTAATCTTTATGGTTAGAACAAAGTACGTGTAAACTTCATCACATGTTCTTCCTTAAAGCGATAGGCACAGTGAAATTTTTGGCCGCTAGGGGCGCTAAACTTGTAACTTCCCACAACTGTTGCAAATTTAAACAGTCTCTATCTGTGCTTTGGAATCGTGTTTGCACCACTTTAATCAGCTGATAGTGAAGTTATGGAGCCATAAAGCAAAGCACTCCAGGTCACATGATCCAATGAGAGACGGATCCACTCCTGCAAAGTTATAATGTCTGTTTTTGAGGAGGGCAGCCCCCTCAGAGCCCCCACATGCATCAAATGCTGCATTTTGACCCCAAAAATCATTATATTAAACTAATGTCTGGGTCAAAAGTTACACGGTGTTCCTTTAAGCAAGTCTTAATTTATAAATTATTACTATATTGACATTAAATCAATGCTACTGGCTCAGTGAATCCACTTATCACAACAGATTGACATATTACATCCCCATTCTGACACTGAACTGAATGAGTGATAATCTCAGTCAGCATCTTAATTTCACTGGCATGTCTCACTGAACAGTTTCAAGGGAATTTTGAAGCAAGATATTATCAATTTCCAGCCTTTAGGTTTTCATAATATAATTTATCTTAAAATCAGACAATTCCTTGAGAGCAGGGACATGGGGATATTTTCACTCATTTTAGGAGAAATTCTTTAAAAACAAGGCCCTGTTTGCAAAAATAAAGCGAGTTTGATGGGAGCTACAAGATAATTACAGATCAAGTCTATCAGAGTGAGTTATTTTCTGAAATGTGGCGTATCTGAACTCCAAAGCAGACCCAGCTGCTCTTACAGCTCTCACAAATGAGGGTTTTTCCACTGACACATTAACTTGTGGCTTGTTTTTTAAGTTTTGGAGACACTCCTCCTTTTTATTAGCCAAAGGAAGAGAGAGAAAACCTGAAGAGTAGCATACAGTGATAATTACTCTTCTGCTGCATTGAATTCAGGAGCAGGAGGGAAACGCACTTGGCTTCAGTAACCTGCAGCCGCCCGAGGGTAAATAATAAAGTGTGAACTCCACTTTCTCCCTCTTCTGTTGCACTGACAAACAGAAACTGTTAATCTGTCGTCGAGATCCAAGTTATCCTGAGGGGAAATCAGAGGGGGGAACTGAAGGGGTCAGAAGGAGGAGGGAGGAAAGTCGTTGAAGGGCACGCTCAGGTCCAACCCACTGCATGTTCAGTCCTGCCCTCCTCCGTTCCCACATCACACTCGCGTGCGGCTGCGGTGCTGCGTCCTCTGCTCCGGCCGTGGGATCGCTTCTGTGACAACCGAAGTTCCCCGTGGAGGTTTTCTCAGGTGCGTGGAAATTAGTTTAATGATCTTTTTAAAAATCATTTTTGCATAAAAATGCGTCAAACCTGTTTGGTTCTAACTTTACGGAGACCAGAGGAAGTTTCTAATCTGTCCCCATAATAAACCCGTCTTAACTTCAAACTCTAACCTTTATGGGCCGATTAATCCAACTATTATTAACACTCGGAATTCGATATTTTTTTTAAAGAAACTAACCATCATGAACTGGTGGAGTTATATCAAATCGATTTGGTTAACTGATGCGTAATTACGCATGAGCGCCTATTTGCACTCAGTTTTGGCTGCGTGAATATGCATCACAGCAGTTTGGAATCAGTTTCACATTTTTTGCTTTGTGGATTCAGTTTTTAACGAGTAAGAAAAACAAACATCAAGGCTAAAACAATACTGGGAAATATTTAACTATTTGTATTTCTAAATAGATTTATTTCCTCGTTAAATAATTTAACTTTCCTGTTTGTTAAAGATGCTTTTTTTTTTTTTTACTTTACAGACTTTTAGTCTCATCAGTTAAACAGTTCAACTGTTATTTCTCATTATTTGATGTATTTTTCTAATGGGAATGAACTCATCCTTTGCCTTATTCCCTTTGTCTCCTGCAGGCTGATTCTCGCCGCCTCCTAGTGTACATGAGAGGCATTGAACAAAAGAGATTTCTTGCTTTTTTGAGGAAAACTCTCAAACCACAGGAAATCCTTTCTGAGAGCATCAAAAGGAACATTTTTCCCTGCATACATACATGCCAAGAAAGGAAAGAATGCACAACCACAGGACTATCTGACATCTTTTCTGTGGATGTAAACAGATATAATCTACATCTTGGGAATTCCAGCAATGACCACTGACTCCGTCCCTGCTGTGTATCCTGCCGTAGCCCCATCTGCTGCCCCCATGTCTGCAGGAATGCTACAGATGTTCAGTGAGTACCAGAGCAACCACGTTATCATCGAGCACTACAACTACACGGGGAAGCTGAAGGAGAACAAGTACAAGGATGGGCTGAAACCGGAGGCCATCGCCTTCCTGCTGGTCTGCCTGCTCATTGTTGTGGAAAACGCGGTGGTGCTTCTGGCAATCTGGAAGAATAAGAAGTTCCACATGCCCATGTACTACTTACTGGGCAATCTGACTCTCTCAGACCTGCTGGCAGGTTTCACCTACATGGTGAACCTCATGACGTCTGGAGCCAACACGTTAAACATGACCCCCGTGTTGTATTTCCTGAGGGAGGGAGGCGTCTTCATCATGCTGGCTGCCTCCGTCATCAGTCTGCTGGCCATCGCCATCGAGCGCCATGTGACCATGGTGAGGATGAAGCCGTACCAGGGGGACAAGCAGGGCCGCATGTTTGCTCTGATCGGAGCCAGCTGGGTGCTGTCGGTGTTCCTGGGCGTCCTGCCTGTCCTGGGGTGGAACTGCATGGGACAGCTGGACCGGTGCTCCACCGTCCTGCCCCTTTACGCCAAAAGCTACATCCTTTTCTGCATCACCATCTTCAGCGCCATCCTCATGTCCATCGTGGTGCTGTACGTCCGCATCTTCCGCATCGTCAAGTCCAACACCCAGCGCCTGGCTTCGGCCCCGCAGCGGAAAGGTCTGTACCGCAAGTCCCAGAAGTACATGGCGCTGCTGAAGACCGTCACCATCGTCCTGGGAGTCTTCATCGCATGCTGGTTGCCGCTTTTCATCCTCCTCCTGCTGGACTTCTTCTGCCCAGCCAAAAAGTGCGAGGTGCTGTTTAAAGCCGACTACTTCCTGGGCATCGCCATGTTCAACTCCCTGCTGAACCCCATCATCTACACGCTGACC
Source organism: Atherinomorus stipes (assembly GCA_023101725.1). Taxonomy (NCBI): domain Eukaryota; kingdom Metazoa; phylum Chordata; class Actinopteri; order Atheriniformes; family Atherinidae; genus Atherinomorus; species Atherinomorus stipes. The sequence continues at coordinate 139,882 of JALJCO010001881.1, read as the reverse complement.
AGCAAGGACATGAGGAAGGCCATCCTCAGGCTGCTCTGCCGCCACTGCCTCCTGACCAAAGATGGACAAGTGAAGAAGATCGGGATGCCCTTCTTAGACTGCAGCACCAGTAAGACGGACGCAGCCTCTCACAGACTGGAGGGACTGGAGACGACGGTGTCTTCTGGTAACTTTACACCTTCAACCATTAAAGCTATTTATCCCAGGATGTCTAAGACATGACACGATGGCTCAGTCTGATCTGAGCAGACTAAAAACTGGACCTCATAATCAAGCAAACATGGGAAGAAGCAAAAGGTTTTGTGTTGCACTTTGAAATAGCTTCAAATGAACAGCTTTATGTGTTGGGACAAAGATTTTTGGGGGTTAAACATTCATTTTTTTAAGTTACTTCACCATATTTTAGAAAAACTTAAGTGTAGCTTGAAGTTTGTCATAAAAAAACGGCATTATTGTCTTTGAGACTTTCAATCAAGGCCAGTATTAGTCAGATGTTCCCTTTGGGATTTGAACCAAGAAAAGGGCATTTCATCTTATCTGTGTTTGCACATAAAGAAAAAATCAAAGACTCTGAGCAGATGGTTCGCATAAATACAGCCAGCCTCTGCATCTGACAGAGCGGGGAAAGCCCGAGCATGAGATTTACCCCGTTATCTCCTGCTGCCTTTGTAGCATCTAATGACAAGTTGTTGCAAACACGGAGCGTCCACGCCCAAAACCCATGTAATCTCTGCCATGTGCGCTCTGGTCAGCGCTGGTGCTGGGACATCAGAGGGCTCGGTGGCCTGGAGACGCACTGAAGACGTCAGATGGAGGGCTGAGCTGGGTGGTTCGCAGCTTTGGAGGTCCCTTTGACATATGTAGCAACACACAATAAATGCCTTAAAGCTATAAAAGCTGACAGCAGAGGCTTGTTGACGCCTTCACAGGCTGGAATATGGCAGTAAAACAGTTACAGCTTCATCTTTATTCTGTGAAATGATACAAAAAGACTTCCTGTGAGCGAGCAGGCCGGGAGATTTCATCCGAGTAGATGTAATATTGTACAAAAAATGTAAAGAATTAAAAAATATATATATTCTTTTATTTAGTAAACCTTGTAAATATGTATAACCTGTCTAAGCTGTGCTTTGTCTTTTGTAAACTCCTCACTTAAGTTATGATGACAGTTTTATATGTGCACTGATTAAATATATGTGAATGATTTTTACATTATGTTTGTCTATTTCTTCATTTTCCCAATTCATTTTAAACAATGTCGGAAAGTTTTACATCTTAGGGTTCCGGTTTCTCTCAATGAAACCAAATAAGGATGTATGCAAGCACTTCCTTTGTGCAGTTTGTTTCTACAAAATGAAGCACAAACAAAACAAGATAAATAACTACAAGTTTATAGATAGTTTGGATAAAACGTGTGCATGAGGTTTTTATTGTTTTGTTTTTTCCTTTTAAGTCCAGTTCTGGTCAGGCGTCCACTTGTGCTCAGTATATAAATGACATGAAATTATTTACAGCTACTAATCCAATAACACAGTATCTATATTAATAAATACATAACATTGTATATCAACTGCAGCCTCAGATACCCACTCTAACACATGCAGGAAGATCAAAGAGAAAGCTGAATATAAAACTGAAGTGATAAAAACCCCACCTTTATGCAAACCACTTGCTAAAAACCGCTCGAGGCTGAGGCATTGATGAAGTTGCAGAAACAAGCCTGGGTGCTCGATGCTTCTTTTACCGTAAGGAAACCACACAGCATGTTTGGATGAACCTCCCCGACCCTGCCCGTCATTCTGCCCGCTCTGAATCACTTATGATGCACCCAAAAATGATTTCATGATCATGATCTTCTCGTAAAGACAGTCTGCAGTGGAACATCTGTGGAGCTACGTATGCAACAACTAAAACTATAAGTTACACTTACTGACACTTTTAGCTGATCCACAACGATCAGGCTTCGGTAGTGACATCATGCTGCGGAGGGAATTTTAGTTTCATTATTCAGATACTCAAAGTTCCTCATTTAGTATATAATCAGGAATAAATAGCAGCTGACCCAGTTCATTAAAACTAAACTTAGATTTCTGTTGATAGTCAAAAGGTATTTAACAGAAAAGATGAACAGATGAATAACTAAACAACTGAGTCGATAGTGTTAGTTTTTGTAAGAAAATTACTTTAAATGCTTGTCAATTTAACTACTACATTTATATTAAATTAACAAATATAACTTATATTAAATGTTTATACTTTTAAGACTTGTTTATAATTGGTAAGTTGTTTAGGCAGTGTCTCCTGATGCCCCTGAAGGCAGATTTGAGCTCAATCCTTGACAAAATAATAAATACATCAACAAAAGACTGGGAAGTGGTGACAATTTCCAGCCATCCTCACTGACTATTTCTCACACAACTCTCAGCTTTAAGATAATAACAACAATAATACATTTTATTTAAAGCGCCTTAAAAAACAAACAAACAAAAAAAAAGAATACTGTAAAAATCAGATAAACACATCAAGAGGTACAAGAGTCAAAATGCAAAACAAAATACCTGCATAAAAACAGAAGATGAAAAAAAAGCAGGGAGCAGGATGCACAAATGCACAGAACTTAAAAGAAAAACTCAGAAAAAAAAAAAAATATATATACGGGCTCTAAGAAGTACATCTATAGAGGATTATAAACAGCATAATAAAACGTCTGTACTAAAGCTGCATACAGCAGAAAATGTTTTGAGTTCTAAGCTGCAATAAAAGTCCCACAGTGACATCTAGTGGCCAATTTACTCATGACAACTGGGCAGAGTCTTGTTTATTTTCAGGGTTTAAAATTTGTAACACACATTTTGTTTTATTCTTGTCTGATTTAATGCACAAATTAACTGGTTCTTGACATACAATACATTTAACTTCACTGTGTTTGTTAAAGGGGAATGGCACATGAACGCAGCATCTCTGAACTCTCCACTTCAGAGCATTTTTCCTCACATTACTACAGTCGTCCTCAACTTTATTCGTACCTTCTAATTAAAGGGAAAAAAATCAGCTGTCAGTGAAATAAGATGAAAATGACAAAAGTAGTAATAAATAAAAATTCTATGAAAATCATGACACTGATTTTGAATTGTAGTTTGAAATATTAAAAACAAACACACAAAAAATAAAACAAGTAAACAAGCATGATGGGGCTCCGAAGCTAAAATTTTGTTGAGCAACACTTTGAATCAACAACTGCAATCTTGTGTTTTCTCTAAAGTTCATTAAGACTTCTACACCTGTTGACAGGTGTTTTAGTCCACTGTTTATGGAAAAGGGGCTCTTGCGTGTCTGGTACAGTTTTTTATTATTATTATTATTATTTCTAACCACAAGTCAAAAGCAACATTTTATTTCACTGAAATATAATTTTGTAAATTGTTATAATTAGTTTCTTTAGTTTCCTCTACTGTTGTAAATTTAGCCTTTTCTTTAATTGAAGGGTATGACTCATTTTGAGGACGACGTATGTGCATATAGTGAATAGTGATACCCACATAAACTTCACTGCATATGTGGAAATATTTACATTTTCATCTCTGCATGTTGAATTTGTTATTTTTTAACAATTATTCTCTTTTTTTTCACCGTTTAGAGCTGCAACTCGAACGTTTTTTTATACGATGACGAAGGTTTTGGATTTTGTCCCTGCTCGCTGACTTCACCTCTGAAACTAGTCCATTCATCTTTAGTTGACTTCATTATAACAGCGTCTTTACTGATCTACCTAAAAAAAATCAGAGAGAAAGTTCTCCATAACTCTGCTGCTCCAGTTCTCCTGAGACCAGAAAGGTGGACCACATCAGTCCAGTTCTGAGGTCTTTATACTGGCTGCCGGGCTGTCAGAAGATAGACTTTTAGTTCTGTTGCTGGCAGTGTTGTATAGTAACTAGAACGCCCACCCCCCCCCCTTTCTCCCCCTTTTTCATCACTTTCCCCTTTCACATTCACTCTCCTTCCATCCTTCTTACAAACTTATTTCCAATAATCTTTTTTTTTTTTCTTTTCCTCTTCCACCTCCCTTCCATTCTTCCTTCCCCTCCCCTCCCCATCCCCCTTCCTTTCTCCCCCCTCCTATTCCTATATTCTCCTTTCAATTCTTTTTTTTTTTAATTTCTTTCTTTTTTCTTCCTCACATCTTCCTTCCCCCCCCCACTCATACAATTCCTCATTTTTTTTTTCCACCCCAGAGCCCAAGATTTTTTAGAATTTTTTTATTTTAATTCCCTGTATAAATTTTTATAGCATCCATACGTTCTTTATTTTGTGTGTTTTTTTATATATTTTTGTTTTTATATAAGGAGTTTTTGTTTTTTATTATTTTTTTAAAAATTAAAACTTAAAAACTAACAGAAGAACACCGACTACTTTAACTTTTTTTTTTTTTTTCTTTTTTTTTTTTTCCCTTTTCCCCCTCCCCCCCCCCCCCTCACCCCCCCTCCCCCCCCCCCCCCCCGCCCCCCCCCCCCCCACTCCCCCCCGACAGAACAGCCTACACCAAAATCACCCCCCACTACCCACCACACCAAGCGCTAACAACACTTGCTGGTCTATAAAGCTCTGAGTGGTTCAGGACCCCCTGACCCAGTATGAACCCACCAGACCCCTCAGGTCATCTGGATCTGGTCCTTTATCAGTTCCAGAGTCAGAACCAGCTTCTATGCTCCACATGTCTGGAACAAACTCCCAGAAAGCCTCAGATCAGCTGAAACAGTTTATTTACATCCAGATTAAACACCCACCTGTTCTCAATTACATTTAAATCATTTTTATTCAGAAGTTTCTTTTAGGCGTAAAGTTTTTGTTTTTATTTTTTAGTCATGCTTTTTATTCTTTTACTTCCCAAAGTTTTCTTTTTTCTCCACCCCACTGTAACGCTTTTAATGTTTCAATAAACTTGCTTTGTTAAGAGAATAACCAGTAAACTCAAGTTCTGACAAACAAGTTTAATGATAATATAAAACACATCGTATGACAGAAGACGAAGACATCCACAGATCAAACAAAAAAATAATGTACACATCATGTCCGACTACCCGTCCGTTCATCTACCATTCAGTGCTGACGAAGCCCCACAGCTGGTCGCTAACGTCACTCCGAGAGCGCGTGGAGGTGTCGATGTTGATGGGGGTTGCCAGGTCTGCGCCGTAGTGGACTGTAAATGACAGACACGGGTCATCAGAAGCCATGTTGATAGAACACAAGATGGAAAAGTCAAGACTTCAGTTAGTAAGAACCAATGCCCTGAAAACACGGCAATGTTCAACATCAAACTTTAAACAGATGCTGTAGCACACCGAGTTGCCTGATGTATGCAATGTGTGATTTAGATGCTCAACAATCTGATTACTAATCGTTCATTTACTGATAACTTAATAAAGCCTGAAAACATCTGCATGCAGCTTTAGATTAAACACTCATCGACCACTTTATGACATATAGTTCATCAGCCAATCACATGGCAGCAACTCAACATATCTACTCATGTAGACTTGGTGAAGACGACTTGCTGAAGTTCAAACTGAGCATCAGAATGAAGAAGAAATGGGATTTAATGGTTGTTGGCCTGAGTATGTACTGGGATTTTTACACAAAACCATCTCTAGGGTTTCCAGAAAATGGTCTGAAGAAGAGAAAATCTCCAGTGAGCTGCAGTTGTCTGGACCAGAATGCAGCAGGAGACCAGACTGGGTGCCACTCCTGTCAGCTAAGAACAGGAAACTGAGGCTACAATTCACACAGACTCACCAGAACTGGACAATAGAAGATGGAGAAACGTTGCTGGTCTGATGAGTCTCCACTTCTGCTCCACATTCAGATGCTAGGCTCAGAATTTGGTGGGAACATCATGAAAGCATGGATCCATCCTGCTGGTTATGTAATAGTGTTGGCACACTTTGTACCAGTGGAGCATCTCCTGATGCTACTTCCAGCAGGATAATGCACCATGTAGGGATGTAACAATTACCGGTAAAATGGTAAAATTACCAACGAATAGTAAAACCGTCTCAAATTTTGATAATCGTTAAAACTGTGACTGATTACTACACTTTGAAAATCGCACAGTGATGCTGCTCACTGGCTAGAAAAGCAGCAGCAGTTGCAGTTTGCAATGTTTAATTTATAAAAACATGGCGGAAGGCAACAAAGGCGCCCACATGGACAGCTCTTTTGAGATTTTTCCTTCTTTAAAAAGAACAATATAGACATTTGGACCCATTTTGGATTTTTAAAGATTCTGGGAGGTATTTCTATTATACCGCAATAAAAATGATAACCATGATCATTTTGGTCACAATAACCGCGATATGAAGTTTTCATATCGCTACATCCCCAGCACCATGTCACAAAGCTCACATCATCTCCACCTGCTTTCTGGAACATCACCATGAGTTCACTGGACTCCAACGGCCTCCACAGTTACCAGATCTCATCAGAGCAGCTTTGGGATGTGCTGGAACGGGAGATTCTCATCATGGATGCAGCAACTGTGTGATGCTATCATGTCAATATGGAGCAAACCTCTCAGGGATGTTTTCAGCACCTTGTTGAATCTTTGACACCAAGAATTAAGACATTGCTGAAGGAAAAAGTGTCCGACCCAGTACTGGCAAGCAGAGATGTGCCGATACAATATCAGATGAATGTGGCCGATCCAGCATTCCGAACCAGTCATTTCTGTTTTTAATAATATCACAATAAATCTACACTTTGTTATTTGTTAAAATAATATTAAGTATATATTTATATTTGTGTTATTGAGTTACCCTTTTAAACAAGGCTAAATGTTAATGTTAAGCCTGATTCTTTTACACACATGGGAAGGTATACGGTTCATTCATTCAACAGTAGTATCAGATCGATATCGGCCGATACGCTCTGCCCAGGAATCAGTATCGGAGTGGATCGTTAAAAATTTGATTGGTGCATCTCCACCTCCAACACTGATGGTGCCTCCTGCCCCACATCATGCTGGTAGTATAAAGTTTGATGGCATCATACCAAGTAACCACATAAAGTCTTAAAATATTACAGTACCTCCTTTTAAAATGTTGGGCTGTGTGTCATATTCCCACTTGATCTTTGTTATTAGGTAGTACACCTGAGCCACATATCTGTAAAGAAAAATTCAGATTACAAAAAAATACACAGGAAAAAAACAACAGATGACTCCTCTAGAAACATCTGTCACCACCAATAGGTGACATATTCATTTACTCATGTGCTTGCTCTTTATTTAGCCAGGAAGGTCCATTAACATAAAAGATCTATTTATATAGGGAGTCCTAATTAAGACAGCATAAAGAGATGAGATTTACACAGAAAACTACAAAGCTTTACCAATCAGATCTGTAATATTTCTCCACCAGATGAAAGATGTTTTGGGACCACAACCAGTGTTTCTACATAAAGAATCCAAATATCTCCTACGTCTCATATTCATATGGAGATGATACTGTAGCATGTACCAAGGTTATTATAGGTAACTAAAATTAACGATAAAACTAAAACTGAAAAAACATTTTCGCTTACAGAAATAATAAAAATGAGTTTTTAAAAAAAACTATAGCTGAAACTGTATAGTGTCTTTACAAAAACTAACGTTTCCAATAAAATTATAGGAAAAACATTCTTAGTTTTGTAAATGTATGTAATACATCAGCCTTTTGGGTTGATATGAAATCTATTTTTATTTTATGTATTTACTTTGCTCTGCCGGTTTTATTCCAAGTGACTTTCTGATGATTCTGAATGACACACCAGAAAAATACATATAATTTACAATAAATAAATAAATGAAACTAATAAAAACTAAACTATAACTAAGCATTTTCCAAAAAATAACTAAGAAAAACTAGCAAACCTGTTCAAAAAACTAACTAAAACCAACTGAATTTAAAAACAAAAAGTCAAAACTAAATAAGAACTGAAACTAATCAAAAATCCAAAACTATTATAACCTTGGCACGTACAGCTTAGCGTTCACTGCTTATGATACTCACACTGCTGATGGGATGACCTCAGTGGTGTCCTCGTCCACCTCATTCTGAAGAGTCTCAAGCTCGTGCTCAGAGTTTTTCAGATTCTCCAGCTCTCTCTGCAGAAACCTGGAGGAAAGTTAAGGATTCTAACAAAGACAAGGGCAACAAAGAAGTCCTGCTTCATCGCCTTTTCAGCTTTAAAGATCAGATGCAGAAAAGATACTGTATCTCTGAGTCGGCCATCTGGCTCTTGGCTGTGCACTGCCTCAGCTGCTCCTCCAAGTCCTCCAGCTCCAAATCCCTGTGTTTCTTCTCCTCCTGCATGTCCAGCAGCCTCTGGCCTGCACTCTCCTCGACCTGAGCCATATCTGGAGGGGAAAGGAGTTAAAACAAGGTTAATCAATCAACAAGAACACAGCTTTACATACGGGTGTGACACAGCACATTAGGGAACGCAGGCAGATATAAAATGACACAAAAAACAACTGAATAGCTGGTTTCTTGCCTTTTAAAATCTGCGTCACAACCTTTTTTGTTTCTATGTGTTGATCGAAGAGGGCCTGGTGTTCAGCTTTCACTTGTCTCAGTTTCTCAGATTGGCTGCTGTTGATGAAGGCCACCAGGGCCTCCCAGTCTCCTCCAAATCCTGGAATTTGTGGCCTTGAGCCATTGTGTGCAGCTAGAAAACACAAGAAATACAACATTTCCTAACACAGTTTGCACTTATTTTCATTAAGAAACATTTGACTTTAATTATTTCAGTAGTAACAAAGCGTTACGATACGACTTAATGAGTAAAATATCTGTAACGTGTTCAAAGCCTGTTGGAGGAAACAGCATCTGGATCACGATAACTGAAGCTGCTTTTACGTAAAACTGAAAATAACCTAATTAATACAATTAGCACGGAGTCTGTTGCTAGGATACAGCTGAACATTGGTCGCTGTCACTAACGTTTAACACATCCTCCATGTTTTTAACATCGAGTTTTAACCACCTTCAAAATATCCTTTCGCAGAAAAACATTTGAAATATGTCAACTTTATAGGTAATTACCTGATTTTCGGAGTATAAAAGTACCTACTTGGTTAAATAACAGAAAGAAACAAACCGTCTTTTTTCTTTTCCGCGATTCAAACTCAGCCCTTCAGCGCGCGCCTGTACTTTCTTCTTCTTCTGCTGATTATTGGTGGTCGGTAACCAACTGACAGCGCACTACCGCCACCTGTTGAGTTTGCTGATATGAAAGCAAGTGAAACTTTAAGGTTTAGTTGGCTTCCAGATGTTTCCTACACGAGGAGCTGCGCTCGAATCGGCATCATTTCTTTTATTTCTTTTTTTTGTTTTTACTTCAAAAAGCATCCTAAATCTTGGCGGGTCAAATTTGACGTATTTGGAAAGAAATATTCAGAATATCGTTTTTCACCCAATTTAATATGCATTCATATCCATAAGATTGTTTTAAATGTATATTTTGGCCACACACACACACACCTTTTACCCTAAAATATAAGACTTGCTTTAAACTGAAGAAAAAAAATAAAGTTCACCAATATTTAATATAATGAAGACCAGAGGTCTATCATAGACTAATATTAGAATTCAATAAAAAAAAATTGCTTTTGAGTCAGTTTACCAGAATTGTTTCACACACACCCTTACCCTAACCACCACAACTAAACCCTAACCCAAACTTAACTGTAATCTAAACTCCAAAACCAAATCTTGACCCTCAAAAATGAGTTTTTCTGAGGTTTTTTTTTTTAGGGAGGAACAGTGAAAATGTCTTCACTTTGCTGGTTAAAAACGCAAAATGGTCCTCACAATGTAGCAAGTCCAGGAACGCACACGTGTTTGAACTTCTTTTGTGTGGACAGTCATTGACATTGCATTCCCTACCCATCACAACAGATCGCCTACTTAAACCTTGCTTCAGTCCTAACTGTAACCTCGTCCAAAACCAAATCTGCATCCTCAAAAAGGGGGCTTTCTCAAGCTTTGTTAGTGAGGACCTGCCAAAATGTCCTCAATTTGTTGACAATAGTCCTCATGTAACAGACAACACAACAGTCCTCACAATGCTGCCTGTACAAGTACACACACAAATAAGGGTAGTCAACATTGGACTTTAAGCAGCATCCAATACGGATGATGGAACTGAAGAACAATTAATTAGCTCACTGTAAAGGATGATTTGTCATAACACTACTTTTTCCTCTTATTAAGTCTTAAAAATTAAAAACAAAGTAAATTCTACTGTATTTGATCATCTCTCCAGAAAGTAAAGCATTCCTGTCTTTTTTTGGCCCTACATGCCAGTTCTTTACATTTGCAATCATAATTCAGTATCAGACCAGATGCATCTCCCCTTCAGATCATGTGCATCTCTAAATGTGCATGCGCAGCATCGGTTGTGTTTGTAAGTAGCATTTCTAGCAAACCAGAAAATAAGATACGGTAAGGTCTTCTGCATTGATGTTTTAAAACTTGAGTTTAAAAGAGAAGGTCAAGGTGAATACCTGACAGCAATAAACACACAGAAGTGATTTAACATCGTTTTTACTGTACAAATATCAGAAATTTAACCATGTCACGCTGTCAAAATGTCAATAATAACTTTAATCTTGAAAAAGCAAACCTCATAAATTTGGTCAAAACTGGACCAAAGCCACAATTGAAAAATTTGCCTATATATTCAAAGGTTTCACACAAGGTCATGATGCAGAGAGATGAACAGTGAAAATGATGTAATGAGATGACGCAGTGATGGACCAGCCGCGTGTAGAAACTGGTCATTCCTTGTTTTCCTGCTTCAGCTTCTTGTCCTGTGCTTTCCGCCTCTGCCTGCCCAGCTGTCTGAAGTACAGTCTCTTGGGGTTCAGGCCGTAGGCCTTCAGTCTCTGCCTGCTGAACTCCCGGCCGCCTATCTTCACCCCCCTGGCTCCTGATGTCAGACGCCCACCTGAACGTTTGTGCTTCTTCTTGGACCATTTTGGCTTTTCAGTCCTGTTTTTCACTTCGTCAGGTTCAGACACCGCCTCCTCGGCCTCCTCGGCCTCCGCCGCCTCCTCCTCGGGTTCTTCTTGTTTCATCTTTTTCTTGGGTATCAGGATCTCCTCCTCTTCCTCGCTGCCCCCCGCCTCCTGCAGAGCTTGGGAGAGGGACTCCTTGGCATGATCTGCATCGGCATCTTCAGGTCCGCGTTCTTGCCTTTCTGCGTTCTTCAGACGATCTCGTCGCTTCTTCCCCATCTTCGTCTTGGCCTCGGCCGTCTCTTTATCTTCCCTGTAGAGAAAGTTGCGATAAATATCGTCCCCCTGCAGCAGTAGCGATTAACGCATGTGCATCGCGTGCAGACTATAATACTCACTCAGAGTACACAGAGTTGAAGATTTCCTTCTTCTTCCTCTCATTCTGTCCCTTCACTTTATAATTCCTGAAGTCACTCATCTCCTCTTTCTCAGACCTGAGAAAGCAAAGTCAGAGTCGTGAATGTCTCATGATGTGCAGATGTGGACATTTTAGCTACTCCAGAGCTGCTACCTGAACATGCAGGTCTTCCTCAGAGAGCACCAGCGGTTCAGCTCCTTGTCGTCCGCTTTTAAAATCTGAGGAGAGAGGCATCTGTCATGAGATCGGCTCGCTTTTTGGATCGTCTCTGCAGCTTGGTTAAGATGGCTGAAGTCTGCTCAGAGAGAAGATTAATGTGTCATCATCTCCTGGTCAGAGCTTTCCCCGGAGGGCAGCAATACCAGGTCTGTCACCTCAAGCTCATCACTGCAGCATCATTTAGCCCCATAAAACCAGTCTGCTTTACATCAACTGCTCCTGCATAATCACTGCGTGCTAAATCCCTTCCTGCACAGAGACTAGTGATGTAACGATATGAAAATTTTATATCACGGTTATTGTGACCAAAATGATCAAGGTTGTCATTGTTATCACGGTATTATTGAAATACCTCGTCCCCATCATCAGTAATAATATCCAAAATGTGTCCTGACGTCTATTTTGTCCTTTTTTAAAGAGGGAAAATCTTGAGATTGCCGTCCACGTAGGCACCTTTGTTGCCTTTCACCATTGCTGCTGCTTTTCCAGCCAATCAGCAGCGTCATTGTGACTTTTTCAAAGTGCAGTAATCAATCACGGTTTTAACAATAATTCAAATTTGAAACGGTATTACTAATCGTTAGGACTTTTATCACGGTTAACCATCGTTACATCCCTAACAGAGACTGTTCAGAGCTCTGGAACGTGGAAAAATAAGCCTGGAAATCTGACAAGACGGTTAGCATTTAAAGAGTTGAAGGCTGCACCAGGTTCAATAAAGGCCGTTAGTGATGGTAAATCTAGCAGCACAGCACGTTTCTTCTCCAGCTGAGGTGAAGTTATGTTATGAAGGTCTGTCTAGGCATGTAAATAAATTAGATTTTATCTTTAATTCTCTATTTTAATACACATTCTAAATTGTTAAACCTGGTTGGCTTTTATTTCTGTAAACTTTTGCGCTCTTTTATCTTTGTGTGTTTTATGGTTTTTAGATGTTGTGAAGCACTCTGGGCACCTTTGTTTAGCACATCTACACAACCAAACAAACTTGAAAAAAAATAAACTTCCACTAGAAACCAGACTCAATATGGCCTTGGCTTTCATTCTGGTCTACAGGTGGTCCCCAGAGTAAGAGGATTTGGAGGGGGGGGGGGGGGGGGGGGGAGTTCTCCAATGTGCCGCTTCTTCCACTTGAAAATCTTACATGCTGATTTAAATGAAGAAAAGTGCTTTTCTGAGGGAGTTTGGGGTCATTTTAAGGACTGAGATGAAAACTCTTGGTCAACTGGACTGTTCCTTCTTTGCAGTATTCAGCTCATGTTGCATCTCCTGTACCCAGGGTTCCTACATATTTCAACAAGTTCAATTTAAGACTAAGACCTTTTTAAGACCACTTGGAACAGAATTTAAAGCCCATTTCACAGCCACACCGGCGAAAGCAGATTCCTCTACATTCACAAAGATAATGTCAAAAATCTTAGATTGAACATCTTTTGGCCATCATTATCTACGTCCATCACTGGTACCTGGTTTGAAATTCTTCCAAAAAGGTAAACATGATGTTTACTCAAACATGCAAACCTCAGGCTGGCAGGTGGCGGCTGTGCAAAGACCCACCCTGATCTCCCTGATTGGTTAATATAACGGCTCTGTGAAGATCAGCTGGGAAAAACACCTGGATCTGTTTTTTGTTTGGTTTTTTTCGCAGTCATTTTTCTAAGTGACAGAATCTGTCGGACCTCAAAATAATTAAAGATCTACCAGATGAAATTTAAGACCACAACTGTCAAATTTAAGGACTTTAAGGCATTAAATGCAGATTTGTGAAAGTAAGCCTTTTAAGACCCCGCGGGAACCGTGTGTAGTGTTCAGAGGCTATCGTAGTCTCACCTGTCGTGTCTCTGATATTTTCTTTTTTTTGGGGATTTTGGAGTTGTCGGTTTGCCACCTTAATGGAGGTGTTTATCTAGTTAAAACGTAGCAGTTCGGATGATATATGTAACATCCAGGTACTTAAAGTGAAGTCCATCTGCATGATTCAGACACACATGAATACAAGTTCATTTCTTCTGGTGTCCGTCTGTTCCCCCAGCTACTAAAAATTGATACGTTTTTTTTGTTTCTCTCCATCCAGGCTTTAAAGGCTACAGAGAGGAGGTAATTACAATGATGCCGTTAAGCGCTTTATACTTTATTTTAGACCAAGCAGTTGATGCATCCGTTATTAGCGGTCCTGCAGCTCTCCACCTCCATGCACTGAGATCTCCACCAGCTTTGTTTCTCCTCCTCCTCAGTTTTTATCCTTTCAGGCTGTCTTGCAGTGTATTCGGTGACAGCCGTGGAGCTATCCTAACTTTCCATTCGGTGGCTGTTGCACGTGCTAGGGGAGACGGCATTGTTGCTATGGCAACCTCCTCGTTCAGCAATCGGCTGAGAAAAACCGTCACAGCAAAGTTTAGAAGCCTAAACTAAAAAGACCTGGACTCATACGTGTGTGCAATCAATAAGATATTTTTCTAATCAAATGACCTCTTTTACAACATAGTATACTGTGTAAAAAGCATTTTTCTTAGAGAGATTAAAATAAAATCAGGTATAGTGCCTGTAAGTCTGATTACAGTCAGCATCTTTTTCCATCAAGTACGAGCCGAGTCAGTGTCAATTCAATTCCTGCAAATATCTTCGTGTTTCCGTTGTGCTGCAAAACTAGTGGATCTGCATCGTCACCTCCGCCAAGGAGGTTATGTTTTTGGTATAGTTGGTTTGTCTGTCAGCAACTTTACGGGAAAAGTTCTGGACGGATTGACCTGAAATTTTCACCAGCCGTGTTCCTCAGCCCAAGGACGAGCAAATTCAATTTTGGCGAGGATCCCGATCACCGTCTGGATCCAGGAATTTTTTAAAGGATTCTTTATCATTGCAAGTTCGGCCAAATTTTGGAATTTTTGCATACAACTCCAAACAAATGGCCCAAGTGTTTGCTAAAAAATTACAAGAAAGGATCTCAATCAGTTCTATAATGTACCAGGTACAATATAAACTGAACATTCCAGTTTTAACTTTATAAACAGAAACAAAATTTAATAAAAGACATGTAGCAATAAAAGTTTAGGTGTGAATCATAATGAGGGACACGAGCTGCTTGGACATGTCTGTGCTCTCCGAGTGCTTTTCTAGTTCATGTTTGCCTTTTAAGAAATAACAGCTTCAGTCTTGAATCCACTTCAGTACGAGTTGTTCCGTCTTATTTTCTCTTGTGAACATATTAGTTTCCTTTAAAACTCAAAGACACCGCTTCTGAAATCTAAATGCTATTAAATGATAAAGCCATGGGTGTTAAAATCAATCATTACGGCGTGAATCTGCGACATCCTGCATGACCTTGCAATTTTGTCATCTGTTCCCTGCCCCGTTATAATTTCTTCATCATTTGTTTTTATTAGGGCTGTCAAATCGATTAATCGAGATTAATCCCATTGTTAAGCAAGAGACTGATTTATTAATTAGTACTGGTATATGCAGAAAACACAAACTTTTGTTTTACAACTTAAAGGCTAAAACCAAGCCAGAGATCTGTGAGTGGTCCAGGACTCAGAGCTGAATTTCAGCTTCACATTAAGACAGTTGTGAAGTCGGCCTGTGAGGACCGTACCAGCAACATTCTGGACTAAACTGCCGCTGTCTGAAGGACTTTAGAGAGACATGTAAGGACAGGGTTTCAGTAGTTTAGTCTACTAAAGATAAATGCAGAATTCCTGGTGAGACACCTTTAATCCTAAATGTGTTCTAAAAGTGATAAAAGCAATGTAATTAAACGCGATTAATCGATTTGACAGCCCTAGTTTTTATATAATTAAGTGGAACATGTCTTGAGTTCAATGTAAGTAAGGGGAAAATGGAGAGTTAAATTGGTTATGTCTTCCCCTTTTTGCTGATCTGAAAATTGATCCAATCTCAAAAACAGTGATCCAATCCAAACCTTGAGGTTATTGATCCGTTGCACCACGAACAGCCATTGAGATTAAAATGAATGTAATTGTGCAGCCTTGCAACAATATAACTACGTGTTCTTCTCCTTGTAGTTTTACACAGTAACAGGAGTTCTGCTTTTATTTCCCCGTCCTGGATCAGAAACTACGAAGATTCCCGGAGCGAGACGTTCTCTGGTTCTCACCTCATCCGTGGTCAGACCGAAGTCGTTGGGCAGAACCTGCCTGTAGCGAAACCTGCACGGCAGGTCATCAATGATGTCCTCATAGTCCAGCTTGTAGTACTCATCCAAGTACTGCTCGAAGCTCTTGTCCTCTGAAACACACAACTTCCTGTTAGACAACCCGAAGACGCGACTGCGCGAGGAAGACAAGGTCCACGCGTTTCTCCACACTTACGGGGGTCAAACACAGGCTTGTCTTTGGTGATGACCTCTGCAAAGTAAGACTTCTTTCTCTTTTTGCCCATCTGTGGCAGATCCTCCATCATCTTCTTCCTCTCCTTCTTCTTCTTCTTCTTGGAGGCGGTTTGCTGGCTGGGGTCGTAGTCTGCATCCATCTACAGAAACAGAGCAAGGCTGCGTCTAAAATCACAACAAAAACACAAAACTCCCACCAGGATGAAACTTTGCTTTTGAGTTTGACTCACAATGAAGCCTTCATCCTCGCAGTAGGGTCCTGAGGCATTGTACTCCTCTTCATCATACTCCTCTCGCTCCTCTCCTGTCCATGTGTCCCAGTTCCAGTGCTCTGTAGTAAACACATCATGCAGGAAACTTAATTTTCCATCCACTTAACAGGCTAAAACTTGGGGAGGAAGGGGGGTCCAAATCAACTTTTCCTGCAACCTACAAACAAAACAATTACATCTGCTGAGAATCAGGAAGTCTTGTTTATATGTTTGGAATTGCTGGAGACGGAGAAATAATCAGGGTTGATGACTCATGATGGCAATGCCACGAAAACCTAAAGTCATAGTAACTTTTCTCTGGATCACATGAACACCTGATAGAAGTATCGACATGATTAACACCAACACCACCACATAGCAAAACTGCAGAAACATGAGTTTGAGACGTACAAGCCAAACATGGAGTTGATAACCAGCTTCATAGTTCTGCTCATCCAGATTACAAATGTCAACTCAGGCAACCAAGAGATATGAAATGAAAAATTATTTCAATACATCTGGTATCCATTAACAATTTCAATAACTTAAGACATCCCAGATATGTTAAATCTAACTTAGTGCAGCATCAGGGCAGATATATGCAGCATTAACACTACACCGTGGTCATCAAGTTGGGATTTTGCTCAGTCTTGCAGCACCAACACCACCGATTTAATTTAGTATTTCAGGGTCACGAAGAGATTTTTTTTCTTCCTTTTTGTTACAGCAGACAGGCCGATATCATTTTTGGACCAGTCTAGTCCATGATCTTTGGTTTTGTTCAGTAAACTTTTCAACAAACATGAAGTAAATAAAATATTCTATAATGACATGAAGCCTTCAAGTGTTTGAAAGAAACAACATAGTGCTCAGTGCTTTTCATCTACATTGAAAATGTCAGCGACAAGAGAAATAAACATTTTTTTTTATTAGGGCTGTCAGGCGATTAAAAAAATCAAACTGATTACAGGATTTGTAATTAATTAATCACATTTTAATCTCATATCTGCTAAAGCAGTCTTGGGGAACAATGGTCCTTTAAGTTTTCCATGTAACCCTGCTCCAACACAGCCTATGAAGTTCTGTACGGGGACCCAATGACATGTCGTCTTCTTCTCGTGTTTTAATTGGCGGTTGGCAAACAGCTTTAGGTGCATTACCGCCACCAACGGCCCAGGTCATCCAGTGGGCCAAATTTAAAATGCTCGTGCACTGAACTGGCACTCTGAATTAATCGTGATTGTTTTTTTAATGCATTAATTTGCAGTATAATTAATCTAATCAATGCATTAAACTGACAATCCTATCTTTAATATAAAAGTTTCAAACACACCAGGAAATTATTGGACAAAAGATAATGGCACACCCACTTGGAGTGAAGCAGTTTTAGGCTGCATCGCATTAGTTCACGTACATGAAGGTGACGGATCACTCTCCAAGAATACTACAATAATAAAAGTTATCTTCTAAGCTTCATGGCAGATTCAGGCCCACGCGCCTCACAGTAGTCTGCTAAGCAGCTTTACAAGCGAGGCTCCTGGTCTGGTTCCACCTGTACTTACAGCCGTCTACTTCTGATTTAAAATGTGAACTGAATTACACATGAAGTCAGAACATACAGACTAGGGCTGAACGATCTCAGGAAAAAAATCTAATTGCGATTTTTCTGGGCAATATTGCGATTTCGATTCGATTCGTGATTTTCTTCAAATCAAGCTTCAGTACAATATTTACAATGTACAATACCATTTATGAACATGACAGAAAACTCCAATATATCATCAAAACATTAAAAGCTATTACTCTTAAATCAATGATGACAATTAAAGGTGAGATTTAGCTCACTTTAAAATGCATTTATTAAAAAAATGCATGTACATTCTCTGGAACTCCGGGATTTTCAGATTCCCTGCAGTCCTCCTCCCTCTGCCACAGTTAATCACCCCACTTACTGCCTTCTTCAAATCAGGTAATCTGCATGTTGCTTTACACACTTGAATTTCCAGTGTAAAAAATAAATGATTGTGCCATTTTTAATATTTAAACCATTTCTCATCACAATGCACTAAAAAAAATCTCCAAATAAGAAATCAATATATTTTCCTTTTACAGTTCTTGTATGTAGGTTATGTTAAGTGAAACAAACAAACCAGGGAATTTATCATGGATTCATATTTGCATTGAAATGTAATTAAGTTGTAAAATAAATCTGAACAAACATCAGGTTTTACATCTAACTTCATTTTTATGTCATTCTGTCATCTGAACTTGAGGTGAAGAAAACGCTCCTACATCATCAATGATCGGGTGGTTTTACCCTAATTGTTTTTATCAGGTCGCATTTCTGATGCTTGGACGCACATTTTTGGCCACAACGGCGTTCCGTACTCATCCTCTCATGTCCGCTTGAAAAGCAGCAGCAACAACTTTCCTCCTGTTTCTGGTTTAACTGTGTGGCTTAACTAATGTCCCAGATAACAAGGACAAAGCTTCTGTGTGCTGCCCCGGTTTGCCCCGTTCACGAAGCAAGTCCAGCTGATTAATCGTCTCCTTTTACTCAGATCCGCCTAAATACAGATCATTAATTTACTCGCCCGCATCGCACTCGTATCCGCAGCGCAAAGCCCAAAACTTTATAGGTTAAAAGAAAACTGGTTGGAATTCAGTCGCGCTTTCATTCCCATTAAAATGATTTGATCTGATTTTACAGATCAGATGCATTTTTCACTAGACTGTCTGATCAGCAGATCACTGCTGGTGACTTAACTGCTGAGTCATGAAATCTGACGGCGCAGACAGTTCAAGATTATATTTTACTGAACATAAAATTCCCTCATTGCACGAAGCGGATCAACAAACAACTGCAGCAGAGGTCTGCAGCCTCTCTCCAACAACGGAACGGAAAGTTAGAAACTGGATGAGGTTCTGAAGCCGTTTTCTGGTGTAAAGATCACACAGCATGAGACGCTGCATCCCAGCCCTGATGCTGATTGGTTAGCTGACCTGTCTATGAGTAACATTCTGCTTCTGACTGGTGAGCTTAGTTGGCTGGTACAGAGACGGCATGTAGCGCGTGTGTGCAACAGTGGACAGAGCAGATCCTGGGTCAGTCAGGAGCTGGAAAAACTGCAGCTTTAGTGATAACGTGATCGCGTGGTCTGAAATCGCAATTTCGATCTTAAAACGATAAATCGTTCAGCCCTAATGCAAACTTACCCTCCATTTCATCATCATCCTCAAACTGAGGCTTCTCCTCTTCCTCTTCTCCGTAGTACTCATCTCCGAAGAATTTCTGCAAAACATTTCACATTTAGTGAATCATATAGAAAGATTTGCTTTTGGAAGAGTTAAAGTGTTGCAGTGAGCTGGCCAGCTGTGTGAGCTAACGCTGCGTTCCAGTTGTCTCGGGATTCCGAGCAGACGTGAGTTGTTGACGTCATTACCAGGTTTTTGGGGTTCCAGTTGCACCAACTTGGGAAAAAATTGAAATCTCCAAAATAGCCCATTTGTGAGCTAGAAAATAACATTTCTAGCTAGAAAAATAAAACAGGCGTTATAACACTGTTACCATAACAACAGCAGCTAATTTCAGTGTGTGTGTTTAATAAACACATAATCACGCTGCGTATTAAAGAAAAAAAGGCCGCTGTGAGACTGTAAAATTCAACAACAACAACTCTGTGCGGTTTACACTTGGAAATTATCAGAAAACCTCTTATATAGAAGTTTAATAAACAACAATGGTACTGGACGCAGCCATCTTTAAATCTACAATATCGGGGTGCTCTGCAAAGTATGAGCTCGTATCTCGGAAAAACAAGTTCATCGCGTCAATTCCTCGGAAAATTACCTCAGAAAAACGAGTTCCAAGACAACTGGAACGCGCGATAAACATCCCCGTTTGCTGGACTTGGCTTGTTGCAGCAGAGATGACCCCATGTGATGAACGACATGTCAGGAAGCGCAGCTGCAAGGCGGTGCACTCAGATACTCCATGGCCGTTTCTCAATTCCTAGTTTGCGTACTGCATACTCGTGTACTTGTGAGTATAGACTTGTGGGTACTAGGGATGCACCGATGCATCGGCCGATGTTTGCCTTGTTAACTGCCATCGGCCAATAGAAATGACATTCGCCGATGGCAGTGGCCGATTGTTATATAGCCTAATTATCTTTTATAAAATATAAAAGAATTTAAATAAAAAAAAAATATTTTTTTTTCTTTTTCTCCTCTTTCTCTTACTCCCCCCTTTCCCTCGTTATTTTTTTCTTCATTCTTTTTTTTTTAAAAGAAAATTAAATCCGATTAATTATTTTTCCCTTTTATATACACACTGCCCGGCCAAAAAAAAGTCGCCAACAAAAAAAAGGTGAAACCTTTCACATTTGGTTGGAGCCTTTAGCTTTGATTGTGGCAGCATTCGCTGTGTTTCCAGAAGCTTCTGCAATGTCACCAGATTTATTTGCATCCTGTTGCATCAATTTTTCACCAAGATCTTGATGAGGATTGTAGAGTCTGACCACAGCACATCCCAAAGATTCTCAATGGGGTTCAGGTCTGGACTCTGTGGGGGCCAATCCATGTGTGAAAATGATGTCTGATGATCCCTGAACCATCTTTCACAATCTGAGCCCGATACATTCAGGCATGGTCATCTTGGAATATGGCCGTGCCATCAGGAAAGAAACATCCATTGATGGAATAACCTGCTCATTCAGTATATTCAGGTATCAGCTGACCTCATTATCTGAGCTCATACTGTTGCTGAACCTGGACCTGAGCAACTGCAGCAACCCCAGATCATCACACTGCCCCCACAGACTTGTACAGTAGCACTAGGCATGATGCTGCATCACTTCATCTGCCTTTCTGGCCACATTTCTTCCTCGAAGACGATGGTCCACTATCCTTCCAGTTTTTCATAATGCGTTGGACAGTTCTGAACCCAGTTTTAGTAGTTTCTGCATCTCCTTAGATGTTTTCTCTGCTTGATGCCAATGATCTGACCCTTCTCAGACAGACTAACATCTTTTCCACGACCACGGATGTGTCTTTCAACATGGTTGTTTAGGAAATGAGAAGCAACTCATTGCACCAGTTGGGGTTAAATAACTTGTTGCCCACTGAAAGATAATCACCAATGCAGTAATTATCCAATAGGAGGCTTGTACCTATTTGCTTAGTTAAATCCAGGTGGCGACTTTTTTTTGGCCAGGCAGTGTGTGTGTGTGTGTATATATATATATATACACATACACACACACACACACACATATATATATATATATATATATATATATATATATACACATATATATATATACACACACACACACATACACATATACACACACACATATATACATAATGATTTACATGTGTCATCAACACTGTTCTTAAGAAAAACTCTTTCCGCCTCTTTTTTGGGCGGGTGGGGGGAGATACTGGTAGAAGGCATCCACGCACTTTCCTCAGTAGAGAAACGAAGATGGCGGCGGTCGTGTGGAAATATTTTACCGTTTCAGAAAAAGATCAGCATTACGCAGTTTGCAGTACATGCTCCACAAATATCTTTTATCGGGCCATGAAAATAATCTTCTCACTGAGTGTTTTTGTTTATTAGGCTAAAACCACTCAATTTTGTTGGGCAATATACTGAAGCATTCTTTTTAGTGATTATCAGTCCCAGGTTTTTGAAAAGTTTTCAGAAAAGAGCTTGTTATAACTAATGTCAACCACAAAGTGACATTAAAGGTTGTTTCTGTTTCATAAATTGGTCTGATTGAATTTGTGTTCATTCAAGGACAGACTGATGAGGAGGTGAAAGACTTGTAAATTTCTGTGTCACAAAAGGAAGTAATAAATAAAAATAGAAAACATCGGCCATGTTGTTATGTTAAACATCGGTATCGGCCCAGACTTTCACAATCGGTGCATCCCTAGTGGGTACGTACTGGAAGTCTTGTGGAGTTAAGTACGGACTCCGCCTACTTGACGGATTGGGACAACGCAAACTTGTGACATCACCACCAACGGTGTGCAGCAGTGCAGAGCTGCCTGTCAACATGGAGATAATCTTGTATTATTCTACGGCTGTTTGTTATTGATTGTTGTGGAGATGTAGTAATGGTAGTGAAACCAATAAAAACAATTAAAATAACTGCTCCAAAAACAATTATACTAAGTGGAAGTTTGAACTTTTTAATGGAACATGACTTAGACCGCGGGTGATGACGTTTCACCAGTCCACGAGCACGCAAGTACGCATATTGACAACCAGCCAATGTCTGAATCAAGGCTGGAGGCGAACTCTAATGTGCCTCAGACGTGTTTAACTTCAGCTTATTTGGACTGAATGATGATCCGTATGGAGCGAGACTAGACGGCTGATCTCACTATGAGCTGCATCCAGTTTCCTCTCGGACGAGTCCACACACTGACCTGCATGAGCTGGTCGTGCTGACTGGGGTCGAAGTCCCCCTCGAGGTCAGCCTGGCTGAAGGCCAGCTGCTGGTTTCCCGTCAGCTCCTGGAGCTTCTTCAGCTTCTCCATGATCTCGCTTCTCTTCAGGTTCTTCAGCTGCTTCAGCTGCTCGTGCTTCTGCTCCTTCTCCTGAGATGGGTTACATCAGCCAATCAGTGAAGAGACATTTAATCCAGAAAAGAAAAGCAGGTGTAGATTTTCTACCATACTCACCTTTTCTTTCCTTTCCTTCACTTCCTCCCTTTTACGTTTCCTGCGGTCGTCCTTGGACCGTACGGACGTGGCGATGTTTCGGGGGTAGGTCTTAATCTGCTGAGCGTCGGGCTCCTCGAAGCGAAAGTTGTAGCTTCTTTCAAAGTTTTCCTGACGCTCCAAGAAAGTTTCCCCTTCCTCCGACGAATCGTCCACGTCATCCTGGACCACCTCGTCGTACGTTGGGATCCTGTACATGAGCGGAGTCGTTAAGCGGGCGTCACACTTTCACTTTACATCAAATAAAAGGCAAATCTGATCAGCAACACACCGTTCATCATCATCATCCTCTTCGTCGAGGTAACCCTTGTTCAGCATGTAATCTCTGAGGAAGCACTCCTTCTCATCCAGCTTGGGGTCGTTCCAGTAGTCTCTCAAGTATTTCTGTACACACAAACCAAACTCATTAGCAAATATATTATCCACACACACATATATACACACACAGTCCTCAAAATGATCCATACCCACCAATTAAAGACAATGCTAAATTCACAATAGTAATTCAAATAACAATGAATTTAAGAAAATAAATAAAAATTTACAAAATTATACTTTACTGAAATAAAATATTGCTTTTGAATTGTCATTGTAAATAATTTAGAAAAAAAACAAACAGAACTGTCCCAGACACATTATAGCAGTGGACCAAAATACCTGTCAAACAGGTGTAGAAGTCTTTTCAAAAACACCTGATTGCAGTGAGCCCCTTGTTTTTTTCCCCCTCTTATTTTATTTCATTCTCAACAAGTCAACACCACCATGTTGACAAAATTTTAGGACCACTGACAAAAGATTAAGTTGACCCCCCACCCCCATCCCCTTTCATGTCATCAGGAAGGGTATACATATAAAGCTAAAAAAAAACAAAAAAAAACCTAAATAAATAAATGGAGAGGGGAAAAAAAAAAAAATCAGATTTCATTTTCCAATTTTTTTTTATATCAGAAGTACCTCAGAAAACTCCCCCATATCTTCTCAAAAGCTTTGGGGTTTTTTCTTCATATTTAACATATTTTTTTCAGGTGGAAGATAAGATAAAAGGGCTGGGAAAAAGAAATCGATACACTGAGATATTGCTATATTTTCATATGCTGATATTATATCAATATGTAAAAATGTGGTTTCAATTTTACTAATGAAATCTCGCAAGATTTCATTGTTCAGTCAAGAAATCTCACGGATTTTTGTGAAATCTCGCGAGATTTCGTTGGTAAAATAGATCAATATTGTATTTTTGAATCTCTATATGAAATCTGCATATGAAAATATCACGATATTTCAGTGTATCGATTTTTCCCCCAGCCCCATAAGATAAGAGTTCATCCAGCCACATCTTAAAGCATGGAGGTGCAGCACTTTTCCATTGCAGTGCAACACTTATAATGGCCTTCAAGGCTGCTATTATAACAAATCCAATATTGTATTCAGAAGGTAAAAGTAGTACAGATTCATCCCAAAGTAATACAAATCTTGAAGTGAAAAAATGAACTTTATCTCAGAAGGGAAATTAAATCTTAGATTTGTTTTTATTATTTCTTTTGAACCACAATTCAAAATCAATGTCATGATTTTCATATCTTAACAGCTGTAAGCTGTATCGGTAGATCCCTCGTGTGAACACTCACCATGTCCTTCACCTCCTCCGGACCCTCCAGCTCAGCCTGGCCTTTCAGCCACTCCATGTAGTCCGCCTCCTCTTTGTCCTACAACACATGCAGACCCGTCACCTCAACCTGGGAAGCCTTCATCATCTTCATGATAAGTAATGTTATTTTCTGACCTTCTCTTCCTGCGTTTTGATCCTCCTGGTCAACAGCTTTGACACACCATCATCTTCATCATCACTGTCCTCGACAAACTTCCGGAAGCTGTGGAGAAATTCGGATTTCTGTAAAGTGTGTCTGCAAACGTCTGCAGAACGTTCCGTTTCATCTTACCCTTCTTTCAGCTCCTTCTGCTCCTGCACGTAGCTGGGAGAGGCCGCTCTCTACGGGTGAAAACGAAGGTCGATGAAGCACAGAAATAACTCTGGATCCAACTCATTCCAGACAAGCTTCCTTACCTCTTTCCTCTTGGCAGCTTCCTCATCGTCACTGTCATCGTCATCTTCATATTTACTGCAAGATAAAGTTTAAACACATCCTCCTGTTAATGGGATCAAATTTAAATCTACAACTTCCAGTCAAATACATAAATGAAATCTAAAGAATAAATACTCCAAGCGCGTTTTTTATTCTGACTGCATCATCTGAGGAGATGAAATCAGTTTTTGTGACACGTTTAAACCCACGACCCCTACAGAGCTACAGATTGCTGGTATTTTCCCTTCACGCCCACACAGGATGAGTCGATCCAGCACAAGAACAGTTCTCCATGCTCCTTGAAGGACTTTCCAAATCCCTCCTTCAGAGGTTTTCTGTCTTTTCTTTTGTTCTCTGTCAAGATGATCCCACACTGCTTCAGTAATGTTGAGGTCCGGGTCTAGAAGTTGGCATAGCACAGTCTCAGTCTCCCAGTTTCCCTGCTTAACCTTTCATTTCTGATGAAGCTGCAGAGAACAGCAGGGGTCTAACAATACATGGGCCTCTATCAATAAATCAATATATCAACTGTAAATCAATCTAAAGTCCTAAAACCACCAAAAATCAATATCAAACCACAATTATTCTGAAAATGACTTCATTATGAAGTTCCTTTGACAACATTTTCACAACAAAATCCATGTTTACAGTTGTGCAGTGGATAGATTATACTGCATATTTAGTAAGTAGCAGCTTACAGTTATATTAAGAAAATAATATTGTTTACTACTGGTAATATTGTTTCATATCCATCGATGGATTGTAAATCAAATTAAATCAAGATTTTGAGATTGACAAACACTGAATCGCTATCGAATGTAGCAATGTAATATCGTATCATGATCAAACCAGTGATTTAGGATATTAAGCACACATTAACTGCCGTTTAAAACTGATTTTGAAAGTCACAAAACACATTTTTATTTAGCCAGAATGACACCGTACCCCTCTGGAGCTCATCAGCAAAGATAAACATTCATTTCTGAGTAAATTAATTTAGCCAAAGTGCTTTGGCACAACAGTAAATGATAACTTCTATTAGCTTTGATTAATTTAAAGTAAACGGGTCTTGATTATACTGTGGCATTCAAATGAAACTCATGTACTCACCCTTCCTTCTCCAGGATGACTCTACGTTCATAGTCCTTCAGATACATGGGCTTAACTTTGTCTTTCTTTGAGGTTGAAGGCTTCGCATCATCATCATCGGATGCACCTGAAACCAAACAAACATTGAAGTCAGACATTTAACACATTCAAACGCAATTCTGACTCCATTTACTTACTGTCTGAGTAAAACTTGGCATTTTCCTCGTAGATCCTCGGATCTTTTTTCTTCAGCAAAGACAATGTTCTGTAAAAGTCCCTCTCAATATTTGGGTCCAGCTCCTGCAGGATGAAATGTATCAAAACATAAACAACTGTCAAGTTTGTTAAAAAGATGCAACACTTTAGCTTAGATGATCACAGATGCTACCAACCACTTCACTGTCATCAGAACTGGACTCAGACGACTCAGAGTCAGTCTCCTCGGCTCGGTCTCCATATCGATCCTTCACTGCACAAACACAGTTAAAAAAAAAAAAAACTTTGTCAACACGCTGGAGAAAACATCAACTCGCAGTTAGCTGCACGTTGAGCCGTTAGCTTGCTAGTTAGCCAGCTAGCATTGACACACTTACGTCTTTGCAACTCCTCCTTCTGTCGGTACTTTTCGTATTTCTGCGCAAACTGCGAGTTAATTTTCAGTTCCGACTTGCCGGACATGTTTTTAATGACAGTATGCTCTACTTAACAAACAACAGGTGTGTTAATCAAGAGAAGACATCTCAGCAGGTAGAGGCGCACGTTGAAGGGGAACCACGTGGTTTCCGGTGGAGAAGAGGACGATTGCGCTCGCTGTCCAGCAGGGGGCGCAAAAGTACCTGTTTAGTGGCGCTCTAGAGAAGTAATGTGGTAGTCTTTTTTTTTGTGTGTGTGTTTACATAAAAATAATAATAATAATAATAATAATAATAATAATAATAATAATAATAATAATAATAATAATAATAATAATAATAATAATAAATAATAATAATAATAATAATAAAACAACAACAACAACAACAACAACAACAGCAACAGGCTGCTTGGTAAATTAACATTTTCTTTCATTTAGTCTTTGGAAAGCTATATTTTTGTTTATGCATGTTGTAGGGAAAACAAAATAATAATTAAAAAAACATGAGCATGTTTGTTTTTATAGTTCTTTTCCGCTTTTTTCCTGCAGCATGTATGCATCCTCCACATGAAAGCAAAATCAGAGAAATAAGAAAGAATAACATCCCAGATATGAATGAATGAATGAAGAAAAAATACATTTACTTTAAAAAAAAACCTAAAAAAAAACTGAGAGCAAAAACAAGCTGACGTAAATATATTAAATTCTGTTTTAGCGGGAATCTCAGGGACAGATGCTTTTAATAACTTAAACAATTCTGCCTTAGTATCTGTGGTGATTTAAGAAGTGTAGTGATTTTAAACATGAACCTTAACAACTTTAAGCTTTTCAGATGTTTTAAACTCCAAACACAGAAGAATGGATTGGAACATGCAACTTCAGTCAACCTAAAAATTACTAAATTTTTTAAAGGTAAAAAATGAACATATAAAGTTATAGTATAAAATGCAGTAACCTTTTAAATTTTTAACTCTGATGACGATAAAAATCTGTCTAAATCAATGAATAAATGACTCAGTGTTGATCAAACTGTTCATGTGTCAACAACATCCCACATAATGTAAATAATATTGCTGATGAGTAAAAAGAGTCTATTTGAAGAAACACCACTCAGACACGTAAGAGGATGTTTGCCGGGCGTCGGAGGAGCTCAGTGGGCGAGGCGATGCCCATCATGCTGAGGGTAAAGATTTGTTGGTCAAAGATGAAGCAACAGGTATGGATGCTGAAATAAAGCTTAAAACTAAGAATTTCTCCATCATAAATAGTCGTCCTCAAAATTATTCATACCCTCCAATTAAATTCACAATAGTAATTCAAATTACAAGAAACTAAAGAAACTAATAATAAATAAAAATTTACAAAATTATAATTTAGTGAAAGAAAATGTTGGTTTTGAATTGTGGTTGAAAATAATAGTTTTAAAAAATGTCCCAGACACATTGAGCACCTTTCCTGAACGTTGGACCAGCATACCTGTCAACAGGTGCAGAAGTCTTTATGAACATTACAGAAAACACCTGATTGCAGTGATTGCCTCAAAATGTTGCTCAATAAAATTTTAGCTTAGGAACATGATCATGCTTCTTTGCTGGTTTTATTTTTTGTATTTGTTTTTCAATATTTCTTTTGAACCACAAATCGAAATCAATGCGACAATTTTCATAATTTTTTTAAAATTTATTATTATTTTTGTCAGTTTCAACTTATTTTACCAACAGCTGATTTTTTTCTTTCTTTAGTTGAAGGTTATGAATAATTTTGAGGATGACTGGGAATAATTTTTTTTATTATTATTTCTGAAGTCAGAATCCAGTCTTTTTCCAGAAATTATTGAAAAAAATCTCCCTTTTTTGAGGTTGAGGTGTTCAGGTTTTTTGAAATTAAATCATAATCTAATTTTTTTCTTAGAATTACTTTTTTTTTGTTGTAACTTGTAAAAGTAACAATAAATTTTGAAAGAAATTACAAAATGATAATTTAATAAACTTTAAAAAAACAAATGATTTTGAATTGTGGCTTAAAAAGAATAATTTAAAAACAAACAAACAAAAATGTCCTAGACAAATTAGAGCACTTTGCTCATGAACAATGGACCAAACCTACCTGTCAACAGGTGCAGACTTCTGATTGGACACAGACAGTGATTGCCTCAATAAAATTTTAATTCAGGAGCCTGATCATGCTTGTTTTTGATATTCAAAATCAATGTAATCATTCATACAATTTTTGTTTATCATTTCTTTCGTGAATTTCATCTTATTTCTCTGGCAGCTGGTTTTTCTGTCTTCAATCGGAGAGTTTGTAAACTTTCAAGCTCAACTGTCTGCTTGATGGCGATAAATCAACCCTAAAAGTCGCTGGAGTTGCATTTCACTGGCAGAGCATATGTTGGTCAGAACCGGGGAATCAGAATAAAAAGTGAAAAAATGAAGGAAATCATCATTTAGCACATCAGTGATCCTAACCATGACGCTGAAGCAAATGCTTAGATATAAAACCTGAAATGTTTTGGGAGACTAACGCCCAAATCCCAGTTTTACTTGCCATTTGTGGGATTGTTTAAAGCTACCAGTGGCACCAGTCCAACTTACAGTAAAGGAGCTGGTTGGTTGGAAACATAAAGGAAAACCCTTAAAGCCTGGATTTGTTTGCAAGTATATTAAAAACTTAAATAAATACATGGGAACAAATTAATACAAATGGATATTGAATAGATAAATAACAACTAGTAAATCAAGATAAATAATATAGAAATAAGTATAAAGTGAATAAAAGCAAATAAATAAAATTAATCAATTACATTAAAAAGAAGTGATTAAAGGGGAAATATTTATGCAATCTAAAGTTTATTTGCTTCTGTTTCTTCTTCTGTCTGCTTCTTCGAAACGGCAGGAATGCTGTGTTGATGCAATGACAGAAATCCCTCCAGAGTTACTTCTCATTTCAACTATACAGCAACAAAATTCACAAACATGCCAAAGGAGTCCTTCACACTTTTTAAACTTGCAGATTTTCAACATGTGATATTTAAATTTCATGCACTTCTTGTTCTTTGTGGAAAACTTTGTTGAATCAAAGTGGAACAGACAGTGTCTGATGAGCAGAGTGTGCCTTTAAAACGAGCAAAACACAGCCTGGGCAAAGGTCAGCGATGCTGCTGGTGTTGGTCGCCCAGCTGACCGCTGTTGTTTATTAAGCATCGGGTGAGCTGTGACGTCACATCACTCCAGCTGAAAGCTACTGGAACTTTCTCAGAATGTCTACCACAGTCGTCCTCAAAATTATTCGTACCCTCCAATTACAGAAGAAAAACCATCGGCTGCCAGTGGAATAACCCAGCTGGCATTTTTACGTGTCAGCGTTGAATCAACGTTGACACAACTTTGATTGGATAAATCCCAGCGGTGAAAAAACAGTGGATTTTGTTTCGATTTAGCAAAAATAAATCAGTGTTGAAATAGCAACACTGAAAAATATGTTGATTAGACATACAACTAAAAAAAACTGTTGATATTTAAAGTTGAATCTATGGTGAGTTAACAACACCATTTCAGCCATTGGGTGTTCAACGTTGAGCTAACGTTTATTCATCAACTGACGTTATTTCAAACCAAATTTAAACGTTTAAAGGTACAGTATCTAAAAATATCAAAGGTCAATGGCAGAAAAATGTGATAAAATTCAAAACTGTGTTTCTATTGATGTGTAATCGCTGCACTGGAATAGCTGTTACATGTTTAATTTTTTTAAATGAGTTGTTTATATCTACTTGCTGGGGGGTGCACATATGGAGGCTGCCATATTTGTTCCACCATTTTTTTACTACAGTGTCCCTGAATGGACCAAACCATGTGTAAGTGAGAACCCTCTAAACTTTAAAACTGCTGCATCAGCTTTGTTTAATGGGATAGAGCACTGTTTGGGATCAGTAATGCTTTAAAAGACATAAAAGTAGTTAGTCATAGTACAGTCATAGCTACACCTGAGACCACTGGATCCACTCACAAGAAACCTCTATGTCTGGGAGAATTTTGGCCACTAACAGCCACCATACATTCATAACAGTGCTTGGAATATGAAGTCATTTGAGAGAAAACATCTTTTCATTCAAATACCAATCTTTGTCACTAGATGTCAGTAATTCCTACATACTGTACCTTTAAGGTCGGTCGAATACCAGCTGGGAAGTTGAAATTGACAAAAGTAATGATAAATGAAAATTCTATGAAAATCATTACATTGATTTTGAAACGTGGTCCAACAAAAATATTAAAAACAAACAAACAAAAAATAAAACAAGTAAAGAAACAAGCATGATGGGGCTCTGAAGCTAAAGTTTTGTTGAGCAACACTTTGAGGCAATCAGGTGTTTTCCAACATCCAATCAGATGTCTGCACCTGTATTTTGGTCCACTCTTAATGAGAAAGGTGCTCTATTTGTCTGGGACATTTTTTTTTTTTAAATGATTATTTCCAACCACAATTCAAAAGCAATTATTTTATTTTACTAAATTATAATTTTGTAAATTTTTCTTTATTATTGGTTTCTTTATTTTCTTGTTATTTGAATTACTATTGTGAATTTAGCTTTTTCCTTAACCCTTTGAGCACCATTCTGTCCCAGTTTGGCTCCATCTGCTCTCAAAGTCCCCCAATTTGGGGACTCCAGATTTTAAAAGGTTTATTGGAGGGTATGAATAATTTTAAGGACTGTACATGTTTGTAGTAGAGAATAACTTGTCATGCAGCTGCAACCTGCTTTCGTACCAAAGTGACAAGAAAAGTAAAATTGGAAACCACTAAAATTGGGTCATAAAAAGCTTGAAACTTTTCAGTATCACTTCATCCATCTGTGAAGTTGCTAGAACAGTCTGTCTGTTCTCAACATTTTGTGGTGTAATAAATGATCGATGATTTGAGGGATTTGATTATAAACCTATCTTTGAAAAACAGACATTTTCTGCTGTTTGTGCAAACAGTAACAAACTGTACCCAGACGTTGCCGCCTCAGACAACGTTCCTACTACCAGGGTCAAACCAGGAGAGGCTCACGCTCATTCATATGCTCCCTGTACTGTAACAGTTTAGCTTTTCTCCCCGGAGGAGGCTGGAAAGTCAGCTTGTTTTCTCATCTGCGTGGTTACACAGCAGATATGGCACAGCATCTTTTCCACACAGGTTATCAGATCAACACTTCCTCTCTCCCTCAGCCTTGAACTTTGCACCTGATATGCGTGCAGCATTAGTGGGTTTGACAACACGTGGGCAGCTTGGAGCTGGATGACGGCTGTTGTGTTTTACAATCAAATCTTCCACAAAACACAAATGAAACAGATTACAAAAAATGTTTATTTAGGTTTAAACTTTAATATCTAAACTGAAAAGAAAATTACTTATTTAGTTAAATGTTTTGCTGGAAGACAATGTGTCAAATCTGCAGGGGTAATAATTAATAAATAAGACTTCACTATTATAAATAAAAGTCAAGGAAACTACTACAGACTCACTGTTGTTGTTATATTACTTACTTGTGACCTCAAAGTAAAAAAAACGCGTCTGTTTTCGCTGTGACCCCTGACTTCTAGGAAAAAGGTTGTTTTCTATAGAACTGCAGAGTCACAGAAACAACAAACCCACCCCTGCTACCAGCTTTGACTGGATACAAAAACCATATGGCCGCGATAACAACATGAAGAAATGTGAGACGGACGGTGTGTGGCGTTGCCTCGAGTGGGATGAAAGGAGGAGGGGAAAAGGACGTTTCTGAGTAACAACATAAACCACAAATTCTGTTGCACTGCAGTCAAAAAAAAATCAGAGTTCAGATGAAAAGTTGTTTTGAAGTCTGAGTGCATGAAAGTTAAGGTCACATGTGAGCAAAGAAGATGAAAAACTTAAATGGAAGTAAAGAAATCAGCTGCTGAGGGTTCCAGATAACGGATCTGGTGTTGAAATCCTGCAACTTCAGGTTTGATGTTATCTTGACAGGGAAAGTTCAACGGCATGAAAAGCACTGAAAACACGCATTAACAAGGTTTGTCAAGTATCGCAGAGGCCAAAAGACAATGGTATAGTCTTAATTTCTGCCCCTTTTATTTAAAAAGTGAGGTGAAAAATTAAATGCTTCCTGTTCTACAAATAAAATTACTCCATTTGAACAACTACTGTCACAGTTTGCCCTTAAAAGGGGGCCAGCTTTATATGTACATATTCAGCATGTTTGCGTGTGCAGTTAAGTCAAGCAACTTGTGGCTCAACTAGGGCATTTAACTGGGCTGCTGTCCTTGTCCCAGGAAAAAAGAGCAGGGGGAGACCGGGTTATTGATTGAAGTATTGTATGTCTGACTCCATATCATAGTGATGACATGCCCTCTTTTAACTTGTAGATGGAAGTGCTTTTTCACGTGGGCTTGCATAACTGACCAAAACAACTGAAAACAGCTCTTAATTTAATGCATGCTATCCTTTTCTCTTTTTTTTCCCATTCAAATGATAGATATGCTGTTTAATGGTTTTTCTAACCTATGGTACATAAACAGTACTGATTAAGTCAATTTTTTTGTCAGCGGTCTACTGTCATCTTCCTCTTTACCAGAGATTGGCGATAACATAATTTTCCTGTATACTAGTGGTACTTTTTCATTGATATTGATACCGGTACCTACTTTTTGTCCATTAAAAGGAAATTACATGATTGTACAGTTTTCATTTATATCCTGAATGCAAAGGAAATATTAAAAGTAAGTAATTTGAGAAGTTCTGGAAAGAAATGCTTTTAAAACAATAATAAATTACATTGGATAGTTAATTGAACAAAATTAGGATTAAAAACTTCTTTCTTTGACCAAGTAAACTGGGTTTTTTTTGAGGGGGCGGATGGTGGGTTAGTGAGTTTTTGAATATACTTTGATACTTCCATACCAGCCAGACAAAATATTCAATCTATACAGTATTGTGATACCAATGTACAGATACAAAACATGCAGTTTGTTTTCACTTCTGAGAGTTTTAGGCAGTGAAATGATGAAAAAGCAGCCAGATAGTTTCTGCGTCACATGATGGTGGTAGCCTATCAGATGTCATGATGAACAGCAGCTACTGTTAGTGATGATGATGATGATGTCTTGGTATCTTTCAGTATTTAATGCAGGTCATTGCACAATATGTTTTGGTAAATTTATAGTATTGACATCACATTTTGTATTTGAACAATTTCCACTGAATAAATTAAAATAACCTTAACCTGCACTTAAGTTATTTGATGATTAAAATAAGTTTTTAATCTTATTTTGTTTAATTTCTTCATCAATATAATTATTTATTGTTTTAAAAGCATTTCTCCCCAGTGGGCTACTTCTGTTCTCAAGTTTTACTTACATTTAATGTTGCACTTAACTGTATTCAAGATATTAATGCAAATGTGTCAGTCAGTCAGTCAGTCATTTTCTGTACCGCTTATCCAGTTCAGGGTCGCGGGGTTGCTGGAGCCTATCCCAGCTATTATCAGGCGACTTTCTTTAAAGGGACCAAAAGTATCGATGTCAATATCAATATAATATTGATTTTTTTCCCCTTTTTTTTAAGTACCATAAACTGTTGGTATCGTATCGACATGAAAATTTTCGGTATCGCCCATCCCTACTTGTCTGTAATCTGTGGACATGGGTCGGATTTACAAAAAAAAAAAAAAAAAAATCAGATTTTTTTATTGGCCACGTGACTGTCATTTATAAAAACCCGCTTTGAATCACGTATGAACCTGAACTGAAGCGTGAAAGTGGCCTTAGATACCGTTGCTAGCATGTGATTGGTCAGTCGTGGTTTTTTTTCCCCCCCCCCCCCCCCCCCCCCCCCCCCCCCCCCCCCCAGGGCGTGACTTAGCGAAGGGTCAACGTTAATTTAACTGCCGCTAGCTTGATTGCCACTTTAAAATCTTGCTGTTTCCCATGTAAA
Source organism: Atherinomorus stipes (assembly GCA_023101725.1). NCBI lineage: Eukaryota > Metazoa > Chordata > Actinopteri > Atheriniformes > Atherinidae > Atherinomorus > Atherinomorus stipes. Next base: position 105,152 of record JALJCO010001881.1, on the reverse strand, counting down.
ATACATTATCTGAAGGCTGGGCTTCTCTTCTGTACAAGATATTCTGTTTGATATTATCTAACTAATACCTTAAACTACAGTCTGTGACTCCGACTATCTTGGATACTAATAACCCCCCCTCCCCCCCCCTCCTCTGAGTGCGGAGGTCAGCCCGCTGGAAAGAAACGAGGAAGTAGAAGAAGGGCCAGAGTTGTATGGAGGGAAGCCTCGTCAGCAAAGCAGGTGAAAATTGACAAAATTTGGTAAATGTACTTGGTTTAGACGGTGAGTGCTAGTAATACAGGTTTTGTGTCACGAAGTGATCTACTGGCAGTGGACCCAGAGGCTTCGATATCAACAGCGTTTTCAAATCGCCGCGGAAGCGCGCGTAGCTTCAGCAGGTTGTTGCTAAGATGGTGGTCTGGTCCTCTTTCTATCAGCTCAGCATGCATAGTAATATTGGCATACGTGTTGCGCAAACCGTTAGCTGAATCCGTTTACATGGAGACTTTTTTCCTTTTCGGAATGAAATCAATCTGATTGAGGATTTTAGGGCAGCTGTTTACATGGGAACTAATTCATTCGGATCTGGCGTGTACATGTGGCAACATTTATTCAGAATGATCGTGTAATCATGTGCAGAATAATGTAAATCAAGTTATTTATTAAAGACGAAGGTCTACAAACTGATCATCACGGTTGTTGTGGTTTCTGCAGGACTTAATCCAGCAGCTGATCCTCAGGCGCTCCTGCTGCACAAAGAGAAAAAAAGGCGTCGAGACAGAGTTTGAATTAAAAACAAATTTTCTGTTGCTGTCCAAGGAATTACGTTGTTCACAGCCATCTGTCAAAGCGAGGAAATGTCACTCGTTGCACGTTGACGTCTTGTCGAAGCATGCGCTGTAAGGGACTCCGTTGCCCCGACCCAAGAAGTGTCCCGGAAAAATATAAATTTTTTTTTGGAAAATATGTTCGCCAATCCTTTTCCTTTTCTTTTTTTTTTTTCTCTTTTCTTTTTCCTATAATCCCTCCTTCCCCCACCCTACTGCCTGGCCGTGGGCCCATATCTCCGGACCTCCCAACACAATATATCCCACCTAAGTGCAACCTCACAACTTTCCGATTCAGCGTTTACATGATACCCTGTTCGGTTTGGGGAAAGGAATATTCTACCCCCGTGAAACCGAATGAAAATTCATTCGGTTCAGCACTTTTCATTCGGAAAAAGGTGTTTACATGGAACATTTTCATTCCGAAAGCAATCTGTATATTTGGGTCCATGTAAACCCAGCTTCTGTCAAATCATACCTGACCAGTTTTTTCGATTTGAAATGGGGGGGGGGGGATTTTCCGGCACCCGCCGCAAGCCACCGAACCACCTCAACCAAACTTCAATATCCATTAAATTTTGAGACAGGCATACAAAAAATCTGAAATAACCACATACTAACTGCAATCAGGCCGATCGGATTCTGATCATCTATCACTAGCTACGTTAACATGGACAAATAATTCATCTATCCGATTGAAATCTTTCCGATCGGAGCTTCCAGCTGTCCTGTTTACATGGACAGGGGGATAAGTGATCCGATCGGTTGTATTAACTTGATGGACAGATACTGTATGTTGGTAAAACTTTTGACATGCGCAATGGCTCCTAGTTTGTAAGAAGAGGAGTTTTCTTTTCAAATTTATAATTTTTGACCATCAAAATGCTCAATAATCATTAACTCTTTCAGTGGAGATTTAAATAAAAACACAGCCATATAACGGGTCCATAGACCCTCGGCTGAAGCATCATGAACAGATCTGCTATGGATCCAGGGCAAAGGTGCAGCTTTAGGTCTGCCTTTGCTCCGCCTGACATCAGAGTTTCCAGTCAGAACGCGGATCATCAGGGGATCCATTCCGTTGTGCAAGCGGACTCCTACATGACTGTGCAAGGTGGATCCGTGTCGAACAGCGCAGCTGCCGCGGATCTGCGGCGCTATTCATTTGCTATCTGGGGTTTCCCAACAAAGTCCTGTTGTGTTTTGCTTCCCCCGTCTTCCCTGAATTTGCTACGTCACGCTAACCCCACGTGGTTCAAGCATGCGCAGTGACAAAATTCTGCAGAAATGATCGGAATGACTGTCTACATGGGCATTTTTTTCTGTAGGTTTGCATCAGGCTACATGATTAACACTTTGTTATTTAGCAAATAAATTACAGCAAAGAGTCAATTACCTGCAGAAAAAGTAACCCAAGGAGTCTTAAGCCCCGTTTCCACCAGCGGGTCTGGGTCGGGTCGGGCCGGATCGGTCCACGTTTTTTTGCGTCTCCACAGATAAAAACTGGGACGGGTACCCTTATATCCGACCCGACCCGGCCTACTCTTTTGGCACCCTTCGGTAGGGGTACTGATCTAACCGATCTGGACCAAAGAGGTGGAGCTAACACAAAGCAATACATTGATTTGTTGAAAAATCTCACCTCCCGCGTGACCAAGCGTAAAAACAAAGCTGGGGTGACTCCTTTTTTGTTTCTGTCATGTGTGGCGCGGTGTTTTGGTTAAACAGCGTTGCCCAGCGATGATGTCACGCGATCACGTAGCAGCGCTGTCCAGCGCCTCCAGAGTAAGGGTACAGGTTGCTGTGGGGACGCAGCGTGAAATCAACAAATCCGTACCAAAACCCACCCGATCCGGCCTGGCCCGACCTGACCCGCGGGTGGAAACGGGGCTTTATTCACCCTTTTTATCTTTTTATTTACCAATTGCGTCTTGTTAACTGCTTTGGGCCTTTTAAAGCTCAGAAGTTGAAATGTTCCTCTAATTGAAATATATTAAAAACTGTCCACATTTTATTTTGACTACACGAAGTGATTGGGCTGTACTAATTCAGACATGAACCATAGTCGACTAATCGCCAAAATAACATCCACATAATGTTGATGTTATGTACATGAGACAACAATATTGGAGAATTCATGGATTTGGCGCTATGATCGGTGATCGGCAATATCAAGATTGGCAGATACTGCTTTTGGTCATCGGTGATCGGCCCCCAAAATCCTGATCGGTGCATCACTAGCTAGAACTGGAGTAGAACTGTAGCCAGCTGCCTACAGTCTGTCTCCCAGTCTCAGGTCCACTGGTTCAGCCAAAAGCCTGCAAAGAGTGCTCCTTAGTTCTGAGTTCCCTCTCAGAACTCAGAACTGTAAGGAGCGACCTGAAACAGCACAAGCAGACCAACAACTCATAAGGAACTGCACCGATTTGATAGAGCCGGGCGTGACAGAGGAGAGGCACTCATTCCCTGCATAAGCTCAGGGCTAATGGCTAGCTAGCCGCGGTAAATAATTAACCTTTAAAAAATGAGACGATAACAACTTACATGGTTCCAGTCGAGTTTTAAATGGTTCCCGTTTATAAGGATGAGGATGGAGGATGAATCTTTGGAAGCAGTTAGAGGAGATCTGATGACCGGAGACGTCCTCATATAACCGAGCCACAGCTGTCTGCCGATCAGGAGCTGTTTGACCGACGTGATGAAGCAACGATGGTTGAAAAAGAATTTTCCAGAGGACACGATCGCAGTTTTATTGCGTTAGAAGTCTCAACACGCTGGTGCCTAAAGCTTCAGTAAACAGAACCATCTGTTTTATAATCAGATGGTTTTATAAAACCAAACATCAACAACTTTTAAGAGAAGTTCCATCAAATACAAATGTCACTTCTTGTTAATACACTACAGCTGCCATGTAAACTTGACAGCTTTTCCCAACTTTTAATGGAGACTATGACATCAAATTTCACCTTTTCCTCTGACCTTTCAGAGATCAGCCAATGAGATGACAGTTCCATGTAATGTAGAGTCAGAAGCTACATAGAGAGGAGGAAGAGAAGCTACATGAAAAACTACATTAAAACCCTCCTAAAAGGCAGATCATGATCTCTATAAGGAAGGTAATGCGTGACTAGCAGGTTTGTAAATTGGCAGAGTTTGCGAACAGCCGTTAAACTAAATACAATGCTAACGCTAGCTTAACTGTTTGTTTACGTTCCAAGCAGTCGCTTTGAGCTCCGCCGCGTCCATTCAGCACCTCTACGTCCTACCTGGCGGTGAGTGAAGCACAAGTTTCTTATCTGAAGTGGAAAAACATTTACCGTTTCTCAATACCAAGTTCGCTAAGAGGGGACAAACTTGTGTACTTGCTAGTATGGACTTGTTGGAAGTACAGACTTCTGAGGACGGAAGGACGCAAGTACACTCGTTGCACATTTGGAACAGAAGCATACTTGATTACGTCAAAGACGTTGCTGAAGTTGTGTCATAACAAACATCTAATACTGAAATAATAAGTAGCAATAACCCTGCTGTGAATGTGGCAGTTAAAGACAGCTAATCTGCGCAACCGGCTTACTTACTGTTAGCTACCGTTAGCTGTTCAGCCCATTTGTGAAACCGCTAGTCACTTTTAATAACGAGTTTAAAATTTATCAAACCACCAAGAAGTTGTAACTGCTAAAACAACTCTGTTGTAGAAAAGTTATATAAAACCAACGTTACGTAAAATAATGAGTATTTTCAGCACTTAAAGAAATTACTTTTCTCCTCCACCATTGTTATGCCGCTAATAGCCAGGGGATAGAGAAGGTGTCTGAAGTCCACAAAAGTCATCTCCAATGCAGACTCGGAAAAGTGGGCGGAGCAAGTACACATCCGGGAATATGGAGCGTACTTGTCTTGATGCGTTCTTTGAATTGGAACAGTACTTGGACCTGTACTGATGACGTTTCAAAAGTACACAAGAATGCAAGTCCGCAAAAGTATCTTATCTGAAGTGGAAAAAGCATGTCTCTTCAGTGCTTGAGTTGCCTTGTCGGATGCCTGTCAGCATTGTGTTTTTACCAATGGGCGGCTGTAGCTCAGAGCAGTCGTCCTTCAACCGGAGGTTTGGGGGATCGATTCCAGGCTTCCCCAGATTGCATGCCGAAGTGTCCTTGGGCAAGACACTGAACCCCAAGTTGCCTCCTATCGGGGTATGAATGTGTGTATGATTGTGTGTGTGACTGGGTGAATGTGACATAGTGTAAATCGCTTTGAGTGGTCAGTATGACTGGAAAAGCGCTATATAAGTACAGTCCATTTACCATTTACCTGTGTGGGCGGAGGTCTGGCTGCTGCTCTCCTCACATTCTGTTTGCAGGCTAGGCTGCTGTCTCCTACGGTAATTAAAAACGCTGCTCGTATTTCCATCAGACGTACGAACCGAGGGGTGTCCCCAAATACTCGACGATTTGTTTCCAGAACTGTGCTTCGACTGTCAGTCTCTAAGTCGAATAGTCGCAGCATGTGGTTACCAAGCAAAGATCAGACCATCCTGCAGTAGGGGGGTGCTGAACGTTTGATTTTCATGTTGTTTGTAAACATCTGAAAATCGGGTCTGTACCCTCCCGTTTCCAGCGGATCAACTGGAGACTGCCAAGAAAGGAGACCGCTTATAAAAGAACATTTTCACAGATTTTGTGTATCAGACAAGGACATTGTCTCTTCACATATCAGCAGCTGCACGTCACCTCTACTGGGTGAACGTCATGGCTTAAGCCAGTTGTTTTTCTAATGCTTTATTGATGATAACAGCATAAGATCTGATTTCCAGATGCTTGTGTGTTTTCAAACGCACAGTTGAGCACATCAGCTAACACTAGCCTGCTAACGCCAGCTGTAGTGTCGTCTCACCGGCTTCAAACAAACGTGCTACCTTGTTTTATAATAAAGTTCGTAGACTTTTATAAGCGGTCTCCTTTCTTGGAAGTCCCCAGTTCTTCCACTGGAAACGGGAGGCTACAGACCTGATTTTCAGAGGCTTGTGTGTTTTCAGACGCACAAAGTTAGGCACGTCAGCTAACGCTAGCTGGCTAACGCTAGTCTGCTAACTAAAGCTGTTAGCATCATTGAAGTGCCGGACAGACAAACATGTTTTATTATAAGGTTCGGCCCTTCACCCCGGCAAATCGCTTTGATTCACTAATTCCTTAGCATCGCTTCAGTCAGGAATCCATGAACATTTAAGTAGGGTGAAGTTTTTTATTAGATTTACAAAGTGGAACAGAGCAGCGACGTTGAACTGGCCCAGAAGACGAAGCGGCTAAATGTTACAAGTTCCGGGAACAGGAACACGAAGCTTGATAATCCCCTAATGACAAGTTTTTGTGGACTTTTATGGACCTTTTTGGCTCGGGCACAATCGAACTCCATTATGTGAAAGTTAAGGGAAAAAGAGATCGCCGTCCTGATCGCCAGCTGCATTTGAGATATTAAAAAAGTGCTCCAGTTTTGCTCACCATGAGGGTAAGTGGAAAATAAAGTTACATCATTCTGTGGGTGTACTATTCCTTTAAGACGACCATTTTAATCAATGGCTTAGTCCACGCCGGGGACCCGCAGCACAAGCCAGAAGCACGCTGTCACAGCTCTCCTCTAAATATGGGCGTTGAGTCTATTTTTGACACAGCAGCTTCCAGATCAGCTCTCATTAGTTCAGATAGGGAAAATCAGATATGGGAGTAGCAGAAAGCATCCTGGAACTTTCAAAATAAAACACTGTAGGTTCCTAGTCGCTGAACTACATCAAACGTTACAGTACCAGTGATACCAGGTAAAAAGTATATCAGAAGGTCTCAGCGTTTTTTTTAATTATTTATTTATTTATTTTTTAATATTTTTATAACAATAAGTAATTTTTTTTTTAAATTGCTGGGAGTCAGTTCAGCAGGTGCTGCTAGTCATCTTTTCTTGTTAATACATTTATACTGCAAGTGCTGTGGGCTTGAATATGTATTTAGGTCCTCTAATGAATTACCAGTTGTTTCCATTTCAGTAAAGCAGAATTAAATGTGCAGATGTGGAAGCAACAATGAAGTTTTTGGCAGAGAAGCAGGGGTGGGCATCAGTGCTGCGTTCAGGGCAAACTCTGCACTTTACAACTCTGAAACCTAGAAATTCTAGCTCTTACAATCAATTTAAGTTATGAAATTTAAATAATTTGCAAAATGTCCAATTTATCCGATTACTCGATCAATCGTCAGAAGAATCGCTAGATTACTCGATTACAAAAATAATCGATAGTTGCAGCCCTATCCTACAGTTACTGTATGCTGACAGCCTGTGTCACGGATGGATATAGACAGATATTAGTGTTAAGGGGAAGATAACTTGGGGTAAGAAGATAACTGTTTTGATAGCAGTTTTAGAACTGAGTTTATTTAGTCTCTGTTTCTAATGCAAGATCTTTTTTTGTTTCATGATTAAATTAATTAAAAAAAATACAAGAGGTTGAATTACTGGGATCATTTAAATGTTCCAGCGATAAACCATGTTGATCTAAAATTTAATTCATAAAAGCCATAAAAGGTCTTAATTTTAACTTACTGAAACCTGCAAGAACCCTGATGGTAACTAGTTAGCAGACAGCAGCAAAGCGCAACTGTTTTAAAAGCAGCGAAGAAGAACCGTGTCAGAACTAACAGAGCTGATAAGTAAGTAGATTCCTGTTTTAACAAATTATGTGGTATCGGACTCTCCAACCCCAGTATTTGCTGAGACCAGTATTTTTGGCAGTTTTTGAGACATTTGCTGTCCGATGAGTTGTTCCAATACCAGTATGGGAACAACTATAGTGTGTAGTGGCAGTTTGGGATTGAGCTATAGACTCTGCTCCTGTGTTGTTGTCGCCACAGAAAAAAAGTGGTATAAATTTGTCAGGACCATTAACCACGTGCTTGGTGCAGCACTGTTTTGTGTTTCTGCTGCGTGGTCTTGACATCCAGCTTGATCTTTCTTTATTTCAGTGTTCCCTGGAGATGTGCTGCAGTTGTTGGTGATTACAGAGGGCTTCTCTGTAAATGGAAGACAGGAAGTCAGGAAAAACAGGACCTAGAGCCTCTCGGCATAAAAGAACCAGGAAAACTGTGGACAAAGTGGACTCTGGGGAATGTGGACAAAGATTTAGTCTAAAGGCAAACTTAAACACACACATGAGAATCCACACAGGACAAAATCATTCCGCTGTCACGAATGAGGACAAAGATTTAGTCTAAAGGCAACTTTAAACCAACACATGAGAATCCACACAGGAGGCAAATCATTCTGATGTCATGAATGTGGACAAAGATCTACTCTAAAGACAAACTTCAAACCGACACATGAGAATCCACACAGGAGACAAAGGCATTTCCCTGTGTTATTAGTACTCATTAGTAAATATGTTTGATGTTTAATGATTGTCTTTCATAATGTTGATTAAAGATTCAGCATTTCAAATTGTGTTGTATCACTTACAGACCAGTTATGAGTTGTTTTTTATGCACTTACCAGTACATTCAGTGATAATGCATGGATTATTGGTTAGTAAATATTTTATATAAACTCATATTTTTTTCCAATCAGTGTCCTATAAGCAGTTATTAATACAGGAATTCATCATTGCAAGTAGTAACGAAGCATTTACTACTCATTAATTAAAAACAGACTCAAGACAAGATTGATTCTGTAATAAATAGAGGCATTTATTTATGTACAGCACTTGTTTAAAGGCATCATTACCAAAAAACAGTTAAGAACAAATATGTACATATATGAACATTATATTTACATAATATGCAGTTACTCAGTGAATAGAAAACTGACTTCAATAGTAGTAATGTATCTGTTCCTCTTCCTCACGTGTCATTAACAGACACAATGAAGTCTTTGTTTGACATAACCTTATCTGCATGCAGCACTGCCATATTCCTGAAACAGTTCACTGGTAACAGCTTCACATGGTCATGTTTATATCCACTGAGTTCAACAGCACCCCAGATGAGCAAATACACAAAATGTTTCCTCAAAAAGGTACAGATTTCACTTCGATCCAAATGAACAGTTTCAAGCGGCCAGAAATCTGTGTTTTAAAATCTCAACAGGACACATGTTGTTTTTCAATAAGAATTCAGGTATAAGGCAAACGGGTCCAGAGGGAGCACATAAACACACGTGCTGCAATATGGGGCTTCAGACTCAGCTTGTTGGTCACACATGGCTGCATCAAAGGTTTTTCAGCCTTCCAGGAATGTGGTGCCCCTAAAAAGCGGCTGTGGAAAATTTAAAGATGGGTGTCCAGTGCACAGAAAGCCGATCACAAATCAGCAGTCTGGATCTACACGGGCATCTGGAAAACAACTAGAGAAACTACACACAAAAAGTGTAATAACCAGAAAAATGTTAGCTTTTTCGACGTTTTACACATGCATTGAAACAGTAGCTGGTGTAGCAGTCCAAATGATGCTCTCATCATAACAGGACGGACTGAGGTCACAGTGATTAAACTGCTGCATGCAGGATTTATGCTATGCTGAAATTAAAAGAAGAGGTTTAACCTTGGTCAAATCTATAAACATAATGCTATTGTCAACTGATTTGCTTAACGAAACACTATAAAGAGTTGACAAATGCAGTCAAAGTAACAAACTTCTCCTACTAGCTTAATAATTAAACACTTATCTTCTTTTCAATCATAAATAGTGCAAGATAACAATTCTCCATTGACAGCTTATCACTTTCTCCTGGACGGATATTTACAAAACCTTCGGCTAAGGTCTGCCTGTCACAACATTTAAAAGTTCCCCATAATGTAAAATGCGAGATGTAATGTAGCTTCAGCTATGACGCTTTCCTCCAGTTGAACCATCAAAAACGTGAACATTCTGCAAAGAAAAATCACATGAAAAAATGTTTTAACTAAAGGATTTGTTTGTTTTGGAAAGGGGGGGGGGGGGGGATTTGCGCTCTGTTTTCCACTGCAGAGCGCTTGTTTGTTTGTGAGGATACAATGGTTAAAGGTTGACAGATACAGGCTTTGACATCCATATCTATGTACTGCGTGAGGTAAAATTGCCAGAGGACTTTGAATGAAGGCCCTTCTCTCCACTTTGCCCGACACTCCTCAGTTTTCACTGAAGGCTGGATTGTCTGCCTCCTCATCCGAACGAACGATTTGTTTCTGATGAGATGAAAACAAAATGATTGTTAGACATAAAAGATACTGTATGAGCTCATTTAAAAAAAGAAGATTCTACATTGACATTGTAAGTTATTCATATATAAACTAACACCAAAACTACAGGAGATTCTCATGTTTACTTTTGGGTAGGTGTAACCATCAATGCTGTGGCTCCTCCAAATGTGCACCTGGTCCTCGGTGGTTTTCTGGTAAACAGGGTTATCGAAGTGCATGGTGTTGGTGTTCTTCCGCCTGTAGTTCCTCCACAGCAGCAGCCCACCAACAGCCACCAGAGAAAGGATTGCTGTTTGACAAAAACAGAATCGGAGCAAGACAAAACTTTAGGACCTGCTGTTATTTTTGAATAAATATTTCGAATTTGAGCGCCAGCAGCTGATACAGCAACTCACCCAGAGGTAAGACGAAGTAAAGAGCTAATGCAGGGGTGGGGCCAGTTGAAGGTCCGGCAGCATCCACTTGATGTGGAGCATCTGAGGGAAAGGTTAACACAACAGTGTGAGTTAATGATACATAAAGCTGACTGGCACAAGGGCGCTTGGTCACGTTGCTGAGAGCAAAATGCACTCAAAATAGAAATGACCAAAAACATGCAAAGTCACCACTTTGGAAACTTGCCTGGAGGGGTAACTGGCGCCCCGGCGGTGGTGTGAGGGACTGTAGGCATCTCTGGCTGAGGTGAAGGCGTCTTTGGTAAAGGTGTGCTGGTCGTGACCGGAGGTTTGGTGGTACGTTGCACTGGCTTGCTGGTGGTGCTGGTGATTATTATAGGCTTTGTGGTGGTGTGGATCTGAGGCTTCATTGTGGTTTTTGGTGTGGTTCTGGGTGGCAGATGAGGAGGAGTGGTGGACGGAGCTAGAGTTGTTGGCACGGCTGTAGAATTGAAGAAACAGCAGAAGACAATCAGTAAACTTAAGCTTTGCCCAATTAATGTATATTCACGTAATGTTTTGCAACTTTCTTTTTGACATGACAGATTTCTCTGAGTAATTTACCCACCAGGTACACATGATCTCATGTCGCCAGCTAGCATCATGCCATCTGGACAGACACAGGTATATTTGGGGGGATGGCTGCCCACTTGAGGAGCACCAAGACACATGAATTCACAGCTGCCGTCGGCGACACCACACCAGTCTCTCCCTGCAATAGAAGAGGAAATACAGTTTTAGCTTAATTTTTTTTAGTTTGGGGATCTATCACTTATAGTTTTTGTTTTCATTTGGACAAATGGATACAGTTGTGCCTGAAAGTTACCCTCCATTAAAGAAAAGGCTTTAATGGGAAACTGAAAAAAGTATTAATAAATTAATACAAAACAAAACTGATTTTAAATTTTTGTACAAATTAGAGCACCTTGCTCATGAACAGTGGACCAAAATACCTGTCAACAGGTGCAGAATTCTGATTGGACAGAAAACACCTACTTGCAGTGATGACCTCAAAAGGTTGCTTAACAAAATTTTAGCTCAGGAGCCCCATTATGCTTGTTCACTTCTTTTAATTTTTGTTTGTTATTAAAATTTCAGTCGAGCCACAATACTAAATTAAGGTCATGATGTTCATAAAATTTTATTTGTTAGTTTAATGAATTTAAATTTATTACACTGGCAGCTGATTTTTCTTTTTTTTTCTGTATTTGATGGAAGGGCATGTAAACTTTGAAGCACAACTGTATGTCACTGTCGGTATAATAAACATAAGCTAATAGACTAATTTAAGTGGCTTTTTAACTTTGAATCAAAATTGGGAAAACAGCAAGTGTGTCTCGTAGTTACAAAATCCATCAGTGCTCGTCAAGTTCACTAATTAGCTGAAAAAGAAAACGATGCCTGAGTTAACCTCAGTTCATCTGTTTTCAGACTTTGTGTAAACTTTAGTCTGTCAGTTGCTGACTTAAGCTATGTAAACATGACAGGGTATGTCAACCTTATCAAACTGGTTTCAGTGGGAAGTTTGGTTCGCTCCACAAAATTCCTGTGATTCTTCAAATTCGGAGCTTTATATAGGTTACGATATGATACGATGCACTATGGTACAGTTCGATACGATTCACTTTATTTTCCCCGCGGGAAACTGCTTAATAGCACCATTAGATAATTTGTTGGTTTTATCTTTTGTTTATTGTATTTATGTTTATATTTTTCATTTTGTTTTTTATGTCCAACTCCTGTTAACATAAGACAAATGGAGTGCCAAGAAGTATGTAAGTAAGTAAGGTTTATTTGTAGCTATAGCACCTTACACAGACAGTAGCCACAAAATGCTTCACGGAGAAAAAGCAAGTCAATAAAGTTGATGAAATTCAAAACTAAATAAAATAGAAAAAATGTAAAAATCATTTGCAAGAGCCCAAGTTTAACTAAAAGCATCAGCGTAAAGGAAAACTGGCTGTAACTCAGCTACATTTACATTCAATCTGTTTAGACTGCATGCTGATTGATGTATGTTTCCCCCTTTAGAGATAAACCCAAATCAATTTAAGTCACGTTAAATGTATTTTATGTAATTTCTAAATGTAATAATTATACTACTTCAAAGCTAATGGTTTCCTCGTTGTGTTTTTTTTTTTTTTACTTATTTTTTGGCTCTGAGAGGAGAATAACCAGCTGATACAGTATACAGTCATTGAAACACCATTTTAAAAAAACATCTAAAAAACAAAAACTTTAGTCTAAACAACTTTGCAGAGTTTTAATATGGATTCCGTTAATGTTAAAAATCAAGCAGTTTGAATCAAACTGTCCATTATTGTTATACTTAATTATAATTTAGCTTTTCTTTTCACTGTTATTAAAGGCTCGGTCCATACACTGACAATGTTTGCAAATATTTTTGTTTTAGTGGTGTAACTCTTACCAGCAGGTTGCTTGAGGTTGTGGAAGAGAATGATGTCCTCTGGTGACGAAAGGTGCTCTGCCACCGGTGCAATGTCGTCACCGGTTAGCCTGTTCGCACTGAGGATGGCATTGTTACTGACGTCAGTCCAGAACACTCTTTCCTAGAGAAACACACAACCATCACAGTTTAATGATTTGGGAAAGAAAGGTACAAAGAAATACTTACACATTTATAATACACATTTTACATTTGCAGCGAAGAGTTGTATCTGAAAAGGTTCGGTTGTAATCTATCTACCTCAAAAACAGTGAGACCCAGTGGGTGAGCCAGTTTATGCTCATCAATGATGAGCGTGCGGCGACTACCGCCCTGGACATCGATACTGGAGAGGGTGTGCAGCTTAGAGTCCACCCAGTAGAGCCGCTGGTTCAGCAGGTCTGGGAAGGAAGCAAGTGGGGATTTGCAGAGTAAAGGGGGGAAGGGCAACAGGTCAGACCAGAGTCACCGCTAGTAAATATGCACATATGAATAAATAAACAGCTTGAAAGCAGAGAGACATGAAAGCTTCACTTTACCAAGTGTGATGCCATTAGGCCACACGATGTTGTCAGTGACCAGAGCGGTTCGGTCTCCTCCATTGAGACCTCCCTTCTCAATCTTAGCTGGATTCCCCCAGTCGGTCCAGTAGATGAAGCTGCGAGGTGGAAACTCTCAGTTAAAACCTCACCTCACACATACAGTACTAACATAAAAAAAACATTTACTATTTGCTTACTTGCTGTGAGGGTCAACTACAATCGCACGGGGTTTCAATAAATCCTGGCGGAAGAGTGTTTTACGTCGGCTGCCATCAGCGGTTACCACGGAGATGGTGCTGCGAATGCTGTCAGTCCAGTAGAGATTGCCATGGATCCAGTCGAAGGCGATTCCTTCAGGAGCGTCGACGTCATTACCGATCACTACGTGGTGACGAGAGGTGTCATCAGCCGAGTCCATCGAAGTCCTGGAATGAAATCAAAGCAGGCGTCAAACAGGAGTGCAGGACGAAAAGGAAACTCCTTAATCTGGTTTACGGGTTGGTCACCTGTAGATTTTCTTCTGGGAAATGTCAGACCAGTAGATCTCTTTGGTGGCCATGTTTATGTCGAGAGCCACCACGTTCTTTAGACGGGGGATTACTCTTGTGTATTCACTTTTGTCCAAAGTCATCTTTCTGACTTCATGACGGTTGGTGAAGAAAAGGTAGGCGATTGTACCTAAAAAACAGTTGCTTCATGAGAGTAGTAGTATCATTTTTAAAAGTCAAGCTCATGTTAGAGACATTTATGGAAAACTAAATGATATTTTACGACTGTCAGCTAGTTCCAGTATGATAATGCATCATCCCCACAATTATCCAAGGACCAAATGGCAACTTTCTGCCTTATTTTGCTCAAAGTGAGAGAGTGAAAGGTGTGTAAAAATGCTTTTCACTTAATAGTTGGTTCTAATAAGACAACCAGAATTAGCTCATGAAAGTAACGTCAAAAGCTAATTTTGGCTCGCGGAACTAATAACAATCAACTTTCAGAGGACCTTAGTTCAGCTGATGTTCTGCAAGATAATATGGCTATTCTATGGAAGAGTATTGCATTCACCTGGAAATTATTAAATTTTTCTGTTATTTTGAATTAAACAGATCATTTAAAAAAAATAAAAATGTTCTATTTTTTTAAATTAATTTAAAAAAAAATCTGTTTTTCTGATCATTTTTACAAAAAATAAATGTTCTGTTTTTCTCAAATAAGAATTTTTACAAAAAACTTTTTTTCTGAATTAACAAGATCATTTTAAAAAAACAAATGTTCTGTTTTTCTAAATTAAGGTTTTTTTTTTTTTACGAAACAAAAGCATTCTTTTTTCTAAGTTAACTACATCATTTCTAAAAAAAAAAAAAATGTTATTTTTTCTCTGAATTAACAAAATCATAAAAACATAAATAATGATTTTCAGAGTCAATAAGATTATTTTTTCCCCCAAAAAAGTTTTTCATGTCCACCTTGTTTCCAACAGCTGATCTTGTTGACATGAACAACGTCTTTACATGTCTACATCTGATTGGCTGAACAACGTCACATGATTTTTAACTCTGGGTGTCATTGGTTCAACCAACTTAGCCGGCTGCAGTGCCGGCTTGTGAATTTAACAAACTTTAAACTACGATTATGAAAAAACATGCAACAATTACGAGTGTCAACAAACAAAATCTGATTAAGAAAATAAAGCATTAAAATGTCAAAGATCCAGGTCCTTCCTCACTGGGGATCATTATTTTTAAAAAACTAAAGTGGATAGGCGGCCTTGGCCCACCGTGCTGGACATGTTGGAGCTTCTCTGGAGGAAGTAAAAGCGTCTCTTGCGTAAAAGAAACCTGCAATGCCAACAGTCACAGTTCTGTACATCATCTAGTATAATCACAGCAGTGTTATCTTATTAATTCAGAATAAACAGAACTTTTCTTTAATTATCTCGTTAACTCAGAAAAACAGAACAGTTTTATTTTTTCAGGTGAATGCAAGACACTCATACTATTCTGCATTTATTTAAAATCATTTTTTAAAAAAGTGTAAACTTGGATATCCTCAGTTTAAATTTCTATTCCCTAAAAGAAGACAGAAGCAAGAATCCGATTTTAGTCCCACTTTAATTCAGCAAGTCAAAATCAGCTCAAGAAGGTAATGTCATGAACTAATTTTGGTTATCTGAGCTAACTAGCTAAGACTCTTTAAGGACCCACAGTTTGACTGATTTAATGAATGATGGCGAGGGTAAGGAAACTTTGATATTGTCATTTTATATTTTTATATTTATATAATCATATTTGAAAAATCTTACCCACATGCACATAGTTGGGTAAAATAACTCAGACTTACCGATGGCCTTGCAGGCTTTGGTTGCTGGATCGACCTGGTAACCCTCCTCACACTCACATTTGTAGCTGCCTATCTGGTTGACGCAGATTTGACTGCAGGTATCTGGGTTGGCGCACTCATCGATATCTGATGCCGACAGAGAGAAAAGGGGGGTTAAAAAAAGAGAGAACATTGAGATTCCCACTTCATGTAAAAGCACAGCCAGTCACAGGAAAGAGTTTGCATCACAGTAAGTAAACAAGCTACTGGCATCAATTGTTAATCTGAGCAAAGTTCATGATAGAAAGCGACAGATGTCTGTTTTATAGCTGCATGGCCTACCTTCACAGCGCTTATCGTCGATTAGCCTGAATCCAGTTGGACACAAACACTCATAACCAATCTTCAGGTCTTTGCAAATGTGTGAGCAGCCGCCTTTGTTGTACAGGCACTCATTGGAGCCTGCAGCGGGAAGAAGAAAATGGTTTTAGGGAGGCTATAATCAGAACTCCGGAGCTGCAGAGACCCTAATTAGCTACACAAAGTAGTAATTAAACAGTTATGAATGACAGGCCTCCACACTCACCACAATGCCGAAGAGGCTCGTCTGACCAATCCCTGCAATCACGCTTCTTATCGCACACTCTCTCCATGCTTATACACTCCCCGCTGCGGCACTTGAACCTATCCGGGCCCTCGCAGTGTGTTGCTGTTGACAACAAAAGAAAGAAATATATTTGACCAGTTAAGACACACAGGTTACAGGTTACCGGGTCTGAGGTGTAGAAGGGGAGATTTGTACCATTGACGCAGCCGGATTCATCACTCATGTCTCTGCAGTCGTAATGATGGTTGCACTGGCGGCTGCCATGAATGCAGGTCCCATCACCGCATTCAAACTCATCAGGACGGCAGGTGGAACGAGCTGGAGGAGGAGGACAGTTCACAAGATGAGTGCTTGAATCTTACAAAAAAAAAAAAAAAAAAGCAAAGAACTGCCCCTGGCATGAAATTAGCATTTTTGATCAAATGTTTTAGTTTACCCAGCTCGCCTATGTCCCCTAAGGGGTTAAATTATAGATTAGTGTTTCCTTTTTCAAGCGAAATTCACATGCACAAATGGGCTGATTGGCAGTTCGGCATATCACACCTAGTTCGGCATATTTCATTATTGACTTCCAGCCAATTACCTCCCTTCCCCCGAACTACACTCTCCAAGTCCTTCCCTCCGAGACCTACGGTAAACAAACCGAGAGCATGGAGTCCAGTTGGCATAGGAACTGCTCTGTACCTGGTGTACAAAGGACAACATCAACCTTTTTGTCCTCCCCACTAAAAAGCTTGTGAATGGATTTCACTTATGTAGGGAACGTGCCCGAGCGACTCCCAAACGCGTGGTAGTTTGTGGCAAACATTTTGCTGACGACTGTTTCAACAACTTGGGGCAATACAGCAGTGGATTCACAGATCGTCTTAAACTCTAACCAGGATCGAAACCAACTCTCCATGAACCAGCAAATGTCCCGATACAAGTAAGTATATTTCCGCAAGAATGTCCTTCAGCTGAACACATTGTGACATTTATTTGTCTTTACAATTAGCTTCATAGCTAACACTCCCGCCTGTGAATTTGCGATACGTAGGATGGTAGGGGAAGGTACTGCCTTTCTCGCATCTGATTGGCTAGAAGGCCTCTCTTCCGATTGAGAAAGACGGTACCTTCCCCTTCCATCTTACGGTTTACAAATTCGCCTCCTGCCCACTTAACCTTGGTCGTTCTACACTAGTGCTAAAAGTAGTGCTGCCTAGTAATGCCTGCAATTCTACCACAAGGCTGAATTATGGTGATTGATCCTTTCATTATTTCAGTATTAAAGGGACTTGAGGCAGGAATTTGAAAAAAAAACAAACATGAATGTCCCTTTTTTTCATACTAATGGGTGATGAAGCGCTAAATACCAAAAATAACGTTTCCACCCATGTTTCTCTCCGTTGCCTTGAACAGGCTGTGTGCTGCAAAATGCGCTGCAATTCGGTGTCCGAATTTCCCGCGCTGCCCTGCGGACGTGACGTCAAATGACGCTACATCCGCAGTTTTGATGCAGGAAAAAGACGGACACGTTAAATAAAAACACTGTAAGCGATAGTTATGGATTCTTCTGCCGTCAGCAAACGATCCAGATCAACTGAAAGACACTAAAAAGTGTAACTACGGAGAAAAAGGTTAGTAAACAACATCATAGCTTCAGTTTGTGCACGCTCCCGTGACGGCTTGGCTCGTGGCTGCAGTTACCTGTAGCGCCAGTCGCGAGTTTCGTTTCTTAATCTTGCCTCAAGTCCCTTTAAGGTACTTAGAGTGACAAAAGAGGGACCAAAAGTCGCTGGGAATTTCATGCCAGTAGCACTTTAATGTCCTGCTTACAACAGCCAGCTTCGTCAGATTGATCCAGGCAGTCGGGGTCTCCATCACACTTCCAGCTACCATGGATGCACTCTCCGCTTCCACAGTGGAACTCCAGGGAGTTGCACTGGTGGACGGGAGGAGAGGCAGGGCTCTTGCTGCCGCAGGCCTCAGGCCACTCATCCGAGCCATCGAGACAATCAGCATCGCCATCGCAGGCCCAGAGGCGAGGGACGCAAACGGTGTTGTTGCACTGGAAGGACGCAGCGCTGCAGGTGGTGGGGGGGCAGGAGGCCTCGTCGCTGCCGTCGTCACAGTCTTCCTCATCGTCACACACGAAGGAGGACGAAATGCACTGGCCGTTCCTGCAGCGAAACTCGTCGTCCCTGCACTGCTTTGCAGCTGGGACAGAGCAGATAAGACAGGGTGATCGGATGAAAACATGAGAACAAGGGGAGGAAAGTAAGATGAGACATGACGAGCTTACCACAGCGCTCCTCATCAGCTCCATTCTCACAGTCAGCTTTCCCATCACACCGCCAAGTGTTGGGCACACACTGGTTAAGCCGGCCTGCGCAGCTGAACTCTGTCGGTTTACATGTTCTGGCCACTGCAAATGAAAAAGCAGAAAATAGTAACTGATAGTACAGTCGTTTCCAAATATTCATACCTTCCAATTAAAGAAGTAATAAAATCAGCTGTGAATGAAATAAGTTGAAATTGAAAAAAGTAATAATAAATAAAAATTCTATCACAATCACATTGATTTTGAATTATGGTTTGAAATAATATTAAAAACAAACACAAAAATTAAAAAGAACTAAACAAACATGATGGGGCTGCGAAACTAAAGTTTTGTTGAGCAACACTTTGAGGCAATCAGGTGTTTTCTCTAATGTTCAAAAAGACTTCTGCACCTGTTAGCAGGTATGTTGGTCTCCTGATCAGGGGAAAGATGCTCTAATGTGTCTCAGATATTTTTTGTTTATTTGTTTTTTCTTATTTCCAACCACAATCCAAAAGCAATAATTTATTTCACTAAATTATATTTTTGTAAATTATCCTTTTTTTTTTTTAGTTTCTTATTATTTGAATTGCTGTCGTGAATTTAGCCTTTTCCTTAATTGAAGGGTTTGAATAATTTTGAGGACAACTGTATATAAATATGTGCCGTAGCGGTGCACGATAGCAATCTGCCTGACAACAGGAAATTATTACGTCATTTCAATAAGTCCAATATCATGACGACTTGCCCTGATAACATATATAGTTTTGTCAACTTATATATATATTTTTTTGTATCAGGAATGCACCTTATTTAAGTTGATGTGCATTTAAGATATCAAATAGTTATGTTTGATATCTTTTAGAAGATGTTTGAAAGACTTAATGATATTTTTTTTTCCAGTGAAAAATCTTTTTGATTTTGTAAATAGCATTGATGTCATGATTAAGTATGTACAGTCCTCAAAATTATTTATACCTTCCTAAATTCACAATATTAATTCAAATCACAGGAAACTAAAGAAACTAATAATAAAGAAAAATTTACAAAATAATAATTTAGTGAAACAAAATATTGGTTTTGAATTGTGGTTGAAAATAATAATAATGATAATAAAAAAAAACTGTCCCAGACACAAAAGAGCACCTCTCCCATGAACAGTGGACCAAAATACCCGTCAACAGGTGCAGAAGTCTCTTTGAACATAACAGAAAACACCTCATCTCAGTGATTACCTCAAAGTGGTCAACAAAATTTTAGGTTTGGAGTTCCATCGTGCTTGTTTAATTTTTTTTTTTTTTTGTGTTTGTTTTTTAATATTTCTGTTGAACCACAATTCAAAATCAGTGCCATGATTTTCGTAGAATTTTTATTTACTTACTTCAGTCAATTTAGATTTATTTCACTGACAACTGACTTTTTTTCCGTCTGTAATTGGAGGGTATGAATAATCTCGAGGATGACTGTATGTGTGTCATCAGTTATCCGTATCAGCTTTAAGGAGCTGAAATTTATAGCTATCGGTTTTTAAAACAGCTTATCGTGCATCCCTGATGGTACACAGATTAAAACCACAACTTGTGAACATCACATGATACTCACTGCAGGTAAAAGGAAGCTCATCTGTGCCATCTCCACAGTCGTCGGTGCCGTCACACACCCATCTCAGCGTGATGCATTTCCCATTGCCGCACTGGAACTGGTGGGTTCCACATGTTATTATAGCATCTGTAACAGACAAGCACCAACTAGCTGCAGTCATCAGGGGACTTTAATTATTAGAGTAGAAACACCGTTACCTAGCTGCCATCCCATGATTGGTTAGATATATCAGAGTAACTTTGGCTTAATCCAATGTCAACATGATGATACAGGTATTTAGTATGTTTCTAGAGGGGTGTGTGGTGGGGAGCTGTTCTCTAGCAAGGTAATATGAACCAACACACATCACCATGAGGTTTGATAAGAGAAGATAAATGGTTAAACAACAACTCAGGGCTACACTGAACCCTTCCTCTTGTATGTCGGCCAGTCTGCGCTGATCGGGCTTTCTCCAGGAGCCGATAATGTCCGAAGTTCTAGTTTTCCAGCACTTTTGGTCCCTGCCAGCAAAAGCATCACAGACACAGAATCGACCGCCCAAAACCTCATTTTTAATGGCTTTAATGAGGCCACTGAACTGGAAGAAGCAATTAGACCGTACATGAAAGAAGCAGCGCTTCATGAAAAGGTACGGGAGGCCTCTCTTTGACCCCAGGGGCTTCAAACCCGGACCGCCACCTTCTGCTGACGATGGCTAGGGGGACTTGATTAACTGTAATAGCAGCAGCGGCTCATAAGGGAAATTATTTTGGGGACTTATTTCTGAATGTTAGTATCAAATATTTAAGTTTAAGTATGTGGATTTTCATGGGATTTTTTTTTTTGTTGGGTTTTTTTGGGGGTTTTGTTGTGTTTTTCTCCCAGGAGGATGTATAGATAAAAGACACATCATAAATTATGCATCCTTACACATCCCACATCAACCATAATGGCCTCTTAGTGAAGTCAAACATCTGGTGCTGTCCATCACAGTTAATGCTTTAACAGCGGTTAAATATCTCATTAAGCTTCTGCAGGTTGTTTTCTATTATTTTATCATTGAATTATTGCCAAAGGGGAACCTATTTATTTCTTTATGTGAGAGGCATGTGCAGTATGGCCCTCATTATAAAGATAATACTCAGATACTGCAAACATGATTACAGCAAAATGTGGATAATAATATTGGGGGGGAAATACTAATAGTGTTTAATTTCATACTGTCCCTTTCCCTGCAATCAGTGACATGTTACCAAACCCAAGTTCATGCTGGTTATTTACTTAATGGGCTTAAAGTTCAGACCTTGAAAGACAAACTGAACCGAATGGCTGCGTTATTGATTGAGTGCAAATCAGTGCTGGGAAATAACGAATGTGCCAATCTGATGCGTTTATCTGATGAACAAATAAGGATTCTCTTAAGTTTTAGCGAGGAAAAGGTTATTTGGTATTATGTTGGAGTGTAACTCTGACTGACAGTATCTCTGAGATTGGTGTTGAAATGCTCACAGGTGACAACCAGTTCCAACTTGTTTCACCACACAGCATTTCCTACAACCAGCATACGAAGAACTGGTCTGACTTCCCGAGTAAACAAAGGACAAACAAAAGGAAAAGAAAAAAGATGAATAAAACAGTGGAGGACAAACCGAAGGGCTTCCAGTCATTTCCACACTGCCAGCCCCGCGCAAACATGCTGAGCATTGCGTCATTTTGGGAGAAATGCACCTGTTAAACTGGTACAAAACAAATCAATAATTAAGATGCTCCTGTTTCTATGATTTGGAGCGTCTTTCCCTCCACATGGTGAACAGTTGGAGCTTTCAGAACCGGCTTTTTCAGAAACCCCGCTTGACCCTGTTTTACAGGTCCGCATTCACGGCGCTCACAGCTGATTGGCTGATATGAGCCGCGCGCCGGTGGATGAAAGCAGCGAAACGTGAAGTGCGTCATTATAAGAAAGGGGGAAAGTTTCATTATAACTTCATATGAGACTGAGTTGTTTTTTTTTTTCTCCCGACTATTAAAAAAACTAATATTTTATCATGTTGACGTCATCAAAACTCTTTTTTACACATTTAAATTCAAATAAAGAGTTTTAATTCTATTCCAATTAAGAGTTTTTCTTCAACTTACGTGTGTGATGAAGGAGGCAGAGGAGAAGGAGCACTGAGGCGTAGCACGGGCTCATGTTTCTGGGTCGCGCTGGAAGATGCATCTGTGGATCCCGCAGGTCCCTGACCAGTTCTCGCGCGGCTGTCTGGACCCGGACTTCACCTGTCACGCTTGAATGAAAACTTGCTGCTGCGCTAGAGATGCTCCTGCTGCAGGACCTGATGCGAGAGCTCCGCACAATGTAGTGTTTGACAACATCAGACCCATTTCAAGGTGGTCCAGGAGTGGGTGGGGCCGCGGGGGGCCCCGGGACGGGGAAGGCGGGGTCTGGGGGTGGTGTGATTTCTGAGGTGAACTCCCTCAACAATCATGAGGCGGGGCTCTGTGGAAATGATTTTTACTATGAGTTTAACCCTTGAAGTGCTTTGGTGATGCAGTTTCAGCCTTGGAGGACTGGAACCAGGGCGGAGGCAGGAATCTGGCCTGGATGAATGGGCAGCTTATCAGGCTGACTAACAATCAGTTGTGCAAGAAAAACTGATTTACATATTCAGTAATGCTAAAAAAAAAAAAAAGTGAACTTTTATCTCAGATGTGAATAACAAAAACATGGCAGATATTTACCAGGTATTGTTCCTGCAGTGCAAACACACGCCTATAAAAAATATTTATTAGCAATAGACATCCTATAATACGTAGATCAACCAAATTAGAAAAAGTTTCTCCAAGAAAAATTTATTTCAAAGATGATTGGGTTTTTGATTTTTGTAAATATTTTTTTCAATTCTTTGTAGAATTTTCATTTATTTATTTTGATCATAATTGGATTTCATGTTTTCTCTTGCAATTCCCATTTTTAAAATTTCTTTATTCATTTATAGCCTATTAATTGACTAACTACTTTTCTATCTATGTATAGACAGTTGTGCTTGAAAGTTTACATACCCTCCTGTTAAAGGCTAAATTCGCTATAGTAATTGAAATACAATAAATTGAAAAAAGTATTTATAAATCAAAACCTATGAAATTGTAATTTTGTAAAATAAAATGTTTATTTTGAATTGAACATGAAAGAAAACATTTGATTGCAGTGATTGGAATCATGTATAAACATTATGCATATATATATATATATATATATATATATATATATATATATATATATATATATATATATATATATATATATATATATATATATATATATATATATATATATGTATATATGGTTAGGGTCTGTTTGGTGACGGAAATCTAGCAAAGGACAATTTAACAGTTTTACAAGACTTACGTTGTTCCATACAAAGTTTGTAAGATCATTTCTCATTTCTGAGAGGCTGCACAGCAGCATTCTTCTTCTGTGGTGTTGGGCCGCTGCCCTGTAGGGTCCAGATCTTCCCTGTTTCATCTCACCTTGCCAACTTACAGGCTGGTGGCTGTAAGTTTTTTTTGTTCTATTTTTTTTTTTGTTTGTTTGTTTGTTTTAAAGTGGCCTCCAATCCCCTTTTTATTGACCTTGCTACAAAAATGTCATAGAGTAAATTCAAATTTGGAGCAATTTTAGAAAAGATTACTTTGTTGCCATGGAAACCACTTCACTGTGATGTAGATCTACAGCTCTGAAGTTTAACAAATACTCTACAGAATGTGCTAGAGGTGTAATAATGCCTCAGTCTGCATCTATGCAACAGTTGATCAATGATCCAATAGCATTGATCCAAATGAAAGAATTTAAACAGTTCTGATGGCTGCAGCTCACATATTCCCAAGTCATTCCCTTCAGTTAGAAAGGTTCCTCAGCATGCCAGGTTATTGACCCGGACCTTTGAGGGAAAGCTGCTGAGGCGATCCATTTCATTTGAATGACGAGCATGAAAAACCTGCAGGGCTGTAAAGCTAATCTTTACACGGCTGCAGCCTGAACTGGGGTGTATCACCACTCATAAAAGCTATCGCTACAGGTTCAAAGTTTTACTCACGTGAATCCATAAGATGATTTAAAGTGAGATTTACATGAGAGGAGACACAGATAAAACTCAAACAACAGAAAGCTGAGTATAGATAACCAGGGAAATTTGGTTATCTAAAACTTTTTTTTTCATGAATAATGAGAAAAACAAGAAGGTAAAGCGCATTGGGGGAAATGTAACAGATAACTGAGATAAGAGAAAACACTGGTCCGCTCAGAAGAAGGCTTATACAGTCACCTGACATGGATTTCCAAAGCATTTCCAAAGTGCCACACATATAAATACAGCTACAAAGTCAATCTGTACCATGTGCGGCTTCAGCTATGACACAAACAAAGTTTGGTCACCGCCAACATGAAAACATGAGGGGTTCCTTCAATGTAAGACACACCGAGTGTGTTAGCTTCATGCAGTCGGTACTCGCAGAGAGCTTCATCAATCTGATGTAAGGAGTTATCGTAAATATCAACAACCTAAATGGTTTCTGACTGGTCACTGGTCCATTCCAGCTGGAAAACCAGTCCACAATCCAGTCAAAGTAAGTCATCTTGCCTCAGAGCCATACTGAGCTCCAAATCATGATACTCACACCACCGTGCTTTACCATTGGAATTACGTTTTCATTTTCTGATTCAAGGCCCATTTTGATCTCTGTATGACATTAAATGGAACATTGGTGTAATTGTGGACACATTTAAATATAAAATACTTCGTAGTATTTCATCTACAGAGCCATTTTCATGTTTATGAATCAGCAATGTGAATGTAGAAGATATTTCAGTTTAAACATGAATAAAACAATTTTTTGCACATAGACTCACCAGCTGCTTTTTTAGGTAAGTCCCTTTTCCCTTCAGAACTACATTTTCTCTTCTTCAGACCATTCTCTGGAAACCCAAAGATGCTTGCGTGTGAAAATCCCAGTAAATACTCAGAGCAACATCCTCGCCACACTTTCTTCCTCATTCAGATGCTCAGTTTGAACTTTAGCAAGTTGTCTTGACCATGTCTACATGAGTAGATGTTCTGAGTTGCTGTCATGTGATTGGCTGATCAAATATTCATGTTCAGGAGCATTTGAACAGTTGGACCTGATAGAAATAGTGGTGAGTGTATAAAATGAATCAGTGTTCATATCTGGGGTTCTAACATTTGTCTTAATGAAATTAAGTAGAACAGTAGATTATAGTAGTGGATTACTTTAATGAGGAAGTCCTGCATATATCATTTATTTTATAGGGATGCACGATAACCTTTTTTTGAAAATTTTATACATTTTAGCTCCTAAAGGCCGATACCAATAACTTATAACCGATAACACACATACACACCTAATCATGACATCAATACTATAAGTTAAACCAAAGACTTTTCACTATTTAAATGAAGAAATATTCTTTTTTTCTAGTTAACATATCAAACAAAACTGATATCTCAAATGCACATCAACTTAGATACAGTAAGGTGCATTACTGATACAAAATAAAGGCTGCTTGAACTGATACAAATACATGCATCAGGATTATAAACTGAAAAAGTGCCATCGAGAAGTAAAAAACATATAAAATGATGCACTGACGAGTTTAGATTTAAATATTTATTGTATGTTAGCACAATTTGAAAAAGTTTATCTGTAAACAATAGTAATGACGGACATGTCAGTCTTGTTGATGTAAATAAAAGTGCATTTTTAAACAACAAAAATAATATATGTAATCGGGGCAAGTTGTCATACTACTGGACTTAATGGAATGATGTCATAATTTCCTGTAATCGTGCACCCCTACTATTTTAGTCAGTCAGTCATCAGTCATTCATTTTCTGTACCGCTTATCCAATTCAGGGTGCGGGGCTCACCTATCCCAGCTATTATCAGGCGAGAGGCGGGTAATTTTATATTATTCTATATGTCTTATATGATTTAGTTTCTCTTTACATTTTCTGTATCAGCTTTTAAATTCTTTTTTCTGCTCCCACCTGTACGGATTTTAATGTTTTATGCTTTGGTTTTATGCTGTTTTCAGGATGATCTACCCCCAACCTTGTTTAACGAGTACTGACGAGGAATTTTCCCGCCTCATCCAAGAACTTGGCTGCTTGGATGATAACAGTGTTTATAACAGATGGAAGTTGTTGCAGAGGTAAACTCTAATGTCCTGTTTGGGGATTTGCTGATTGGACAGATGAGTCCCAGTGAGATGTCAAAGATGCAGGTAAACTCTTCTCACCGTCCTTTAACTCTCCGGAGCTGGACACACCCGACTGCTGCAGCTGATTGGCCCACTCTCTCCATCATTATGCAACGTGCAAACCTCCTCATCACCGCCTCTGGGAACAGTTTCTGGTTCTTCCAGTGTGTTTGCCGTTTTCACAATCATTTCTTGCTAAACAAACCCTGTTGTTGGCTGCAGAGGATTTCTTTTCTTTGGTCCTGCCCTAGATGTGAAATCAGGTTCGCCCACATGCTGTTTAAGCACTTTTTGGCTCCTGTAAACAGCAAAAGGGGAAGTTTTGCTTTTTTTTTTTTTTTTTTTGAAAGAGCTAAATCCAAAGATTAAAATGGGAGAAAATTTGGCTGCATGTGTTGAGTTATCCTTAGATGTCACCTCCCACAGCTGTGACACATCTCTGGACTTTCTGGTTGTACTGTTGTTTGGGAGTGGCTGTGCAGACTTAGAGACACTTACACTGCTCAGAAAAAGTTAGGGATAGTCAACTTTCTGTTAAAGTTTAAGGAAAATGTGAAATGTTCACACCTTATTGATACTATATGATGAATGTTGGACATTTAACTGGAATTATGACGTGATAATTCCTCAATATGAAACGACTCATTAAAATAAAAGCTAACAACAACGGTTGGTACACCACAACATAAAAATGACAACGTCTCAGTAACTTGTCGTGTGTTTGGTGTCGTCTTGGTCTGATGATGTTTAAATGTGAACAGGATGATGAAGAGGATGTTTAGAAACAAGATGCCATTAAACCAACAAATTTAGAGGTGTTAGACACTACTTTTGTATTTTTTGGGGGGAGCAGCATAGTGCGCAATAAATATTTAACCACTGAACAATGTACATGTGCACTGAAAAGTTTAGGAAAGTCTGATTCAGTTCACCTGGAAAGGTTGGAGTAGATTTTAGGTTCATTCTTACACCAAACAAAAAAACAAATAAACCTGACTTTTTGTGAGTTGTGTGTTTTCTAAATAAGACTCACAATATGAAACAAAATCACAAAATGATTTCAGATATCCTGCAACAGGATGAGGAGATCATCACGGAGAATGTTTGCTCTCTAATCTCTAGATGCATCCTGAAAGAAGTGGCGACTGCACGTGTGCAGACACTGACTCAAGCAGGCTGAGAGAATCGTTTTGTGGTGAGATTTCCTCCTAAACGCAACCTCAGGAATGAGACGCACAGTAGATGCACCCCCCAGTGTTTGTTCAGGCATGGGGGTGGCTAGGAGAGGCGTAAGTGCAGCAGCGCCAAGATCCAAAAACGGCAAACGGCAGTTGCCTTTTCTAGAAACGGCAAATGCCGTTTCGGCAGCGGCACTTGCCGTTTTCTCAGTGGTCTGCCTTTTCCCAACAACACGCCCAGCCCATCAGTGTTTTGCTACTGTGGACAGATGGAGTTGGAAACTTTATTTTATTTAACTTAACATGCTATAATCTACCATTTTTAGCACATTAGGCCTATTTCATAAAGGGTTTTTTTTCGTGTTTTTATCCACGCTGTTGTTAATAGTTCCGATGATTTTGTAGCCTAATTGAAATTCTGGTAAACTCCTTTTGTTTCCTCCAGGATCTTTCTCGCTGTGGGGTTCTGCCTGCTCATTCTGGGGGTTCCCGGGGATCGGACTTTTGTCTGGGCGGTTGGGGGTCTCGCGCTGCAGCCTCGCAGTGATGGTGTAGACCCGACCTGCCCCGATCTTGGTGTTTCTGGTGTAGTGACTGCTTATGTGGACATGTGTGGACTGGTCAATCTTTCGCCGTTCTTATACAGTGATGGCCGCTGTGAAACAGGCAAGTCGCTCTGTCCCAGCGGCGATTGCCGTTTTTAAACGGCAGTTGCCGCTGTGAAATAGGCAAGCCGTTCTGTCCCAGCGGCGATTGCCGTTTTTAAACGGCAGTTGCCGCTGTGAAATAGGCAAGCCGTTCTGTCCCAGCGGCGATTGCCGTTTTTAAACGGCAGTTGCCGCTGTGAAATAG
Source organism: Atherinomorus stipes (assembly GCA_023101725.1). Classification (NCBI taxonomy): domain Eukaryota; kingdom Metazoa; phylum Chordata; class Actinopteri; order Atheriniformes; family Atherinidae; genus Atherinomorus; species Atherinomorus stipes. Next base: position 76,606 of record JALJCO010001881.1, on the reverse strand, counting down.
GCAAGCCGTTCTGTCCCAGCGGCGATTGCCGTTTTTAAACGGCAGTTGCCGCTGTGAAATAGGCAAGCCGTTCTGTCCCAGCGGCGATTGCCGTTTTTAAACGGCAGTTGCCGCTGTGAAATAGGCAAGCCGTTCTGTCCCAGCGGCGATTGCCGTTTTTAAACGGCAGTTGCCGCTGTGAAATAGGCAAGCCGTTCTGTCCCAGCGGCGATTGCCGTTTTTAAACGGCAGTTGCCTCTGTGAAATAGGCAAGTCACTCTGTCCCAGCGGCGATTGCCGTTTTTAAACGGCAGTTGCCGCTGTGAAATAGGCAAGCCGTTCTGTCCCAGCGGCGATTGCCGTTTTTAAACGGCAGTTGCCGCTGTGAAATAGGCAAGCCGTTCTGTCCCAGCGGCGATTGCCGTTTTAAAACGGCAGTTGCCGCTGTGAAATAGGCAAGCCGTTCTGTCCCAGCGGCTTTTGCTTTTATGAGTGAGTTGGGCATTGTTTTTTGCCCCCACATTTTACAGACTGCAGATGAAACATTAGGCCTAGTGTCATTATAGGCTCCTGCTACCTGCTTATGCCAGGAGGGGTCGCATCTTTTCAGAAACTTACAGTAAAAGCATGTCTGCTGTTATTTGTCAACAAGAAAACTATTTGTATTTTTTCACACGGACTAGACTGGAATAGCTGTCAGGCTAAGATTAAATAGCAGCATATTTGCTTCAATGCAGAAGTTAAGTTTTTCCTAGGTAAAAATTTAGAAATTGGCTACCAATTAGCTAGTTCATTTGGGACAAAATCGTGGACATAAAGATGTGATGAGAGGGAGAAAATCATGGACATAAGGATGTGATGAGAATTAAGTTAACACCCCAGAGGAATAAGAAATCCAAGTCCACCCCAATACTGCATCACAAAAACAACATTGACAGGAAACAGATAATTTTACCTGCTGGAAACAGTTTTTACAGGGCCTTAAGCAGTCCAAAAGATAACATACAAAAGTATAAAACTTATTTCCAGCATGTTCCTTGGTGTCAAACCAACTAAACTTTATTTTGATTGATTTTAAATTTGAATATTTTTTTTTACATTGCAACATTTTTTAACATTCACCTAACCCTTCCTATCAGTCTGTCCTCTCCATTCTTACAACAGCTATGTCCTAGCTGTCCTTCCTCTCATTTTTCTATTTCCACCTTCATCTGTTTATCCTCGCTCTTCTCCTTTTCATCTCCTCTTCAGTCTTTGAAAATATGATTTTTTTATTGTTGTTATTGAGCTCATTCCTGTTTATTTTTCTTTAAGACAGTGCATACATGTAGCTAAATCTGAGATTTTATGTCCGGAAGGCTTTCAATATTTCCCTGCTCTAGCACACCTGACTCAAATTAAATGGATCCAACAGCCGATGATGTTCTGGATAATTACTCATTAATTTAAGTCAGGTGTGTTGGTGAAAGGACACAGTGAAAAAATCCCCGGACACTGGCCCAGGAAGTCCAGATTAGGGATCCCTGGGCTAGAAGTCTAAGGAATGCTCTTTAATCATGTCAAGTTTAGTGTAAACATATGTGTTCATTGTATAGATGATTTTGGTGATATCCCTGTCATTTAAATCATGGTATATAGTCTAATTACTAAGTAATACAAAGGTAATACATGGCACTTCTATGCAATAGCAATAGTTAATTACTATAGTTTCAGATCAGTTATTCCCTGATCATAATTAGCTGATTAGATTAAAAAACAATGCCCAACTCACTCATAAAAGCAAAAGCCGCTAGGACAGAGCAACTTGCCTATTTCACAGCGGCAACTGCCGTTTTAAAACGGCCAAAGCCACTGGAACAGAACGGCTTGCCTATATCATAAAACGGCAATCGCCGCTGGGACAGAACGGCTTGCCTATTTCACAGCGGCAACTGCCGTTTAAAAACGGCAATCGCCGCTGGGACAGAGTGACTTGCCTATTTCACAGAGGCAACTGCCGTTTAAAAACGGCAATCGCCGCTGGGACAGAACGGCTTGCCTATTTCACAGCGGCAACTGCCGTTTAAAAACGGCAATCGCCGCTGGGACAGAACGGCCTGCCTATTTCACAGCGGCAACTGCCGTTTAAAAACGGCAATCGCCGCTAGGACAGAGCGGCTTGCCTATTTCACAGAGGCAACTGCCGTTTAAAAACGGCAATCGCCGCTGGGACAGAACGGCTTGCCTATTTCACAGCGGCAACTGCCGTTTAAAAACGGCAATCGCCGCTGGGACAGAACGGCTTGCCTATTTCACAGCGGCAACTGCCGTTTAAAAACGGCAATCGCCGCTAGGACAGAGCGGCTTGCCTATTTCACAGAGGCAACTGCCGTTTAAAAACGGCAATCGCCGCTAGGACAAAACGGCTTGCCTATTTCACAGAGGCAACTGCCGTTTAAAAACGGCAATCGCCGCTGGGACAGAGCGACTTGCCTGTTTCACAGCGACCATCACTGTATAAGAACGGCGAAAGATTGACCAGTCCACACATGTCCACATAAGCAGTCACTACACCAGAAACACCAAGATCGGGGCAGGTCGGGTCAACACCATCACTGCGAGGCTGCAGCGCGAGACCCCCAACCGCCTAGACAAAAGTCCGATCCCCGGGAACCCCCAGAATGAGCAGGCAGAACCCCACAGCGAGAAAGATCCTGGAGGAAACAAAAGGAGTTTACCAGAATTTCAATTGGGCTACAAAATCATCGGAACTATTAACAACAGCATGGATAAAAAACACGAAAAAAAAACCTTTATGAAATAATGTGCTAAAAATGGTAGATTATAGCATGTTAAGTTAAATAAAATCAAGTTTTCATCTCCATCTGTCCACAGTAGCAAAACACAGGGGCGGGGCGTGTTGTTGGGAAAAGGCAGACCACTGAGAAAACGGCAAGTGCCGCTGCCGAAACGGCATTTGCCGTTTCTAGAAAAGGCAACTGCCGTTTGCCGTTTTTGGATCTCGGCCTCTCTCCGTAAGTGGGCGTGTCAGGGCCGGCTGAAGTCTGAGAAGCAGAGATGAAATGATCCTTCTGTGAGGATGACGGCTAAACACTCAGCTCTTTGTTATAGCAAAAATAAAAGATGCATAATTTCAGTTATACACGATTTATTCTTAAATTTGTTTCGGGATGAATAATAGATTAAAAAACAACTATATGGGTTGATATGAAATAAATAAAAAATGATGTTTCCAGTGGCAACAGCTCCAGCAAACTCTTTAAAAGAGTCACAATTTAGTTAAGAAACAAAACAAAACACACAATTAGTTAAGAATTGGAGATAATTGAGCTAATTTGATTATTTCATTGATTTTTAAACGAAAAGATGAATGATTGAGAAAAGAAAAACAACATAAAAGATAAAGGAAGAAGTTGTTTAATCCCCCTTAGTTTGCTTCTGTCCATCTTTTCCGCTTAAACTCAAGAATTTCAAAGCTCCAATCACTGCGTTTACATGCAGCCAGTAACTCTTTCATAACCCTTTCATAACCGGAATATTAGCAATAACCCGGTTGCACACAGCCATGTAAACACTGGCAAAAACCCGAATATGCTCATTTTCGGGTTTTAAAAACCCGAATATTACCCCTGGGTTACTCCTTTTCTAACCGGACTATTTGGTCATGTAAACGCTTATTGGAACATCTCCATTGAAAGGAATATTTAATTGTGTTCTGCGCATGCTCTATCTGCAAGTATTCTGGTCTTTTGATTAAACTACAGGGAGTATTTTGTACCAGCGATCAGACAGTGCTCTGCACAGCTTGCTAGTTTATACGTCACCATGGCAACACGTATCCCTAGAGGAGCTGGTGTGCAAACAGTTGCATCGCGGGGCTCCATCACTCGTCTGGCAAAGTTTGGTGAAGGCGTGACAGGAAAATTCACTGACTCCAGCCGGAGTCAGTTAACTTCATCATTGCAACCGTTCCACCAGTCCTGACGGCAGAACTTTATCTGTCTTGGGGACTCTGCTGGAAACGGGAAGCGTGGATGTGCACAGCTCCGGCTACGAGCGCCAATCTCTCCTTCTCTGACCCGTTAAGTAGCTACTGCTGGTGGGTCAGTACCAGCACTCCGGACTGCAGTCAAGCCAGCCGCCTCTCGCGGATCCGCGGTAAAGCCAACTGCCGTTATTTTGGCTGTAACTCTGAATCTTGGCTGGCTTTACCGCTGTGGCCCCGGATGGTTCATAATCCACCATCATCATGACGTTTTCCGTGGGTCGCGGGTTTGGATCGGGATATTCCAATTGATTTCAGTAATCATGTAAACAGGAGTAACTCTGTCTGCTCACGCATGTAAACGGGTTATTCCTGATCTTTCAGAAACCGGAATATTGACCTTAACCCGAATTTTGATGGCATGTAAACGTGGTCTATGAACAGCTGATTAGGCATTGGGAACCCTGATATGTTAACGCCCTTCTGTTGGCATGGCAACAGAAAAGGTTCAGTATAAAATCAATTAAAGACACAATTATAATCCAGTTAATCTTTAAATATCAACTTGTATCTAAAACTAAAAACAAAAACTGAGATGATATCTAGATGGAAAATTAACTTTATAGGCTTTAAAATGGGTTGTTTTGTGTGATTATTTTTTTCTGTGACAGCTCTAAAAATAAACAATCTTTTTTTTTTTTTTTTTAACATGCTGAGGCTTTTTGAGTTGACAGATGACATCTCAAGCCATTTTGCCACCTGTGTGGAATTTAAAAAAGAAAAAAACTCAATGCAGTTTTATTTCTATACCACTTAAAGCCAATTGTAGACCGATGTGCTTCAAAGTAAACTAGAACATGAGAGACAGCATCCCTATAAAGCAATTAAACATAATAAGAGCAATTTACTTTGGGAAATCCAAACCAAAACCAAATTATTTAAGGCCTTGGAGAAGACAGAAGTTTAAAGCACGGACATAAACTGACCCAGGGATGGAGATCTCACCCCTAACGACGCTACAAGACCATTTAGGGACGCACCTGAAAAGGCTCCCTCACACTGCAGTTTAGCTTTAGGAACAACTAACGGGAAGAGATCAGCTGATCTCTGCTGATTTTGGAGGAAATATTAGACGATACATTCACACCATCATCAATAGTTTTTATAATGTTCACTAAAAAGAAAAAGACGTGACTGATCTTAAAGAAATGCAACAATAAGACTGAAAAATGACAGTTGATGGCCATGCTGGGAGACAATAAGCAGCTCATGTAAGATGTCGGAGCGCCACCTGGTGTGCAGCTGCTGCAAGTATGTATGCAGTGAATTATCAGCTTTATCCAGTAATGCTGCAGATTGAGTGATTATTGCAGATTTTTTTAGGTATAAATACCACACCTGGCACATACAGTTGTCGTCATAATTACAAATATCCTCCCATGAAACAAGAAAAAAAATCAGCTGCCAGTGAAATAAATTGAAAAAAAAAAAATATGTGAATTTTTTAAAATGAAAATCATTACACTGATTTTGAATTGTCGTTCAAAAGAAATATTAAAAACAAACACACAAAAAAATTACAAGTAAACAAGCAAAATGGGGCTCCTGAACAAAAATTTTGTTGAGCAAGATTTTGAGGCATCATGTGTTTACTGTGACATCCAGACTTTTACCTGTAGACAGGCATCGGTCCACTGTTCATGGGAAAGGTGCTCTAATGCAACCAAGACAGTTTTCTTTGTTCATTTTCTTTCTTTATTGTCAACAGCAATTGAAAAGCAATATTTTATTTAGCTAAATCATAATTTTATCATTTTTAAATTTATTATTAGTTTCTTTTATTTGAATTAATATGGTGAATTTACCCTTTTCTTTAATTGGAGGGTATTAATCATTTTGAGGATGACTGTATATATTATAGTTTTTTTTAAAGAAACTGCTGCAATATTGAATTTCCCTTCGAGATTAATGAAGTATTTTTCATTTTATTTCATATATTTAGGACCTGCTATAATGAATAGATTTTTAAAATGGGAAATGTACTGTTGCCAACACAGCTACTCACTTTGTCCAACTAAAACTTACCTTCTTCAGTTATCATGCATGAGGCTCGCTCGCTCATAAATTGGGACTCAGTACAAGTTTTGTTCACACTTAAGTTGAAGTACTTGCTCTAGTACTGTGAGCCAAATGCAATCTAATCATTCCTGAAAGTACACCAGCTGATGATGTAGACCAGGGGTGCCCGATGTTGGTCCTCAGGGGCCGCTGATGGATCTAATAGCCTTTGAGGCTCCGCCCCCTGATGTAGACAGCAGCATCAGAGTCTACAGAGTGTTCCAGCTGATCCGCCATCTCAACTATCATCAGATGTATCAAACCCAGCACAATTCTCAATGTTTTCACATCCAAAAAACTGCGATTTGATGCCAAAATCATTTGAATCAGTTCATCCAATCACAATCCAGGTATCCGCCAACACAAAACGACCATCTTTGACAACGTTGGCTGTCGTAGTTTTGGTTTTTGTGTGGCTAAATCAGATCTACAGTAGTCCTCAAAATGATTCATACTCTCCAATTAAAGAAAAGACTAAATTCATTCAAAAACAGTAATTCAAATAACAAGAAACTAAAGAAACTTATGATACATAAAAATGTACAAAATTATAATTTAGTGATATAGATTGAATTGTGGTTGGGAATAAGAAAAAAAATCTATCCAAGACACGTTGGAGCACCTTTCCCATGAACATTGGACCAAAATACCTGTTAACAGCAGCAGAAATCTTTTAGAAAATTACATAAAACACCTGATTGCAGTGATTGCCTCGAAGTGTTGCTCAACAAAATTTTAGCTTCGGAGCCCCATCATGTGTTTAATTTTTATATGTTTGTTTTTCAATATTTCTGTTAAACCACAATTCAAAATCAGTGTCACAATTTTAATAGAATTTGTATTTATAACTTACTTATTACTCTATTTAATTTCATCTTATTTCACAGACAGCTGATTTTTTTCCATCCGTTATTGGGGGGTGTGAATAATTTTGAGGACTGTCCTGAACAAGGTGCTTGTCCACCTTCAGCTGCAAAAATGAAACAAAGACGGCGGCGCGTTAATCATGAGATGCCTTTATTGTACTTCTTGGAATCCAGTGACACCGACACGAGAAAATGGTCCTATCCCTCCCTCCCTTTTACATACGTGACCTGAGAGGGAGGGGCTGCGAGGTGGGATGTACCGTGATCCTGGCTGAAATCTTAAATTAACACAGAGATAATAGTGAAGACACATCCAGGTGCATTTCCACAGACACGCACGACATGCATTCAAGACTTGGAGGAACGCAGGGACGTCCTGGTTCGTGTGTACGCTTCGTCTTAAAGTATAAGACCACAACATAATATCACTTAAAAAAAACCCAAAAACAGCTGTTTGGATGGCCCACGATCAGTCTATAATAATTCAGGCTCTGTCAATGTTCCACTTAGAGGAGAAAAACAAAAAAAGGCAAAGAGACACACAACTATTCATACTGGGAAATGATTTAAATATGAAGGATGGTTCATAGCTTTCATATTTTAGTTTTTTTTTCTTTCATTAATGGTTTACTTTAATGACAAGACGACTGTCTCACTAAAAATCAGCTCATCTAGGAAAAACTAGGCCTTCCCCCGACCGTCTCCCTGCTGCATCTAAGTAAAATATATAAGTCCAGAACAGGGCTCAGCTGGTCCAGAACGGAGCGGGTCGCTTCAGTCGTCCTCGCTGCCACTGGCCGAACGCTCCTGCAACACACACACACACACACACACACACACACACACACACACACACACACACACACACACACACACACACACACACACAGGAAGCATGTTTACTTTTCATGCTCTTTCATATTAAACTGTCATGATTTCTTTGTTCTTCGTCTCTAACCTCCTCTTGTTCTTCATCGCTGTCATCGTCGCTGACCACAGGTTTAGCTCTGGAGCCGCGGCCCCTCCTCCGCTGGCCTTTGCCCCCCCGCTCCCCCTTCTCTTTCCGGCTCAGTTTGATCTTCACCTTCACCGAACGGGCTGCCGGGGGTCAGACACGGAACGGGTGAGACCACATCGCCCGCTCCCACCGGTACGCTTCAGAGGCGTTTAGGATACTCACTTTCAGACTCCGAGCCTTCATCCAAGTCCTCCTCCTCTTCCTCGCTCTCCTCCCCCTCGCTTTCGTCGTCTTTCTCGATCTTCTGTCTCACGCTGGTGAAGACCGACTGCAGCACGATGGAGTCCTCGTAGATCTGGAGGGTTAACATGGAGTTAGACCCAAAACTGGACGGAAACAAGCCTTCATGGTCAGAGTCTTCCTGTACTTGCTGTTTTGCATCTTTAACCAGCAAAGTGAGGACATTTTTGGAAAGGGAGGACATTTTGGCCAGTCCTCACTAAAAAAGCAGAAGAAAAATCCATTTTAGAGGTCCAAGATTTGGTTTTAGAGTTTAGGTTACAGTTGGGTTTAGGTTAGGGTTAGGACAGGGGTTAGATTTTTGGAGAGCCACAGAACATTGTGTACTATGCCTATGCAACTATGCAAACACCAAATCTCCCAAAGGAAAGCTTAGACTCTGTTCTTTCATCAGAAAAAGCCATTTGTTTTTTAGCTTTTTCTGTTCTTTAGTAATCTGCAGTAGAACATGGGTTGGTTACATTAAAGGAGTCATCACCCGGAAATCCCACTTTTTCACGTTAAAACACGTGTACTGGAACAGGACCTCAGTTATAACGTGCCAGAAACTCCGGAAAGTGAAAGTAACTTCGTCTGAGTGCGGGCGCTCTCTTCTCACCAGAATCGGCCACAAGCACGCGCTCTCCACGGTACGCAAATTGGATTTCTTTCCCCCATTGACGTGAACGAGAGAGGCTGCTAGCTGCTAAGCTAGCCTCTTTAGCACCACCTGAAAGCAGCTGATTTCCTGCCACGGAGTAGACCAGCTTTGCCAGAAAGGACCCCGGCGACGAGGAAGAGGAGGAGGAGGGGGGAGATTGCCACGCCGAGTTGCCTCGGCAGAAATTCAGCAGTTTTCGGTGCTCTTACAGGAAGGGCAGCTTTACCAGTGAGCGGTGGATTATATTTATCAGTGAGGATGTGCAGTCGGTAAGTGTTGCTGCTGTGTAACTTATTATCTTTTGTGTAAGAGACCAGTAAACGATGGTAGACGAGTGGACAAGCTGCTAATGTAGCTACAGAAGCTAACACTTTGGTTAACTTCACATCAGACGTCCGCTCCTTATACTCATCAGAGTCCAGCCCTTTTACTCCGCGGATCCTCTCCATCAACCGCACTGTTGCGTTTTTCTCTGTTGGGACATCATTTCCTTCACCTGCTCTGTCCTGATAAAACTTTGTTTTGGCTTTGACGTTTGCCTCGTGAACGCTCTGACAGACAGCTCTAACTCTCGTACGTATTCTCGCTACAAACAATAGTTGGGGATAAAAAAAGAGGTTAAAATGAGCTCATTAAATTTTCGTCCAACCCAACTAGAATTAAAAATTCATTAGAAGATAATTTAAGAAGGATTGTGTATGTAAAACGGCAGGTTATGACACCTTTAAAATGCCTGCTTTTGACCAAAAAGCTGAGAAAACAAGCAGTTTTTGCAGCAATGCGCTTCAAGTGGAAAAGTGACTTTGATGCAAATATTTTTTACTTTAATGAAGCTTCCAACATCTGAACAGCTTCTTCTATGACAGAACTAAAACAACACTGAGAAGAGTTTTGGTGGCTAAAATAATTATTCACTAGCTAAATAAGCCACAACAAGTTTGTTTCACAACTTAACGTTTGACAGAACGCCTTCTACCCTCCGTCCTTCCTTCTATCCATCCAATACTGCTTTCCGTGTGCTACTGATTTACAGACGTGAATGGCAGCTAATGAGTTAATGGGAGGGTATGAATAAATTGGAGAACGACTGCAAGTTATGATGACTGGCCGAAGGAGAGTAAAATGTCACAGTAAGCAAACATATTCTGATTTGAGCGAGAGTGGCACCCAAACACAATCAGGTTACTAGTCTCGTTCTAATCCCCGTTTTCTTCTTTTAAAGAAAAATCTCCAGCCCGGGTGTGAGGAGACTCACCAGGGAACCCTCCAGGTTGAACGTCTGGGCGTTCTGACACAGCAACATCACGTCCTTCTCCAGGTCGTTGAGGCTGCGGTACTTGTGGCTGCGAATCCTCTCCTGATGGAAGTGGAGTCGGCAGTAAGACATGCGGCCGTCACAGGAAGGAACGAAAACCAAACCAGGTGCAGTAATTTCCTCACCTTAATCTTCCTGAAGTCCACGGGTTTGCGGATGAGCTCGTAGTACTCCGGCAGCTCCTTGCGAGACGGCAGCTGGATGAAGACCTCACTCAGCTGTCGGCCGTTGCTGCGGAGACGATAGAGTTCATGTTTTAGCCGACACAGCGGTGTAATCTGGTCGTGATGCCGACGGTTTTCATCTCACCCGTCTTTGTATTTGATGACAGCATCCACGATCTTCTTCATCTTCTTGGTGAGGGATGGAGGGTTCGGAGAGAGCTTCTCAGCCGGCGGGCGGCCTCGTTTCTTGGCCTTCTTCACCTCCTCGTCCTTGTCCCGACCGCGCCCGCTGCTGGAGCCGGGCGTGGACGGCCCGCCGTCGTGATCGCGGTCTCGCTTTCGCTTTCTCGTCGTCTTTTTGTGACGAACTTCCTCCTCGATGTCCTCCAGGTTTCCTTCTTCTATGGCCTGTGGTGGCGGGAAAAAGTGGTCAGAGAACCGTCAGATGACAGAATCTCTCTTCGACAGCTCATCATCATCATCATCACCTTGAGCCACTGCTTCTCAGTGAGCGAGTCGCTGTAGTCCACCTCCTTCCGCTGACGAGATCCCCTTCCAAACATCTTCTCCTCCTCCTCTTCGCAGGTGAGTCTCTCCACCTCAGCGTCGTCCTTCAGAATCCAGCCGGGAAGGTCGTCCTCCTCCATCAGGCGAGGTTTCCTCTTCGGGTTGCGGGCTTCCTCACGGCGTCGGTCCAGATCCATGCGCTGGGAATAGAGACAAGGATTAGAGTCAGATCTTAAAATAATCCAGTAAATAATCCGTCAGGGTTCCTACACGTTTTTACAAGGTAAATTTAAGACTTTTTAAAACCACTTCGAACAGAGTTTAATGCCTATTTCATGGCCACGCTGGCAAGAACACAGATCCCTCTACAATAACGAGATAATGTCAAAAAGGATAGATTGAACAAAAACAACCACATACACATAAACAGAGTATAAACTGTATGTTAACAAAACAACTAAAAATCCACAAAATTCCCAAGTGACTGAAAGGTTGTTTTCTGTCACACATAAATACTGTAAAGGCTTCCTGTGTGTGTTTGGTTAAATGTTCTCAGATCATTTCTACCTGCAAAGTCAGCCATAACTTTGTTCCTAATTTTATTATAATGGTCAAATATGTGACTTCTTATGGAAAATTTGGATAGTCTAAATATATTCCGTGTGTTTATCTATATGAAGGTAGTATTTATTGATACATTATATGTTTAACTGTGAAAAGCTAAATGGATGAAGTGTACATTTTGTGATATGAATATTTGTGTGTGTGTATATATATATATATATATATATATATATATATATATATATATATATATATATATATATATATATATATATATATATATATATATATATATATATATGTATACACACACACATTTATATACATATATATATATATATATATATATATATATATATATATATATACACACACACACATATATATACACACACACACACACACACACATACATGTTAAGAGGTGGGAAAAAATATCGAAACTGAAATATTGCAATGTTTTCAAATGCCGATATATCTATATTTAAACATGTGGCATTGATCCATTTCACAAAAGAAATCTAGTGAGACTTCATCATTCTGTTATGAAATTCTGTGAGATTTCATGAAATCCCACAAGATTTCGTTAGTAAAATAGATACCGCGTTTTTAAATATAGGTATGATATTGACATATGAAAATATCACGATATTATCCATATTTTTTTCCCACCCCTAATACATACACACACACACACACACACACACACATATATATCTAAGTTTATACTACTTCTGAATCCATTTTCGAGCTTGTAAATGATATGATTGATATCATTTACATTGATTGAATGATAGGCCCTATTGTTCTTTAGGGCCTTTTAAATTGTTCTTCTTTGATTTGATATCTGTTTTCTTTTTTCATTTTTAAAAACAAATTTTCATTCATTCAAGCTGGAACAGGAGGAAACTAGTTTACTACTGTCACTTTATAGACGTGCGTGTCAGACATTTCTGACTCTTTCTGATTGGCCAATATACAGGCTTTGTCAAGATTTATTGGCTGAAAAAAACACGTATATTTGCTTTTTCTTTCCTGCTGTCATTTTGTCATACGTGAAGGAAATCCATTGTTGTGTCACATAAACTTCATTTGGTATGTTTTAAATTAAGACCAGAACTGTCAAATTTGAGGACTTTTTAGGTATTAAATGCAGAATTTAAGACTTTTTAAGAGTGGGTGGGAAGGACAAACCATGAACTGTTCAAACTCCTCTTCACTCCTGGCAATCATCTGATTGACCGTTTCATCATCAGGAACTTCATCTTCCTCCTGCAGAACAACCAGAGAGCAAAAATAAGAAGAGGCTGACCACACGCCTGTGTGGCACCTCAGAGCAAAGTCTCTGACTTCTACAAACAAAATTAAAACTACTTTGCTAATCAAATTGTTACCACTAAAAATAAACATCAGAGAAAGCAAACAGCAGGAAAAGGAAAAAAAGCACAAAGAGAGTGAAAGATAAAGTATCATATTAACCATCAAAGGTTTGTACAGAAGCAGAAATACATCAGGGAGAAAAGGAGAAGCTTGGATTGATGAAATCCTGAGGAAACACAAGGGGGGAGGAGTAGAAGGGGAGGAAAGAAGGAGTGAAGAAGTGAGGCAGCGCACAGGCGGATGTGGGTGGGTGGGCGATGCGAGAACAGGTTCAGGTCACACCCACCCACGCCCCCCTAGTGCGGCAGCCGCCTCGAGCCCCGACCTCGTCCTGCTCCTCGTGCTCCAGAATGGCCTGTAAGAAGGCCCTGCGCTCGCAGCCCGAGGACTTCTGGTCGAACATGCCGGCCTGGATGACCTTCTGGTCCACGTTCAGTTTGTACTTGGCCGCTGCCAGGATCTTCTCCTCCACGCTGTTGACGGTGCACAGGCGGAGCACCCGCACCTCGTTCTGCTGGCCGATGCGGTGGGCTCGGTCCTGAGCCTGCAGGTCCTGGAGCAGGGAGGACAGAGGACTGATCAGAGGAGCGTTGGTGGACAGCAGATCCACGTACACTCTGGTCAGGGGTGCAGACCACAGCCACTTGGAGCTGAGTGACTGGTTTCCACCTTTCACCTTCTGCAGCTGGCAGACAACATGCAGTCCTAACATGCAGGAGCAGAGGGGAACACGGACCTGCGGCCAACAAGCTAAACAACAGTCACACCACCGATTAAACTTCTATCTTTGCCCCATTAAAAGCATTTTAAGGAAGTATTTTGCAGTCCAGTGCCCCCCTCAGACTAGGCATCGACTGATACAGCTTTTTTGGGGCTGATACCGATATTTTCTCATCAGCCAATAGCTGATATTTGGGGCCGATATATTTCTACAACTGGAAAATACAGTAAGTTAAATTAAATTAAATTGGGGGAGTGGATAGCCAGTGGTAGCGTCGTGGGCTTGGGCGCGGAGGACCCGGGCTCGATTCCCCGACACGACCCCTGGGTGTACCACTATGGACCCCTGAGCAAGGGCCCCAACCCCCCACCAACTGCTCCCCGGGCGCTTTAAGTAGCAGCCCACTGCTCTCTGATACTCACAGTACAGAGATGGTAAAATGTAGAGCCCTAATTTCCCCTTGGGGATCATACAAGTATAACAAAAAAAATTAATAAATAAACAGGTTACTGTACCACTTTTCATATTTTTGTTTAAAAAAATAAATAAAAATGATCATTTATCCTGTATTCATGTGTATATTGAAGTGAGATCAAGCTGGAAGATAAATCTAAACAAATATCAGGTTTTCTATTTGATTTGATTTTGATCTCATTCTCAGTTTTACTTGAGGAGGAACAACTACTCATGCATCAACATCAGGGCTGATTCCTCTACAACGCTGAGGGAGTACAAGTTTGCTTTCTGGCCCCTCATTTACACAGTAACAGAGCTTTGGGGGTTAAGTAAGCAAATATCTGACAACGACCTGCAGAGTGACATTTTCTGATGGTGCAGGTGAGTCTGGACATCTTTCATGTCATCCTGCAGGTGCGCTGTCAGACCCGGCCGGTCTGGTGCTGTAGAACATTTTTGCTGCTGGGGACGACGCAGAGATCATATGAGCCACAATCAGTTCCTCCGTACAAGCGGACACGCGTGCTTCTGTTCTTATTGGGATGTTTCACATCTGGATGTGTGGATGAAAAGTTTCACACATTTTCAGTCCGCATCGCGCTCGTCTTCACCGCAGCGCGAAGTCGACACTTATGATCCATCAGCTGATGGATAAAAGAAGACGGTTTGGAACACATTTGCGCTTTTACCTCCTAAAATTATTTTTATTTGATTGTGACTGTCGATCAGCTGGTTGCAGCTGCGACTTAATATGATGGACGCCATGAAAACTAATTTTACAACTTTTAATATAAAAAGCTTCGGTAGGCAGAGCTGCAGGCTTCCAGCACTGTTAGTGGAGGAGAGGAGAGGAGGAGGGGGGCGCAGCGTCTCCAGCAAAGCGCCTGTATAGAGGCCTTTCTGTAAATTATGCTGAAGGGCGCGTATCAGCCAACGCACCAGATGTATCGGCCGATACTAGCAAAAAAAGCAAATATCGGCCGGCTGATGTATCAGTCGATCCTTACTCCAGACTTCCGCCTGCAGAACAGCAGCTCAGTGACGTTCTCTCAGACTTATCAAGGCAGCAGCAAAGTCCAAGACACTTTTTGCATTCAGTTTTAGGCGTTTCTTTAGTTTTCTTTTTTAAAGGTACCAAAAAAGTTTGGGAGCCACTGATGCTGCAACATCGTGATCAGCCGTCTAATAAACAGTAGGTCCATCTTGAGCTATTAAAAAATAACTTTCTTTTTTTTCAACCTGGACCTTATTTCTAGGAGTTTATACGTGCATTTACTCCCCGGTAAAATTTCTGTATCACTTTGACTCCTTTGGAAGGTATTATGTTGAGTCGGCCTTCCGTGTACATCTATATAATGGCAGAGACGGGGCAGCCTCTCTATAAGTCATTATCTGCAGCAAAACTCCTTCATTTCACCAATACTTTAAGGAGAATGAACAAACGAACGAGTACTGTTGTCCGGTGAGTCAGGATTTAGCTTTCCGTTTGTCATCAGGGTGTTTTACACACTTTTTGGGGCTGCGTGTTTCCAATACACACTTCCATAGTATAGCTGAGAAGAGCAGCTCGCTACCCAGACAACAACAAAAACACAATTTGAGAAATGTTTACATTCCAGGCTTATACGGCCCATTGTCTTCTCCAGAAAGCAGCAACATGTTCTGGTCAGACTGAAAGTGACTCAGCATTTTCTATAGTCGTGCAGATGCGATGTCTGACGTTGGCGTCTCTGAACTTGCCTGATGAGGGTTCCAGTCGCTGTCAAAAATGATGACGGTATCAGCAGACTGCAGGTTCAGGCCCAGACCTCCAGCTCTGGTACTGAGCAGGAACACAAAGTACTCAGACGCCGGGTCGTTGAAGGTCTTCAGCAGCATGCCGCGGTCCTCGGCTTTGGTGGTTCCTGATAAAACAGCAGTTTTTAAGCGTTTGTCTTTCTTCGATTGTTGTGGCAGCACAACCTGCATTTTAAAACCCGACATTGAGTTTTCTGAAGGCATTAAAAGCAGCGTGTCTCACCGTCCAGACGCAGGTACTTAAAGCTGCGGTAAGCGAAGTAGTCCTCCATGATGGTCATGAGTGACGTCATCTGACAGAAAAGCAGCACTTTGTGGTTGGTGGCTCTCAGCTTGGGCAGGATTCGATCCAGCAGCTCGAACTTTCCAGAGGCGCGGTACAGATCAGGGCTGCGCCGAGAAATACGAAAACAACGTGAAGAAAAACACGAGAAAACATCCGGACAGAAGATTCCTGAGCCACAAACACCTCCTACCCCGACACGATCCCGCCAGAGAAGCCCAGATGCTCAGAGAAGGACTCCTGGAAAAACACCAGTTTCACATTTAACACTTCAAGTTTAAAACTCTCTGCAGAATGATTATTAGGGGTGGAAAAAAATGTCAATACTCTGAAATATTGCGATATTTTCATCTGCCGAGACCACCTTTGTCATGAAAAATAATGGTTATGCAATCCAGTACCAACTGTGGTGTGAATCATGTGACTAAAAGAGACAGAAAAGAAAATCTAGAATGCCTAAAAGCTGTTTTTGGCAGTACAATGCCATAGCTATTGATGTAAGAACTTAATAACCAAAATCACTTTCCAAGAAAAGCATGGAAAATGGCTACATATCAGATCTTAACTTAAACTCTTATGAGCTGTTTTTGTTATTATATTTGTCCAGACAAATGTACTTTTGGTCGTACCAGGCATTAAAATGACCAAGAAAGATGAGAAAACAAGGATGGCCTCTAGATTTTTTTCCATGTTATATTTAAAAACATGTTATCGATATATTTTACTAAAGAAATCTCACGAGATTTAATCGTTTTGTTACAAAATCTTGCGGGATTTCGTGAAATCTCAAGAGATTTCATAACAGAACGATGAAATCTCACAAGATTTTGTGAGTAAAGTAGATCTATACCGCGTTTTTAAATATAGATATGATATCAGCCTATAAAAATATCACGATATTATCCCATATCGATATTTTTTCCCACCCCTAACGACTATGGGATGTTTCAAACCTCAATGTGCTGAAACATGAAGGGGTGGTTGCAGATCTTCCTCAGCTGCATGATAGTGTTCATCAGGGTCTTCGTGCCACCTTTACCCTGGAAAATTCAGAGAAACAAAAACAAAGTCAAGTTCTCATTTTCTTAAACTGAGAGCGACGTGACGCGACGTAAAATCTTCCACCTTCTTGTCTTTCTCCGACCCGTCCGTGAGCAGAACTCCCTTGGCCTGCATGTGTCGGTACAGAACCCTCTGCAGGGCCGACATGTCGCACTTGATCACGTACTCCACCTGGAAGTCAAACCAGCACGTGTTGGTGGAAATGATTCAGTCCCTGCTGATGGGAAATACCTCTAACTCGGCTGACCTTCTCTGGCAGCTGCGCCTCCACCTCCTTCTTCAGCCTGCGCAGCAGGAACGGTCGGAGCACCTTGTGTAAACGTCGGATGATGAGGATGGTCTCTTCTTCATTCAGGTCAACCTTGAGGTAGAATAAAATACAGCTACTGGTACTTTCCTTTACATGAACCAGGCTTCGTGCCTCCATCAACGCCTCTGTCTTACCTTCTCTCCTGTCATGGCGAAGGGGGCGTTGAACCACTGCTCGAAGGTGCTGCAGCTCTTGAAAATGGTGGGCAGCAGGAAGTTGAGCAGGGCCCAGAGCTCAGGGAGTTTGTTCTGCAGCGGCGTACCGGTGAGCAGCAAACGGCGGGGGGCCAAGTAGTGTGTGTTCAAGACCTGCGTCAGCTTACAGTGGTGGTTCTTCATGCGGTGACCCTCGTCCACAATCATGTACTTCCAACGGATCTTTGAGGAGGGAAGAGATTTTTAATCAACAAATCTGTCAACGGAGATTGTGAAGGAACAGATTTCTCTTTTAAGAGTAAAGGCATCAAGACATCTGGCCCTCACCAGCTCTTAAAACTGGTTAAATAAAACCTTGGATGTGCAAAATCAGCCATGAAGTACTACAGAACAAAAAGCCAAACGCTCCGAAACACTTAATCAGATGTTGGATCCATTGAATTTGAGTTAAGTCCTCTAAAGGGATGGGCATCACTGCAAAAACTCAAATATTACCAAGTTTATTTTTCTAATTTCTAGTCAAAATATCTCATCTCGCTTAAAATGAGACAAAAATACATAAAGAGAAACATTTCAGTGAGATACAGGAACTTGTTTTAAGACAATGCATCTTATATCAAGAAATATGAATAAAAAAAGCCTTGTCTTTAATTTGAGGGTATAAATAATTTTGAGGACAACTGTAGCTGTTGGCTTACTTTTTGTTAAAAAATGACATGGTGCTATATGTCACGTTGTTGATCTGAGGTTGCATTTGCCTCATTTTCAGATCTGAGGAGCGGATTTATTCAATAGCTGTTTAGGCGCATTCGGACAGAGACGTTCTAAGAACACAGTTCCTATAACTACGCCTCCCAAGTTTAGTTATAAGAACAACTCCCTGTCTTTAGTGTGCGTTCGCACATGAGGGAGGACGTCGTTAGGAACCATGTGTGACACAGTCGTTGCGACAGTGACAAATTTATTCCCCAGCAGCTCTAATAAAAAACTGAGGTTTCTCGTCTCTTTTATTCAAAGCTATTATAAAAGCTAGCTTACCAGCTTTCCATCATCAAGGTCATTTGTATCATGTAATGGAGCAGCCCCCCGTTGAAAAGCTACCCTAAAGTCTTGTTTACGTTTTGTTAAAGAACGCCCGGACACTTTAGTGGACGGACCGGGGTTCGTTCACTAGAGTGGCGCAGATTGTACTGAAACAATTTGCAACTGTATTTGGCTTTTCCATCTCTTTTATTCAAAGCTATTATAAAAACTAACGTACCAGCCTTCCCTTCCTTTCCCTTGTTTACCTTTTGCTGAAGTGCGCCCGGAACCTTAATGGCCGGTCCGTCAACTTAAGTGTCCGGGCGGCAGCCGCATATTCTACTGCTATACTTTGCAGCTGTATTTGGTCATTAAATTAGTGTGAAAATAATCGCTTTTGGACATTTCACAATAGTTATAGATTCGGGACGTGCACCATTGTGATCGATTTAATAATGAATTCGTACACTCCTATTGTAATATTTCTTGTTATTACTATCTCGGTAAAACAGTTAAACAGCTGTGAGACTTTTTAAAAATGGCGGGGCTGGAAGAAGCGGAGCTCACGTAAGGGGGCGGGGCTTGCCAGTTCTACCAATCACCAAACACCTATGTATTTCAGTTCCTATGGAACCCCGAAAAGACCCTGCCTCGGAGTAGGAGCTAAAAAGGTTATAGGAACTGTGGTCCGAGGTCCTTAGTTCCTATATGTCCAAATGCGCAAAAAACGGCCCGGTTCCCGAAAAAGTTATAGGAACTCCAAAAGGTTCCTACAGTCTGGAAGCGCCTTTTAAGATCTGATATATAAACAGGGTTCCTACACATTTTAACAAGTTCAACTTAAGACTTTTTAAGGCCTTTTTAAGAACATTTGGAACAGAACTTAATGACCATTTCAAAAACACAGATCCCTCAACATTTGCAAAGATACTGTCAATAAAGACGGATCGAACAACAACTTTTGGCCGGCATTACCTACATCTATCATCGGTACCTGCTTTGAAATTTTCTTCCAAAAGGTAAACAAGATGTTTCCGAAAATAAGCAAACCTCAGGCTGACAGGTGACGGCTATGCAGAGACCCACCCTGATCTCTTCCTGATTGGCCAATATAAAGGCTCTAATAAGATTAGTTGGTTTGGAACAACGTGGATCTGTTGGGGTTTTTTTTTTTTTTTTTTTTTTTTTTAGTTCCATATTTTCACTGTCAGTTTTCAGAGTGACGGAAATCTGCCAAGCGAAAGAAAATTTCATATGGTAGGTCTTAAATTAAGACCACACTTGTCAAATTTAAGGACTTTTTAAGGTATTAAATGCAGATTTGTTCATTTAAAGCTTTTAAGACCCCGTGAGAACCCTGATAAAACCTCAAGGAACAGAAGAGGAAGTTCTTTTTTTTCATGACTGTAAACAGATTCGTGTGTGTGTAGCTAATAAGTCTCTCCTTACCTTAGCCAACACCTGCTTATCTTTAATGATGTATTCATAGGTGGTGAGCAGCACGTTGAACTTGCCACTTCGTAAGATTGGGACGAACGCGCGACGAGCAGCAGGAGACCCCTGAAAGTGAACAGAAGTGCTTTCAGCTTGAGCTTAACAAGTCCAGGAAACCATTAATCATAATGGAGATTCAGGGAACTGGTTCCACCGCAGTCTGACAGACGCAGACACCCACCTTGTAGGAGACCTTCACAACAGACGGCGCCCACTTATCAAACTCGTACACCCAGTTTGATAAAGTTCTGAAAACATAAGATAAAAATTGAGGTCTTAGAGTAACCATTATCACACGTGATTGTTACTGGAGGAGGACGTACGAGAGAGGGACGATGATGAGGAAGGGCCCATTGATGCGCTTGTACTCCATGAGGTAAGTGATGAGTGCGATGGTCTGGATGGTTTTTCCCAAACCCATCTCATCAGCCAGGATGCCGTTCAAGTTGTTGTTGTACAGAGACACCAGCCACTCCAGACCTTTAATCTGAGCAGCAGGAAAATCACATTTAAGCATTTTACTGGATTACATGAGAAAGCGGCGCTTCTGCTTCCACAGCGACTACCTGGTACTGTTTGAGCTGCCCGTTGACCAGCAGTGAGGATTGTTTATCCACTTTCTCAGTAACGGCGTGAGCGACGGCGTAGTACGACTGCAGGCCTCTGTTGAAAGCTGCGTTGCCGTACTCGTCGTCTACATCCTGCTTGGCGTGCCTGATGGGAGAGAGAGGCGGCAAAATACAGTTACATGGGATGAAATAAACACAGCGTATGACTTGATCCCTCACTGAAAACAAAGAACAAAGCACAGAACTGAAGCGTAAACTCACTCATTTTTCAACTTTTCCCATAAATTTATGACTTTTTCTGATGAAATGTTGGTACTAAATGCTTTGAAAATAAGGCAACAGACCCACAGAGCAGTTGTACAACACCTGAACCTTATCCTGAACAGTTTTGGTGCAACTTGAATTCCTTCAGGAGATATTTAGATCCACTTCAGATCAGCATATGCACAATATAATGGAAGTGATGGGGCAACCGCGCACAGCCTCTGAATAAGGCATTATCTGCCACAAACTCCTTCATTTCATCAATGTTTTGTTACAAAACTTTAGTTCTCCCAAAGGAATTCAAGTTGCACCAAAACTGTCTGGGTGAGTAAATGAACGCATTTCATGCTAGAAGATAGGACTTCCCCTTAAAACCTGCCTCCACATTATATGATGCTTTGTTGAAGCCTACAGACAGAAACTGTGACTGTTCCGGGAAGACGTCATGAAATGGACATAAAACATATCAACTGGTCGAGAGCTTGGTGGTTCAGTGCAGTCAGCTTTTTTACTTCCATGTTGGAAATTAGATGCGTAAACTAATATTTAACACCAGATTAGTTTCTATAGTGGGGGAACACGTTTAGCTTATGCATGCCTGTAGTTGACTGTATCACGTTTAAAAAGCATCGTACAGCTCTGTTAGGCCAACATGTATGTCCAGGTATGACCCAGATGGATGTTTCACTCTTGCTTTGATTTCAGTTTTGTTCATACTGTAGCTCCTCCCAACACCCTTCTGACTGGATGCAGAATCAGCTGTTACATCTGCCTTTTAAACCAGTCTGGCAAAGATTTTGCCCTCTCTTCTTTTTCTCCTCCCTCGCTCATTCTTCCAACGCCGTGTTTGAAGCAGCTTACTCAATGATGTGCCGGACGTCCACCTCTGACACGTCTTCACTATCAGGATCTGGAATCTTCTTCTTCTCTTCCGTGGGAGCAGTGGTGGCCTGATGCTGATCCTCCTCTTCCTCCTGACAAAAAATCAAAAACGAAGCTTGAGAACTGAACGCCATCACTTAGTCCGGAGGAGCACGCATCATTTACCTCCTCCTCCTCTTCTTCTTCTGAACCACTGTCTTCGCTGTCTGAACGTGGCGCCACTTCGTATCTGTAGAGGAGGAAAATTGTCGACACGGTTAGCTTCTTTTCGTGTTGCACCTACGATACTGACTCTGCTGTTGCATAGCAACACTGAAACCCACCCTGGGTTCATTTCAAGCCAGGTCTCCAGCTGTCCGGCTTTGGGTGCGTCGATACCCGTCAGGATCTTCCCACTGTCCACGTGGATGACTTTGACCGGCAGGTCACTCATCTGACTCGTCTCATCCAACGGCTGGGGGGAGAAAACAAAAGAAAACATGAGAAATCTGCACATTAGACGGTCTTTCAAATGCTTTCCTTCTTCTGAACTCACTTCTCCATCAGGTCCCAGACCAGCAGCACCCCCTCTGCAGATTCTGGCTTCTGAAAGCAGAAATCATTCACAGTAATCGTTAAAAAAAAATCTAAATCTCATGAAGTGATGCTTCACATGTGCCAGCTACACACATTCACCTTCTTTTTCTTCTTCTTCTTCTTCTCTTTGAGAGCCTGAGCAGCTTTGTGGGCGCGCACCAGCTCGGTGAGGTTGGCCACGTACTCGTCGGTCTGCTGCAGCAGATAAGCCAGACGCTTGTCCTTCTTCTGGTCGATAAGTTTACGGTAACCCTCTTCATCTTCAGCCTGGGAGGAGAGTCGCAGACAGGATCGTTGGGTTTTGGATACGAAAAACAATTTCTGTCAAGCTTTGCGACATCTTGGCGACAGAAGTCTCACCATCAGTCTCCGCATTCTCTCCTTTTCAATGCGCTCGTTCTCCTTCTTCTGCTCGCGCTCGGTGTTGGCGTGGTAGGTGGCCACGGCTTTGGTGGCCTTCTGGATCTTGGCGGTGATGGAGCGGTGATACTCCTTGAAGTCCTTGGCGTGCTGCAGGATGCTGTTGAGGTATTCCTATCGAAAAGAGAGCACAAACTAGCTCTGAACGCTGTTTTCTTTCAGGTTGTTTTCTTATTTATGCAACATTGAGCAACAACTTCAGTCCAAAACAAATAGGAGCAACAACGCCTTTATCATGTGTAATAATCCATTCATTATAGTGATGCACAATAAGATCATTTTCTGCTCATCATGGCCAATAGTTCATATTTTAACATCATATATAATCTTCATATAATCTCCAGTTTGTGCTGGATGCAGCAATGAAAAGATGATATTTAAGTAGCTCTGGCTTATCTGGAACAACAAACAAAAAGTTTTGGCTATTAAAATGTTTTCTTTTTTTCTGGAGTATAAGTCATGTCAGTCAAAAAAATGTATCCTTAAGAGGGAAAAAACATAAGTCACATTTGTTTATTTAAAATATAGCGATTTTTGGATTTTTCTTATTCTATTTGTAACTGCTAAAACTTCCCCAATCACTCTGATTACATCATCATAAACATAACGAAGAAGGATAAACACGCTTTTTGAGGATTTGCTCTGCTGCACAGACTGTAGATGCCCAAAATGAACTTCCCTCGCTGAGATAAGGCTATTATGAGATCTTTGCACAGTCATCCTCAAAGTTATTCATACAGTGAAATAAGGTGAAATTGACTAAGGGAATAATAAAAAAAATTCTATGAAAATCAAGACATTGATTTTGAATTGTGATTTCGAAAGAAATATTAAAAACACACACAAAAAAATAAAACAAGTGAACAAGCATTATGGGGCTCCGAAGCTAAAATTTTGTTGAGCAACATTCTGAGACAATGACTGCACTCAGGTGTTTTCTGTAATGTTAAAAACGACTTTTACACCTGTTGACAGGTATGTTGGTCCACTGTTCATGAGCAAGGTGCTTTAATTTGTCTGGGACAGTTTTGCTTATTTGTTTTTTTTTAATGATCATTATCCAACCACAATTCAAAAGAAACACTTAAATTCACTAAATAATATATATTTTTTGAATTTATTTATCATTAGTTTCTTTAGTTTCTTGTTATTTGAATTAACATTGCAAATTTAGCCTTTTCTTTAATGGGAGGTATAAATAATTTTGAGGACAACTAGTTGTCACAAGCCTAGACCGCCCTCATGTGACAGTAAACGGTAACGTTTACTCCTTGGCTCAAGTCAGTCAACATGAATTAATACTTAAGAGTATGATAAATATATAATTTCATATATATGTCGCACTAAACTATAAGTCACAGGAGCAGCCAAACTATGAAAAAGGTGTGACTTTTGGTCTGGAAAATACAAAAATTGCATAAAAATGTAGTCATTTGCTGTAAATAACAGCAGCAAAAGATAATTCAATTTAAACAAGGTGCATCCCTTGAAAATTGTTGAACAGACCTATGATTTAATCTGCAAAGGTCTTTATGGAGTCAAGTCAAATGTTTTTAAATACAAAATGATATTTCAGTTGTTATATCATTGTTGCTGCGTGCAGCCCTGTACACTCCTGTGCTGCAGCTTTGCTCTCTAAAGGATATATTTTTAAACCAACCACTGAGCTGTTAATCTTAGCATGCTAAGGGTCATATGAAATCTGTTTTACTTCGTGATGCCCCATTTGAAGAATTTCAACCAATACTGATAACCACGCTGGAGGGACTACATCCCAGAACGGTATTGATAACCAGTCATTTCTAGTTGCTGAAGACGTCATAATGTTGGGTGGGTCTGGACTTATGTTCCCATTCCCCACAGATAAAAAAAAATAAAGAAAAACAAACAAAAAAACCAGCATGCCACGGGTTCACCACCAAACAGCGCCTGTTATACATAGATCGGTTAATTATATTAATAACGGTTTTATTTAAAATTTGATATTTCTGTAACTCCTCATTTCAGGGAGCCATTAAGATCTTGCGAAGAACAACGGATGAAAATTAGTCTTTTGACTAAATCTGGCATCTTTAGAAATTTTGTTTTTATATGCTCTGTCCCTATCAAATAGAAAATATCATCCAGATAACGATAAATAATGGGCTGATATTATCGTGCATCACTGATTCATTCTATTGATCAACCCCTCCCAGCCACCCACCTGATGCTTCTGCCGCCGTTTGCGCTCCTGCTCGATCTTCTGCTGTTTCTCCAGCTTCTCCGTGATGCGGGCCTCTCGTAGCGACTGCCGTTTGCTGCGCTTGTAGGCTTTAGCGTTGAGGGCGGTTTCCAGAGCCGTATCACGCCGCATGCAGACCACCACCTCCTGACGTAGCTGGAAGCACACAAGACGGCCGAGCTGTTAATATTCCACTGAGGGAAGTAATGACAAACATGAGGCAGCAGCCGGTTTTCTTTGGATGAGTTCAGGTCGTTTCATGGTTACCTGTCTCTGGAAGTTGAGCAGCCTCAGAGCTTTCAGCTCGATGGTGGCCTTGGTGCGAAGATCGCCTGCAAGGGAGCCGGGAAGGTTCTCCAGCTCCTGTATACGGTGAGCGATACGAGCCTGGAGCCTGGAAATCAGACATTTTTGATCATCTCAAATCATCATTGTTAGGGGATACAAAAGTAAATCCACTTTGTTTTCACCAGAACAAATTAAAGTAATAATTAAACTTAGCTTCTACGATAATGTACAATTGGAGAAGCTAAGATCTTTAATGCTCCTACTGGACATGAAAATCAAATTAAGGTTAACTTTTGAAATGATAAAATGAAATTTTTCAGAGGCCAAACATGCAAACTGTGTCTGAGGGACTGCTGCTGCTCTTCCTGGCTATGAGCAGCACTACTGTGAGTTTTTCAAAGTACGATAATCACGGTTTTACGATAATTAAAATCTGAAACAGTAATACTAATTGTCAGGGAATTATATCCCGGTTTATCTTTTTATTGATTATTGTTACATCCCTAAAACGGACCAAGACAAACTTTCTTATTGTCCCCGTAGCCTCGAGAAAAAGAACAAGTTCTTGCTTCTTGTGGAGCATAACAGGCTGTTTCCATCCTCAATAAATCCATGCTGTGCTCCTTGCACCTTTCATCTTGGTTGATTTTCCTGTGTGTGTGTGTGTGTGTGTGTGTGTGTGGGGGGGGGGGGGGGGGCTATGCGCGCTTCCATTGGTTACACTGGTGTTATGGGATGGATTACTATTGTTATTTGTGACTTGTATTTGGGTATTAATGTGATTTTTTTGTACTCCGTTTCCGTTGAGTGAGGCATTCTAGCGCTTCTATTTGTTTTAACACGAAGTACCGAGCTGGAAATGAGTGTTATACTTTTGCATGTTATTGTTTGGACTGCTTTTCCTATGTTCCAGAAATCAATCAATCAATCAATCAAGCGCACTTGCTGCAAAAGACCATGGTCTAAGTAGTTTAGTACGTTATGCTCTTCATAAAGCGGACTGAAAACGTATTTTTGTGTCAAGACAAACTAATTAAAGGGGAAGTTAGTTTTTTTCCCAACCTGGACCTATTTTCTAGCATGAAATACGTTTATTTACTCACCCAGACAGTTTTGGTGTAACTTGAATTCCTTCAGGAGATATTTAGATCCACTCCAGATCAGCGTATGTCCAATATAATGGAAGTCATGCGGGCAACCGAGTGCAGCCTCTGAATAAGGCATCATCACCACAAACACCTTCATTTTGTTACAAAACATTAGCTTGAAGTGGCTTTTTAGTGGTGATTGGTCCTTATTTACAGACATTTTTACTGCAGCGGCTTTCATGATGTCACTATTATGCGGCACCATAACAAGTAAATGTCTGTAAATAAGGACTGTCTGGGTGAGTTAATAAACATATTTCATGCTAGAAAATAGGTCTAGATTGAATAAAAAAAAAAAATCCAACTTCCCCTTTAATACCGAGACAAGACTGCAACGGTATCGTGACAATTTATCAACCGCGACATTGTGACATTGCCAGTGTCGTGACAGCCCTAGATGTCAGTAATTTTTACACACTGTACCTTTAAATCAGTTATCATACAATAACCACACTTTTTCTGTTGGACGCCCACCATACAACAAAAACTATGTCTGAAATTTTTATTTTAAATGACCAGATCTTTGCGCTTCTGTCGCCTCTTTTCTGAGTGATGATTAGCTCGACCATCAAAAACCTTCACAACCACCATAAAGTTTATGATCCAAGATCTGAATATACAGATGCGGGCATGAAAAAGTTCCCCTTCAGTCGACTGCCAGCCACTTCCCAGCCACTTGTCTGCTAATTCAATCGCACAGAGAAACACCTGTGTGCCCAGGGGAAACGATTTCAGAGCATAAATGAATGCCTGGAACAAGGACGTTTCCACACCCCAAGTTTGGACACCGTACATGATGGCGTATTTGCGGGACAAGTCGTTCAGCCAGTGATAGTGCAGTACCTCTGGCAGAAAAAGGAGGAACTTTTTCATGCCCAGATCTGTAACTCAGGGTTCCTTCATATTTTCACAGGTTAAATTTAAGACTTTTTAAGACCACTTAGAACAGAATTTAATGCCAATTTCACAGCCACGCTGGCAAAAACATGGATCCCTCTACAATTACAAAGACAATGTCAATAAAGATCAATTGAATTTTTCCAAATGACGGAAATCTGTTGTAGCGTAATTTAAGACTTACTATAATTAACTACTGAAATTAAGACCTTTTAAGGACTTTTTAAAGGCATTTTGTGCCTTTTTTGTAAATTTTAGACTTTTTAAGAACTGCAACGTGTCCTGCAACTGCTGGACACGGATCAGATCCTGTTTGCTCGACTTCTCGTGACTCCTCAGCCTGTCCTACCTGTACTCTCTCTCCTGGAGGATCTCCACTGGGTCCAGCCCACGAGGTTTTTGGATGGGCGTGATGCGGTTCTGCTTCTGGTGAAGCATCATGGGAGGCGGCTGCGCAGGCTGCCCGGGCGACTGCGTCTGAGGAGGCATTACTGGGGAGGCGGCTGGAGGCACAGACGGAGGGGCGGGCGAGGGTCTGCCGGTGGGCTGAGGTGGAATCAGCTTCTGAGGAGGGTTGGATGGCGCGGCAGCGTTCACCATCGGTCCTAGAAGAGAAGAATTTACGAGAGAATAGCTTTTTATTTGATGTAAACATAAAATCAGTTCTGGGCTGGTGCTGATGCCAAGTTTACCTTCAGGCCATGACTTGGGGGGCCCGTTTGCAGGCTGGCCTTGCATGCCTGGGGGAACTCCTGCAGGTCCAGGAGGTGCCATATTGGGACCCACCATACCTAAAACAAAGAACAATGTTTGGTCATCACTGACGTCCTCTCCTGTGGACGTTTACCATCGACTGGCTTTCTCAACTCACCGTGAGGTCTGTTGTAATTGGCCTGAGCTGGTCCCGGTCCAGCCACAGGCCCCCCTCCTGGCCCCGTAGACGGTGGCATGTTGGGCATCGGCTGCTGCTGCATCCCCGGCATGGGCCTCTTCCCCTGCACAGCCATCTGCAGGTGCTCTGGGAGGGGCTGACTGCGCGCCAGCATCTTGTAGGCCATGATCTGAGCCCTGAGTTGGTGCAATTGGTTCTGGTTAAAAGGAGTGGGTCCACCCGCACCACCTGGTCCACCTCCTGGACCAGGAGGTCCACCTGGACCTTGAGGACCGCCGCGGTTCGGTTGCCCCATGCCCTGATTGGGGTCCCCGCTGCTCTCCATAGGGCCTGACCCGGGACCTGAGGGCGGGCCGTTGGCTGGGACAGGGCTGGGAGCGTGCTCTGATCCTCCCAACGGAGACGGGTAACCTGGAGACACAGACAGTTACAGCCTAAGTTTTATATGAAGAAAGAAATCCTGCTAGCCAGAAGCAGGAATTAAAACGTAAAAGCAGTTTTTATCTCAACTGGATCAACTGGGGACCAATGGGTCTAAAGCCCGGTTCCACCAAGGTGCTCCGAATGAGACAGGATGCATTTATTTGCATTTCAACAAGCAAAAACTGGGAAGGTTACCGAAATATCTTTCATTGGGGTCCCAATCTTGTCAATCCGACCACTAAAGGGCGGAGCTTGACACAATCCAATCCAAGCACTGATTGGTTGAAAGAGCTGTCACTTTCAGTGTGACTAGCTTATAAAAAACAAAGTGGGAACAGCACCACAGTTTTTTTATATTTACAACCACATGCCAAGAAGAAGACAAACTTCTGGATGTCCATCACTCTCCCTCTTTGTTTCTGTGTCGTGTTCTTCATTATAATTCACGGAAGAAGTTGAGCCTCTACAGCCGCTTTTCCACTGAAATTAGCAGGTAGAGGGGGCGATATATCGCGTGCAATATATCGTCAAAGAAATTCCCCACCGGAGCAATTTGTCATCTCATGATAAAAACGCTAAATTCAATTTATCAGGTTTTATTTACAATTATTCATATATAGCTATTTTTGCTATTTGCACCGTTTGAATAAATGTCAAATTTGCTCTCATATTTCAGACTTTTTTGGTTGGCGTCACTCCAATTTTGCAATAAAGGTGTGGTTCTTGATTAAATGATGTAGTTTAGTGCCTTCTATTATTATTTTAGGGCTTTTGAGATGGAATGTAGTGACAGATTTATAATACAGATGATTAGGCTGATATTTTTTAGCTTTTTAGCTTTTAGCTTATTGTTACCATGGTAAAAAACAGAAATTATATCATGATATATTCTTTAATCCATATTTCCCGTCCCTAGGTTTATCAAACCCGGGTTTACGCTCCTTACAATCAGCATTAGGCTCCTTTCCCATTGGCAAAAAAAGCTGGGTCTGATCCCCTGCTGGCAAGCTACGTGGCCTCTGTCCCCACCGATGCGTGTCTGGTGAGACGCCATCACGCTGGGTTGCTTTGATGATGTCACCCATGCAACAGAGATCAGGAAAATAAACAACGGAGAGCGAGTCAGGCTGTAGTTAATTTGCTTCGTTGTTGCGCTTTTGATCGTCAAAACAGACGAAAACCAGCGGGTGATTTTCTAGCGCAGATGGAACGTCGTCTATGTTCCATCTGCAATTCCTAAAGCAGAGTTGTTTTGGTACATTATATTAGACATGACTGGTGTGATGTCATGACGTAAATTTGCAGCTCAACCTCAGTCTGGCATTCTCACTGCATGCCGATCAGAGCCGACTCGTTTGACGCAGGTCAGTAAACCTTTCCTACTGCAGCTAAAAGCCGGTTGTTCGTGGGTTTGAACAGGTTTTGTGGTCAGTGGATTATCATGCAGCTGCATCTATCACTATCCGGCTTACACTGTGCTTATTAGGTAAGGCTATGGTCAACTAAACTGTCCCGTACCGACCTGGACCCCTAAACGGGGCTTAGCTGCCAGAAATCCTATTTTCCCTCCAGTCAAGTGAATGCATCATACACGTAGCAACAACCAGGCGCAGCTGAGCTAATGTAGCATGTCTGCTGTGTGAACGTTTCTGAGAGGAAGAATGAGGCTTTTAAATGTTGCAAAATAATCAGAAGTACAGTATAAACAATCCATTAGCACCAGCTTCCACTTCAACTGCAGACAACTCATTCAAGCCCAGCAGCTCTTTATTTTAAGAGTACAAGTTTTAATTCAAAAGAATGAAACAAAAAAAAGCTTTGCATCATTTAGTCGCACCAAAACATCCTGAAGTAATCAGTGTGTGTGTGTGTGTGTGTGTGTACAGCTGAGTCAACTTTAGTGTTTGATAATTACTGGCCAAATAACAACAAACACATGAAGCCATGTGCTGCATGGATAAACCAGGAGGCCTCTGGCCTGTGACTCGTTTGGGACAGAAACAGCAACACAACAATGACCTTTATAAAAATGATTAAAGTCTACTGAAGCTTTTCCAACGAACTTCCTACAAACAAGACATTAATAAATGATGGAATAAATGAAATATTTTCATATTCTCATGTTTTAGGAATGAAATATAAAGAATACATATAACGATAAAATATGACAATCCAATGAAAGATCAAAAAGACCTCATCATTTTCTGATATATTTATCTGGAGGATTTTTTTTTTTCATTATTCATATTTTATTCTAGCTCCTAAGAAAAGAAAGTGGTAATCTGCAGGTCAGAACTTCTCAAAAATCAGAAATCAGAAGTGCGCTTTGGTCCAAACGGAGCACCATGCCACGTTTAAGCAGCACGGTGCTCCTGCTCCCCTCCCTCACATCAAATCTTCTCATTCTAACAGACTGGTTTTGTACATGCAGCTGCACCTTTGTTATCTGAAAGGGGAAGTACCTGAGCCCCACCCCCTCTTACAGCTGCCAAACAAACAGCAACACAAGAGCAGAAACTGACAGGACAGGTTCACACACACCGAATATCTGCATGACTGAATTATCTGTTCCTCTTGCACAAAGATTTTTAGACAAAGAGAGGATCCATGATTCTTAGTTTTCTTCCCACTCCATCAGAAGAGAAAGTAAAAAGTTTCTGGATTTGGATTGCAAAGCAATGCCATAACGACACGAACTGAAATACTGAGCGATGTTACCTTGGGAATGCTGATCCATCGGGCTTGGAGGGGGTCCCATCCCACTGTGACCGCCAGGTCTCATGGCCATACCCTTCATCTGGCCATAGCGAGGGTCATCGGGCATTCCTTTTTCATGCATGGCTTCCATGGGCTGCACAGAGTCAGAAGTCAGGCTTTTATTATAGAATAACTCAACAAATTCTGAAATAAAGCATCAAAACAAGACTGCTAGTTTGTTTATGCTGCAGAACAAATTTAATTAAAATCAATTAAAAACATTAAAGGGGAAGTTAGTTTTTTTTCAACCTGGACCTATTTTTTTAGCATGAAATATGTTAATTTCCTCACCCAGACAGTTTTGGTGTAACTACAATCCCTTCGGGAGATATTTAGATCCACTCCAGATTAGTGTATGTCCAACATAATGTACGTGATGCAGGCAACCTCACACAGCCTCTAAATAAGGCATTATCTGCCAAAAACCCCTTCATTTCACCAATCTTTTGTTACCAAACATTAGTCAGACCCCCTGTCAGCTTGAAGTGGCTTTGAGTTGCGTATTTGTGGTGATTCGTCCTTATTTACAGACATTTACTTGCTATGGTGTCGCATAACAGTCATGTCATCGAAGCCACTGCAGTAAAAATGTCTGTAAATGAGGACGGATCACCACAAAAAAGCCACTTCAAGCTTCACGGGGGGGTCCAACTAATGTTTGGTAACACATCATTGGTGAAATGAAGGAGTTTGTGGCAGACAATGCCTTATTTTCAGGGTTCCTACACGTTTTAACAAGTTAACAAGCCCATTTCACAGACACACACGAACACAGATTCCTCTACAATTACAAAGATACTGTCAAAAAAGATCAGTTGAACAACAACTTTTGGCCATCATTACTAATGTCTATCATTGGTAACTGGTTTGAAATTTTCTTCCAAAAGGTAAACAAGATGTTCACGCAGACCTCAGGCAGACAGGTGATGGCTATGCAAAGACCCGCCCATATCTCCTCCTGATTGGCTAATACAAAATCTGTTGGCACATATGATAATTTAGGACGTACCATATGAAATTTAAGACCACAACTGCCAAATTTAAGGACTTTTTAAAGGTATTATATGCAGATTTGTAAATTTAAGACTTCTAAGACTTTTTAAGACCCCTCGGGAACCCTGTATTTAGAGGCTGCCCGCATCACGTACATGATATTGGACATACGCTGATCTGGAGTGGATCTAAATATCTCCTGAAGGAATTCAAGTTGCACCAAAACTGTCTGAGTGAGTAAATGAACATATTTTATGCTAGAAAACAGGTCCAGGTTGGAAAAAAAAACAAATTTCCCCTTTAATTGATAAAGTGCAGCCATTAATAAACTTAAGTCATATTATCGCACAGAAGGTTAAAAAATTATTTTGTACTTTGTGCATTTGGTGCATGTTGTCCTGAGGGTATCCTGAGGGTCCCTGTGGAGGGTGGGGGTGTCCAGATCCTGGAGGTCCTGGGCTGGGTCCCATCATGCTGTGGGCCGAGCCCGGTGAAGGACCCGGGCTTGGGCCCATCATGCCTCCTGGAGATGGCCCTGGGCCTGGGGAGGGACCTGGCCGAGGTGTCCCTCCCATAGGGGGATCAGGAGTGGACATCTCTCAGGGGAAACTGGGAATGTGTGGCAGCAGCAAGTACCCCTAAACAAACACACAAAAGCAACATCAGTTTGTGACACACATACAGGTCTATCTAGTTTCCATTCCAGGAATAGCTCCCAATAAATGAAAGCCAGAATGTAGTGTTATTTGATATTTATATCAATCACCAACTTTCTTTCAAACATGTGCAAACTGTCTCTGAAAACTGTTTGAAACAATCATGGCTATTTCTAAAAATCACCAAGAGTATTAGAGATGCACTGATCCGATACCCGGATCAGATACCAGCTGATCCAGTCATTTCTATTTCTTTTTTTTTTTTTTACTAATATCATACACAGCAATACAGTCACAGCAATCTAGTCCCTTCAATTCCATGTTTACAACACCAGTTGCGTCATCACACAGAGTTATTCCTTTCCTTTTGATGCCAGTGTACACTTTATTTTTAATAAATGCCGTATTTTGCGGACTATAAGTCACACTTTTTTTCATAGTTTGGTTGCTTGTGTGACTTGTAGTCCAGTGCGACTTATAAAACAAAATATATACAATTTAACATATTTCTAAGTATTAATTGACTGACATGAGCCAAGGAGTATTATCGTCTAATCTCAAAAGAGGGCCCTATAGGCTTGTGACAACTATATATTCTGCTCCAAGGGCAAAAATCCCAAAATAGTCTTATCTCAGTGAGAGGAGTTCATTTTGGACATCTGGCTGTACTGCCTTTGTGGTGGAACAAATCCTCAAAAGACACATTTATCCTTCTTGGTTATAATGTTTATGATCATTTACAGGCATTAACTTTGGAACTGAACTGATTGGGTAATCTTTAGCAGTAACAAGTTGGATATGAAAAATCTGAAAATCACCCTATTTAAAATAAATAAATGTGACTTATGATGCATTTTTTGACTGATGCGACTTATTCTAAGGAGCGACTTATAGTCCGGAAAATACGGTAATATTAAGTATAC
Source organism: Atherinomorus stipes (assembly GCA_023101725.1). Taxonomy (NCBI): domain Eukaryota; kingdom Metazoa; phylum Chordata; class Actinopteri; order Atheriniformes; family Atherinidae; genus Atherinomorus; species Atherinomorus stipes. The sequence goes on along the minus strand of JALJCO010001881.1, from coordinate 42,621 downwards.
ACTGTAGATGTAAGTACATCTATGTGTTCTTACATTTTTAAACAAGGATAAATGTTTATGTCAAGCCTGACGCCTTCGCTTACATGGCAAAGTATACGGTTCATTCATTCAACAATAGTATCGGATCGATATCGGCTGATATGCTCAGCCCAGATATCGGTATTGGATTAGATCAGAAAAAACTGGATCCAGTCCAACTTTAAACAACCACAAAGGACCAAAGTGCTCTGCAAAAATGAAATCAGTAAAAAGAACACAACACAGCATCTAAATTAAAAGACGACATCAAACAGCTAGTTAAAATGAACAATCAATAATAAAGTATTGTAAAAATTATAAAAATGGATAGAAGTAGGACCATTTTTTTAAAAGAAGTAGGATCGATGCATCTCTAAAGGGTATCAGCTGTGAATAGTACATTTCTAAAGAGTTTAAAATCTTATGACAAGAACAGCAACACGACAAGCGATCAATGAGCATTTGTTACATCTGCAAAGCTGAAATCTGATCATTTCATTCCCCTTAGCATCATGATTGACTTAAAACTGGCTTCAGTCCTACACTTATAAGCATAATTCAACATTTTCTCAGTAGTGATAAATGGATCTAGAAAGTAGTTCATCATTACTGCAGATCACTGAAAATATTTTCAGGAAAAGTGATGCTTTCATTGTGTTTATCAGTTTGGGACAAAACACAATTCACATAACAGATAATTAAGTGAACTTGTAGAATAGTCTGACAGATATAAAAAGACATTATGTTCTTACAGGATGTCCCTTAATGAAATGGGACTGGATTATTTGTAAAAACAAAGTTCATATATTATCATTAAAGCAGTCAATGATGGGTCTGGTAGTTGCAAATAGAAAAGTGTATTTCAAAACATCAAATTATCACGAATTTATAATGAAAAAACTGAAAGAAAAAAAAAGGACGATGACATATGCCACAAAATACTCGCCAGAATACTTGAACAAAGGTCTGACAAAAGTAATAAAAAGGCTAACAAAAGGGAAAACCTTGTGTCAGTAGAGTTTCTACAATGTTTACATTTACAAGTCACAAACAGTTATCAGTCACTTTAGCATTTGGTGTTTTGCTAACATTAGCCGGGCCCGGCCGGGTTTTATGGATAACGTCAAATTCCGTCATTTAAAAGGCTCTGTTTTTATTTCCTCACTCACTTTACGTTAAATCAGTTTGTTAGCATTCGCTGGGTGTCTGGTTCAGTCGTAGAAATGGCACACGGATAGTAATAAAGCCACACAAAAAAAAGACAAGCCGGGCTCAGGCTGCTCTGCTACGTTAAAGCCTGAACTATAAGCTGATGGTGGCTACAAGCTAACGAGCTAAGAGTGTTAGCCTAGCCGGCCATGCTCTGCTTGCCCGACCAGACACAAAAAATTGCTGTTTAGAGAGATGTTTTGGCGACATGTGAAAGGTTAAGAGCATCTCTCATCGTGGGAGCTGATTGATCCAACGCGCCTCCCGTACCCTTGGCTCAGCGCTCCGCTCTGAGCACATTTCCCAAAATAATTTTCATTCATTGCACTGTGCCGCGCGACAGCAGCGCTACAGTAATGTCGGGCTCATCTTTTCTCCTCTAAGAAAAACAATCTAAAGAGCCCCATTTATCCTCAAACAGCCGCGTAAAACAAACAAAAAGTCTCATCATCCAGCAGCAGTATTATAGTGGACTTACGAGGGCGGTGATCGCTGAAATCTGGATTCTCGCCGGTCACACAGTCTCTTAGTTCTCCTCCTAGCCAGAAACAAAGAGCGACCTACCCAATTGGTTTTTTTCCCTTCACCCCCCCTCTCTGGGTAGATTGTATCGCAGAGGCCGGCTTGTACGACTCGGCAGCGCCCCCCTCCACAGCATAACTTCCCGCATGCCCAGTGAAGGCACTGCGTTTACGGGGAGGCACGAGACGCCGGCCGGCGTGGGGGATGGGAGCGCGGGTTAGACACAGTATCATGGATAAAGCCGCAAGAAATCCGATTTAACTGCCTGTATTGCACCGAAAGTGACTAAATAATTAACTGTATGAAATAAACTACTGTTAAACGGGTAATGACGTAGGAATTACGACGGAAACGCTTCTAGTTTACCTACAATAGACTGCACAGCTTCCCCTGTCAATGACACAAAGCAAAGGTTTAAAAGTCCGTTTCAGACCAGTTTTTACTCAACTAACTAATTAGATAGCTGTTTACATCATATTAAGTGTTGATGAACGTAATTTGGAATCATAATTAAGAATAGATTTGATGTTGCAAAGTTAACAGGAACCTAAATATTGTAGTACAGGTAAGAGGAGGATACACCTTAACCCTTTACCCTCCACAGAGGTGGGTCTATGGGGGTGCAATGTATTCATCTGCTGACCTCTTTAACCGACAGACCTTTGTAAATCAATGTTTGGTTGCTATGATTGTCTTATGCTGACTGTACAAAGTTTGGGGGAGAGGGAACTAAACCAACAAAAAAAAAAATCCTTAAAATTTTATTTTTTTTCCTCTTTTTTTATTTTTTTTTTTAATAATAGGTTATTAATTTTTAAAAAACTGTCCTTTACCAGTTTTAAAACTAAATAAACAAAAAACATGACATCACATACATTGAGTAAAAAGTAAATTAAAATAAATAGTCCATGGGCCAGACCAGATTTTGGTACCTCAGGGTGGCAAAATCTAGTAACAATTTTTGAAAAGGTGCATGTCCATAGAAGATATTTTGGTATAATAACCCATCCTAAGTGGTAGCTTTGTCATCGTTATCATCACATGAAGTTCATCAACCCCTACAAGAAATTCGACTCTAGGCGCATGTTCTACTTAAGGCTCATTTTTCAGACCTTTCCTCATCTTTTATGTGGACATATTTGGTATCATTTTAAAGGGGAGATTCAAATCTTTAATTTAAAACCAGTTTTGCACCTGTTTAATAAATATAGAGGTCACAGGGACTCTTCAAACTGTCAACAATTATTTTCACAATTTTTGCCTAAACTGTTGTCTGTTTTTAAGTATTGTGAGGATCAGGAACAACCCTGAAACCAATAACAAACACTGACAGGACTGTAACAATTCAGGAAATGTATAATCTTACCATATTATCCCAATATTAAGGATGACTGTGGGACTGAAAGTGGAACATGGCCCAGGCGAGAATTTTCACCTGCATCACACAAGGTGGCAAATTCTAGTTTGCTATTTTTTTATAAATCCTTTATTTTTAGATATTTCAACTTGATAAACCTTCCCAAGGGGTAACTTAGTTAAAGATCACCTTTTAGTAACACTGATATGGTTTCCAATTTGTATTTATTATTTTTTTCTCTGCTAATCATCGTCATTATCATCATGGTCTTCTATGGTCACAGAAACTTCTGCATCCTCCTCCTCTTCCTGCTGGTTGGTGCTTACCTTACCTGGTCCACCAGCCTGACTATCGTTATGTATGACATACACGGCAAGTAAGTCTCCCTCCATTGGAGACTGATCTCCAAATCAAAACGCAGAAAAAGACGTGTCGTAAAGTCCCGCCGAGGGAAAGTGGATGATGCATCTTGCAGCAATTAGAGCCAACTATTCCATGATGTTTTGCCTATGATAAGCTGAACTGCACCAGATATCTGACATACTACTATTAGGGATGAGTACTGTTCACATTTGAATTGATGCGGTACTAACTTCCGGTACCTATGAATCGGTACTGGCACGCAACAGTACCCGTTTTCGGTACCTTTTCCGTGTGTTTATTTGGCAATAACAAATTTATTTCTGAGTCTGGGTCAGTCTAGGTTCCCTCCTTTGGAGACAGAATCTGAAGACATTTTCAAGCATCGTAAAAAGAGATAGAGGAGACCAAAAATACAACAAGGAGCTGGTCGTGAAAGCAGATAGAAATCTCTTTGGGCAAGTAATCATTGTTTCACAAAGAAGACATCTTCACACTAAAGATGTCCTGGCTCATCCATTTGGTCCACTGCCTTGGTCACTTTCAAATCCAGATGGTTCACTGAGAAATCCCAACAAGGCCGCTCTTGCTACGGAGGGTTGGGAGCATCCTGGAATGTATCAGATTCTGCTTTTTCATTCTGTCATGGAGCGTAGTTTCTGATGGCTCCTTCTCCAGACGTTCACTTCTAAACTTCTGATCTGCATTCTCTCCAGTCTGGTGACCTTGCAGCAGATTAGCGATATCTGGTGACACAGCAGCTCCTGCGGAAAGACTGATTAAATCAGACTGATGTAGACCTAGGTTTTCTCCAAATGCTCTATGAAGGCATTCACATCTGCCCTATCTTTCTCTATCCTGGGGTTCTGTAGATCAAGATGACTGAAACACCTTGTAGATTTGTTGCCGGTCATGTTCCTGAGTTGCCTCAGATACCGACTTCTGTTTTCTGAAGTGAGATAGTATCTTGTGAATGTTCCCATTTTCAGGCTACAACCTGTTCCTCCGGCAGTCTGGGTATCCATGTTTATGGTCTCATCAACTGCTTGGTCTACTGGTGAATCTAAAGTGATTGTTTCTGCCAAGCTGAACACAAAATTCACCCTCTAAAAAGTGTGCATGAATGGTGGGATGATCAATCTCCAGGCGAGGCGTTTGTGCATAGTAGTTAGGGATGGGTACTGAATTCTATACTTTTACTGGTACCTTGCACAGTTATAAATAAGCACGATAGATACATTGCAGTCATTGAATGGACCATGAACCAGAGAATTAGCTGCTTTCAGACTCGCATTGCAGAACATGAGCAGTGAAGTCCATCCGCTCTCAGACTCGTCTTTTCAAACATGTCGCTTCCTCGCGGATTTGTTGCGTCCCGGCCACGTTGAGACATCAGGAAATTTTCTGGATAAGTCCAGACAGCCACACTCTCCCTTCCACAGTGTCTGGAACATTTATACGTTCAGCCAAAACAACGTGCCGCTACATTTCCGTTCTTATGACATGGAGGCCAGCCGGGACAGGTCCGCTACATCTTCGAGGTAAAAGACTGGACACGTCTGAATACAAACAGTATAAAGTATAAAGTCCACACTACTACCACTTTCCAGCGCAAGTCTAAAAGGGACGAGTCAAATTCAAGGTCATCAATCTGACAGCTAAAACTTGGCTAAAACTGGGGCAGGAAATGGGGCAATGATGCCAAACACAGGAGCAAATCTGTAACAGAATGATTGAAAAAGAAAACAATAAAGGTGTTGAAATAGTCCAGTCAAAGTCCAGACTGCAACATGAATCAATTATAGAGGTGGGACGATAAATGTGCTGTGCTTAAACAAGTGTAGCAAACTTGAATGAATTTAACCAACACACGTTGTTCATCCAAGGTTCAAATGTCTTTACATATAAATCCATGTACTTTTTATCATGACTAGGTCACATTGAAGAAAACCTGCCAAGGATGGTTACTAACGCTTCAAGGAAACTGTAATGTACTTTCTATACAAATATATGCTGCTTTTGTTTTTTAAAGTCTGTATAAGGTATATTTTTGCCAGTTATTTAACGTGGCATGTTGGAGTCCCGTTGCCATGTGACTCACAAGCTTAAGGACGGAGAGGTTAAGGTAAGTAAGTGTCTTTAAGCTGTTGTTGCCATCCCATGCTGAGAAGCTATTTGCAGAGCACAGAGAGAAAACCATCAGAGGGAATCGGTTTGGTTGGACTTCCAGTATGAGACATGACCCCTCTTATCTTGCCAAAAGTATTTGCTCACCTGCCTTGACTCACATATGAGATTAAGAGACATCCCATTCCTAATCCCTGGGAATAGGAATGGGATGTCATTCAATAAGGGTTCAATAAGGCGTTGGTCCACCTTTGCAGCTAGAAAAGCTTCAACTCTTCTGGGAAGGCTGTCCACAAGGTTTAGGAGCGTGTTTATGGGAATTTCTGTCCATTCATCCAGAAGCACATTTGTGAGGTCACACTGATGTTAAACAAGAAGGCCTGGCTCTCAGTCTCTGCTCTAATTCATCCCAAAGGTGTTCTATGGGGTTGAGGTCAGGACTCTGTGCAAGCCAGTCCAGTTCCACCACACCAGACTCTGCATCCAGGTCTTTATGGACCTGCTTTGTGCACTGAGTGCACAGTCATGCTGGAAGAGGAAGGAGCCAGCTCCAAACTGTTCCCACAAAGTTGGGAGCATGGAATTGTTAAGAATATCTTGGTATGCTGAAACATTCAGAGTTCCTTTCACTGGAACTAAGGGGCCAAGCCCAGCTCCTGAAAAACACCCCCACACCATAATTCCCCCTCCACCAAACTTTACACTTGGCACAATGAAGTCAGACAAGTACTGTTGTCCTGGTAACTGCCAGACACAGACTCCTCCATCAGATTGCCAGATGGAGAAGCGAGATTCATCACTCCAGAAAACGCCTCCACTGCTCTAGAGTCCAGTGGCGGCTGCTTTCCACCACTGCATCCACGCTTTGCATTGCACTTGGTGATGTATGGATGGATGCAGCTAGTCGCCATGGAAACCCATTCAATGAAGTTCTCTGCACACTGTTCTTGAGCTGAACTGAAGGCCACATGAAGTTTGGAGGTCTGTAGTGACTGACTCTGCAGAAAGTTGACGACATCTTCAGCATCCGCTGACCCCGCTCCGTCAGATTACGTGGCCGACCACTTCATGGGTGAGTTGCTGTTGTTTCCAAACACTTCCATTTTCTTATAATACAGCTGACAATTGACTGTGGAATATTTAAGAGCAAAGAAATTTCACCCCTGGATTTGTTGTACAGGTGGCATCCTATCACAGTTCCATGCTGGAATTCACTGAGCTCCTGAGAGCGACATATTCTTTCACAAATGTTTGTAGAAACAGTCTGCGTGCCGAGCTGCTTCATTTATACACCTGTGGCCACGAAAGTGATTGGAACACCTGATTCCCATAATTTGGATGGGTGAACAAATACTTTTGGCAATATAGTGTATCATTTTGAAAGTCTCACAGTGATCATGGAGGTAACCTCTTCTTCTACTAGAGTGTATAGATTCCAGTCTAAATTCTCTGTTTGCCTTTGCTCCATATACAGTACGGGCCAAAAGTTTAGACACATTCCAATTAAAGAAAAGGCTAATTCAAAATAGTAGTTCAAATAAAAAGAAACAGAAAAAGTAATTGTAGATAAAAACTTACTAAATTAATTACAAATTAGAGCACCTTGCTCATGAACAGTAGACCAAAATACCGGTCAACAGGTGAAGAAGACTGATTGGACATTACGGAAATTGCCTGATTGCAGTGATTGCCTCAAAGTGTTGCTCAATTACATTTTAGTTTAGGAGCAACATCATGCTTATTTTCTTGGGGGGTTTTTTTGTTTGTTTTTAATAATTCTATTGTTGAACCACAATTTAAAATCAATGTCATGATTTTGTCAAAATTTTTATTTATCATCACTTTTTATCAATTTTAACTTATTTTACTGACAGCTGATTGTTCCAGTCTTTAATGGAAAGGTGTTTAAACTTTCTGCCTGTACTGTAAATTGGAAAGAAAATATTTAATAGTTTTCGTTTTCATTTTCACAAAGCCTGGATAAGACCTGCACAGATACTGAGACCTATCAACACATATCGAGACCACAAAAGAAGAAGCGATGCACAGACCTCGGCTGCACTGGCAATACGCATTTTATTGTTTAATATTCTGAGGAAGAGGATGCACATTCCACTGGTTGTTTCCCCCAAAACACACAAGACATTAAAGGAGGAAAGGATGGAGCTACATTTGCTGACCCCTCTGCCTCTACCAGATCAGCTGTCCAGATGAGTAAGCAGATGTCATCATGTTCAGGTACACAAACCTCAGATCTTTATGAACGTCTACTTTATCTGTTCTTCATATGTGGTATCCAAGAGACATTTTCATTTCTTCCTCTCTCAGGTTTAAGACGGACTTTGGGACGAGTTATCGCAAGGTACCTTTCATTTTGACAAACTTTGTAGCCATAAAGCTGAAACATATAATGCCTAATCAAACACCATCTACAGTCATCCTCAAAAATTATTCATACTCTCAAATTACTGTAAAGAAGGAAAACACATCAGCTGTCAGTGATATAAGATGAAATTGACAAAAGTAATAATAAATAAAAATTCTATAAAAATCATGACATTCATTTTGAATTGTGGTTTGAAACAATACATCAGTGACCTCTTGACCCAGTATGAACCTACTAGACCCCTCAGGTCATCTGGATCCGGTCTTTTATCAGTTCCCAGAGTCAGAACCAGACATGGAGAAGCTGCATTCAGCTTCTATGCTCCACATGTCTGGAACAAACTCCCTAAAAGTCTCAGATCAGCTGAAACACTAGTTTTATTTAAATCCAGGTTAAAGACTTACCTGTTCTCATCTGCATTAAATGCAGCTCTTATTCAGAAGTTCAGATCTGCAGTTTCTTTTAAGCTTCAAGTTAAAGTTTTTATGTTTTCTTTTCATTTGTTTTCAAAATTTCAATCAGGCTTCTTAAAACCTTTTTCTTATATTATCTATAGATATTTAAATAGATATGCAGTATATACATGCACACCTCGAATTGTCTTATACAAAATGTCTTGTAATGTCTTGTCTTGATTTCTTGTAATAAAGTGTTTTTTGCTCATTTTATTTAATGTCATTTACATGCTCCATGAATGATAAACTCGCCTTGGCATAATCCTAAAACATTTCAAATGTGCCATTGTGCTTTCACCCAGAGATTTTTTTTAGGAAACTGTGCCATTTGGATGTCCCTTTTTGAGGAAATGTAGGGAAAAACTGCATTTTGCAAAATACCCATGTAAGTGTGAACATAGCCTGAGATGACAGTGGTTAAAACCAACATCTGACTGCTTCAAACAAAACTAAATGAGAAGAAAACAACATTTATCTTGGAAATGTCCTTTTTAATTATGAATATGTTTATCTGACATTACAATCAAACTTAAACATGATAACCCTGTTCGGGGGTTTTCATGTGTGCAATTCCTCTCATTGTTTTTGTCATTATTTGTTTGAACTAATTAAACTAGACATTCTTCCCCCTCTAAACTCAAACAGACTGAGATAACAACATCCTCATCCTCACAGCCTTCAGCTGAATGAAACTAATCTCTCTTCAGTCGAAGAAATAAATAAAAGTACAAGTTTGCACAAAAACAGCAGTAAAAATCCAGCGGATACCTGAGCAGTTTATTCTGCAGAACCATGTGGATGCTGAGGACAAGCACAAATGCCCGTATCTGAGGGGACCCGGTCCTTTTCTGGTCAAAGGAGGACAAACTCGTCCATGCTGCTGCTGGTGTCGGCTCTCGCCAGTCCGTTCTTCCTCTGTATGTAGGTGATGCTGTTTGTTGGCGTCTCGTGTTCGTCGTCCTGCTGACTTTGTCCCTCTGCAAATATAAACATGGGGTACGTCTCTGCAGATGTGGAGACGGCCTTCAGGAAAGGACAGAAAGAAAAGCAAAGTAATTCATAGACAACAGAGTCAGTCGGTGCTAGAAATCATCAAAAATGACCTCCTCTGTTCACACATTCTTAAAACTAACAAACAGTTTCAGTGATTTAAGACTCAGATGACACAAAGGCGTACCTCATTAACTGATGTGCGCAACGATTCAAACTCTGTTTGTCCTTTTGCATAGAAGCCGATGGTGCAGCTAGGGTCCATGCGAGAGAAGCTCATCTTCCTGGGTTGTTTACAATGAAACGACTGCAACGAGTAGAAAGCAGTTAGATCAGGAAGGAAGTGCTGATATGGGACTAATGCTGACTCATCAATTCATGAATGATCCAAACATCAATTCATTCCAGTTTGTTTCTATTTGAGAAAGTCAGCGAGGGATATTTGAAGCGGGAAGTTCATGGAAAGACAAGTTTAACTGATCTGAGTTAACAAAATCTTTGATTTGATTAAAGCAAAATGAAACCCTAAAAAGAGCTCATTGGTGAATTCCTCGACTTAAAAATATTTTCTGGGAGTCTGTTTCTCTTTAAAGACACTTCTGCTGTCCTCTGATCGTTTCTGAAAATTACAATCACAAATTTATTACAGAGTAATCCCCATTTACAATTTCAGCTTCAAATCTAATGTTTGAAAACAAACAATACATAAATTTAATAAAATAAAATAAAAATGAACATAATAATCAATAGATAAATAAATAACAAGTAAATAGTAAAGTAAAGTAAAGTAAAATAAACAAATGACTAAATAATACAACTGAAACATAAAATTTAGAATGAAATAAACTAAAATGTGTGAATAATACATAAATAAATGAATAAATAATACAAGTAAACCAAATTAAACCAATAAATTATACTAGAATGTGAATAAAAAATTAATTTAATCAAGTAAATAAAATTTTGAACTCAATAAATTGAACTAAAATGAGAATAAATAAATAAATACAATTAAACTGAATATATATGTATAAATAAATAAATATATAAATATTAAAACATTTAAAATAAATAAACAAAAATGAGAACAAATAAATAAAATAAACTGAACATAAAAATTGAACATAAAAATAAACATAAAAATAAAACACTTAAAATAACATAAATTAAACTAAAATGCAAACAAATAAAATTAATTTGAATATATAAATTAATATGTGAACAGATAAAAAAAAGACCTTTAAAATACAATAAATTAAATTAAAATATGAACAAAGTAGTAGTAGTAGTAGAACCTTTATTTAAAACCAGGTAAAGCAAATTAGATTAAATGTTTAAATAAAAAAGAAAAAAAGAAAAATCAATTAAACTAGAATGTCTATAAAAGAAATACATTTATTAACTAAATAGATAAATGAAGATATAATACACACAAATCATTAAATTTAGAATAAAAAAAACTAAAATTTGAGCAAATAAATAACTAAATAAAATCAGATTAAATAAATAGATGAATAAACTTTAAATTAAAAAATAATTAAAAAATTATGATAACAAAACAAACTTTGGAATAAAATAAATCAAACTTGAAAAAAATAAAATTCAAACAATAGTGCTAATCAGTTCAGATGAATATGTGACAACAAACATGACTAATACATTTAGTTTATGTTGACACATCTGGGAGCTTTTACCGTGAAATGTTAGTGGAGCAGGTGTCAGAGGAGGAACCAAAACAGAAAGCTGCCAAAGGAAGAGAAACAAGACCTCGTACCTCGAGGGGAAAGTTCTCCTTTGTCGTGTTCACTGCAGGCTGACAGTAGTGAGGGTCCAAGTACAGCAGGTGGTTGTCTTTTTGCACAGCAGGCCAGAAAAAAAAACAAAACACAACATTTATACACAAAGGATTGATGAAATAGCTGAGAACTGTTATATATTTTATCAAACATACCCTGGAAACCAATGAAGAACAGAGAGTGTCTCGGTTTGCCGCCAATGATTCCAATGCAGCACTGCAACCTCAAGAGTTTCTGCAGAAATATTCATCCGTCATTAATAAATTCAAAAAGTCATAAACGACTCAGTTTACACAATATTTAAACATATAATTTAAATACTTTGACGCAGGTGATGTAGGAGGGATTGAGACCTTGTCCTCCAAGTCGGACTGGAACCAGGATGATGACAGACTTCCAGGAATGAGGGTGAGGCTGTTCACACAACCTCCTCACGTCCTGTAGGTAGACTGCACACACACACAGAGATCTGCAGCATAATCCCGTCCTCCCATCTCCAGTTACAGTTCCAAGGACAATCAAATGACAGAATAAACGTACTGGTGCAGTCTTGTGCCACATACACAGCTAGATTGGGGAGGTCTGCTGAGGAGGACACAGCTTTCCTGAAACAGGATAACATTCACTGCTACAGCGGGACAAAAATCTCTGGAAAACCTGGACTCTGATCGGTTCAGGTCTCACCGTAGGATGTGCGCCACAATGGACGGACCGTACCAGTCCCCAGCCTTCTTCCCAGAGCTTCTGCCCAACTCAACCAGCTGGTGGATGCCAAAAGGAGCTTTGGGGTTGTCTGCAAACCAGGAGACCAGCCGTCTGTGCGTAGCCTCCATGGGTCGGTCCAGGAGGGAGCCCAGACTCAGCTTTCGACCTCTCATATTTGTCCCATCCTCCACCTTCCAGGCCGGCTCTGCATTGTCCGCCAGGCGAACCAGATCCATGTCATCTTTGACCACCCGGGACCTCGTGGACCAAATCCAATCTGGAGATGATGTAAAGAGGTTACATAATAAAAGATTTCAGAGAGAGCACTCTTTGTTCTTGTTGTTTGCTGGATGTTCTCCAATCTTCTGTCCAGTTACTTCTAAATAAAAAATGCTACTACGCATGCAATCGGATTTCCATTCTGCTTGCTATGATGCTGGACAGGACAAGTAGTAGAAAAAAAAAGAAACAAAAAAATGCTACTACCTGAAAAGAAACCTTAAAGGGACTTAAGGCAGGAATAAAAAAAAAACCCAAACATGAATGTCCCTTTTTTTTTCATACTAATGGGTGATGAAGCGCTAAATACCAAAAATAACGTTTCCACCCATGTTTCTCTCCGTTGCCTTGAACAGGCTGTGTGCTGCAAAATGCGCTGCACTGCGCGTGGACGCAGCATCAGTGAGACGCTGGTTTCTCCGGACGTGACGTCAAATGACGCAACATCCGCAGTTTTGATACAGGAAGAAGACGGTCGTGATGAATTCAAACACTGTAAGCGATAGTTATGGATTATTCTGCCGTCAGAAAACGATCCAGATCAACTGAAAGACACTAAAAAGTGTAACTACTGAGAAAAAGGTGAGTAAACAACATTATAGCTTCAGTTTGTGCACGCTTCCGTGACGGCTTGGCTCATGGCTGCAGTTACCTGAAGCGCCAGTCGCTAGTTTTGTTTCTTAATCTTGCCTCAAGTCCCTTTAAAATGCCCCTCCACTATATGTTTTTTTGTTTGTTTGTTTTTATAGTGTTACAAATCAGCCACCAGTGGAGCAGTTTTGACTTAAACCTGAACAGCCTCACCTCCAATCTGAGAAGAGGCGAGGTCAGACAGCCGTGTACTCAGTCCTACACAATGATGGGAGAACCTTGCAAGTCAAAATCCCCCAAACAAATGAAGGATCTGAGTCTATTATCACTTTCATTAAATTATCTATCTTTTAAAGACACACAACGTAACTTTTAGACCTTAAAAATCTGCATTTCCCATCCGGGACATAACCGTCACGTTGCAGTCATCTATTGGTTGCGCACCGTGTCACGTACTAGCAAACGGATATGAACCAGACATGAACGCAGCGGGTGTTTTGAACGTGCATCATGTCAGATTTGGCAAAGAAACGCAAAGAAACATTACCAGAGGAAGAGAGGAAAAGAAAGAGAGGAAGGGACAGAACAAGAGCCCGAATCTCGTCTCATAATAGCGGAGACAGACTCAAGCAACTCCTGCGACCCTGAACTGGATAAGTGGTACAGAAAATGAATGAAAGAATGATGTAAATTGTATTATGTGAAGCACCTTCTATTGTTATTATGCATGAAAATAGCTACATAAATAAAGTTTCAATTGATTTGAAAAGAATTTGATGTTGGAAGGATATTTAAAAAATGGTCACGTGACGCAAGACACCAAAAATCATAGAAATTGCTGTTGAAACCTCCTTTACTTTTTAAAAGCTAAAAGTAAAGGAGGTTTTGAAAAGATTTTGGGGACTTCGTCATCTATGGCAGAGAAATCTCTGCATGCAAGAAGAGGAACTCAAAGCATGAGAACTTCATGGCTGAAATTTTCAGGCCCTAAAGAAGCAGAGAAAAATCACCTCACAGGCTTAACATTGGCAGGGAATGAGTTCATTTGAGGGATGCACGACATTGGAATTTTGGCAGATATCCGATATGCCGATATTTTAAGATAAGATAAGATAAGAAAAACCTTTATTTGTCCCACAATGGGGAAATTTGCAATTCTGCAACAGCACACATACAGCGGACCAGTCTGGCCAAAGGTATAGACAGAAAAACTTACAAACATAGACAAGGATAGATTGAAACTCACGTGGCTGATAACCGATATCGATATCAATATTAAAACTGAAAAAAAAAAAAAAAAGCAGTCATTGCAAACAGCAGTTTTGTTATCCGTTTTTGACACTTTAAAAAATTGGGGTGGGAAAAAAATTTCAATATACTGAAATCTCGCAATTTTTAATATGTAATCGATATCAAGATATCAAATCGATATCTAGAAATGTGGCATCGATCTATTTCATTTACAAAATTTCCTTAGATTTCATCGTTCTCACGATAATTTGTGAATTCCTGCGAGATTTCGTAGCAGAACGATGAAATATCGCAAGATTTTGTTAGTAAGATAGATCGATGCCACGTTTTTAAATGTCAATATGATATCAGCATATGAAAATATCGCGATATTTCAGTGTATCGATATTTTTTCCCACCCCTAGTCTTTAGAAGTTTTAAAGTCTGTAAAAAAAGAAGTTTTGAAGAAGTTTTTGGGGTTTTTTAGACTTTAGAAACAGCAGGCTGATCGATTAAATATCTGTTGCAGTAAATATTGGTGTGGTGGCCGATGTCCGATACTCAGTTTTAGATAGGGGGCCGATTATATCGTGCATTCCTAGTTAATTTAAAAAAGAAAGGGGCAAAGTGCAAAACTGTCCTGAGAACTGATGCATCAATTTTTTTATTCTTTTTTTTTAAACACACTTCTGGGAGTCTGAAAGTCCACATGAACTTATTCCAGTAATGCAGCTCACTGACTGATTAATCGGACTGTACTGGAGTTATCGGAGAGTTAGCGCGTGTGTCACCTGGAGGCATCAAGTGTAAGATCAGGCCTCGCGCCAGCAGCATCTGTCCCGTCCGTAGAACACAACCCCAGCCGCTGTCGGTGGTCAGAGAGCAGCCAGCCAGCGGCGGGAAGCCTCGTCTGTACGTTAACCACAGCAGAGACACGAAGGAGCGACGGAAACGCTCCTTCTCCCCTGATACAAGAAGAGCTTCAGGTTAAATTTGCCGCTTTGCTTTTGCAGTTATATGAAAAAACACTGTAAATCACAGCAAAAGGTCTGAGTGGGCCCTCTCACTTCAGAAAGGAAAAAAACGTCACCTTCTTCCTTGAGATCATAGGACTTTCCAAACATGACCAGAGGAGAGCTCTTGCTGAATTTTGATTTGGGCTTCAAGGTCCATCCTGATGCATCAAAGAGAAGAAAAACAGCTCAGAGTCACGGCAGAAACAGATGTGATGCAGCTTCAACACAGAGGGATGGACACTGACCATATTTGACGCTGTTCCACGCTGAAACCAACTTGGACTTGAATTTGCTCGTGTCCTCCGCCTCCTGGTCCTCCCTGCACACCTCTGGGCCCGCTGGCTCCGCAGGGTCGGGGCAGAGGAACAGCCAGTCGTCCATGTGGCGCTCAGCGGCAGACTCATCACAGCGAGCGGAGGACGAGGTGGGATTCATAACAGCTGGACACGACCACTGTATGCGAGGGGATGCTCCTCATGACCACTGCAACCTGAACACATTCAGCAGACTAAAGTTTCTTTGCATACACGTGACCCAAGCAGCTGTGAGCGGAGAATTGCAGTATGTTATGCTGCATACAAACAAGCGCTGCCTCAGGATTCTGATGCGTTAATGCTATCCGCAGCAAAGCAAATCAGCCTCACTGACAGTAAGTAAAAAGGGAAAACATGTGACTGCACCCTGTGACTGCAAGAATTTCAGATATGCCACTTAAACCGCAGATGGAGACGCACTGGTTCTCACCAACATTTGGTGTTAGACAGCATGGAGATAACATTTCACATTCATGTGCCGTTACAAATGCATAGAAAGTATAGATACTGTATGTAGGTAGGGCTGCCTGATTATGGGAAACATCATTATCACGATTATTTTGGCCAATATTGAAATCACTATTATTCAAACGATAATTTTCTAGTAACACAATGCATTAATTTAGCATTTCTTTCTAAGTTTTCTAGCACTGAAAATAAATATTGGCTACAAATATGCACCTTACTGCTGTTTTGTAATGTATAAAACATTAAACTAATGAAACAAATATACTTTGACTGTTAAATTAATGCGAACAAGATAAATATATATCCAAAATAAACAATCCAGCTGTTCTGCAATTTCTCTATATTTGAAAAATAAAAAAAATACACTAGTTTAAATAAAAAAAACATCCCAACATAAACTTTGTTGAGCTGTAGTGCAACGCTAGAACAATCCAAATCTAAATTTTTTTTAATGACACCCAACAAACTGCTTGGAATAACCTCAGAATAACTTTTAGAAATTGTGCCAAGAAAAATGGCAATAAATAAATAAATAAAAATAAAAATGCTTCAACTCAATTATATGAGTTTGGAGATTGTCCGACATAAAAATTGAAATCACAATTAAATTTCAAATAATTGCACAGCCCTATATGTAGTGCAGAGAATAGGGGAAGGGGTATTTAAATACTTTAAACAATGAGAAGTAAACAAACAGCAATAAAAAGCTCCATTAAAAGAAAAGTCTGCATTCAAATGTCACTTCATAAAAATACCCTTAGTTTATCAGAAAAATTTGAAGTAAATGTACTTAAAAAGCAGAAAAGAAAAAAAATCATACACTACAGTTTGCTAAACGCTGGTGCAGAAAGGAAGAAGCAACTGTTTCATGTGGAGTCGCACACATATTTTGTTGGACCATTTTTAGCTTTGACTGCATCATTTCAGTGAGCTTATGTGAAGTCAAAATATTCATTTCCTTTAGTCTCATATTATTTCTTTCTAGGATCTTGTACTGATATCAGGACAGTCAGACCACTGCATGAAGTTTTCTCCAGGACGTCTAAAAAATTATGAACAGTCTTGATTCTGTGACGAGTAAAATCGACATGTAAAATGTGACGTTTCATGCTCTGAACCACTATTTCACAAAGAGAGCTCATGGATTCCTGGACTACCACCTTCGGATTTACCTGAGAAACTGAAGTAAGCTCAGATCATTTGTTGAGGGGACTTTTTATTTTTCCATTTATATATTTGCCAGGGAGTCAAAAAGAAAAAGGTCTTTAAAACCAATTTATCTTCCTTATTTTTCTAACATGTAGCATTTTATGAAATATTCAACAATTTCTAGACTTATCAAATGTAACATTGATAAAAAAAAAAAAAAACTGCAATATTTCTTATATTTATTTAATCACAAGCTGAAATGATGAGGAAGCACTTACTTAAATATTAAGCAATGAACTGGACTAGTCAGTTTAAATTGAATTAATTTCGTGAGCGTAATAATAATAACAAACCAACTGGTTTACATTAAAATAATGTTCACCTCACGTACAGCATTTTAACTGTCAGGATGTTTTATGTTTAATAATATTTAGCTAAATCAACCACAGAACTGCTTAAAACATTAAAATGAAGGTCGTTGTGGACCTTACACTAAACTGTGTTCAGTATAAAAAACGTTCACGTTCATATGAAACACATCAGTAACAACTTTTAAATCATTTCAGGAAAGTTACTGAGACATAAATATGACGAAAAAAGCCGTTTACAAACATCACGTTCATGCAGACAAAACAGTGGTCCGCGCGACATATGTACAAAAAAAAGGTTACAGATATACCTTCATTTTGGAAACGTCATTCCTCCTTCAGACGTTGGTACTAAATTCAGGGAAGACTGTCGTCTGTTTTGTTTTTGTTTAGTTGTCCGTTGACCCTCTCAAACTTTACGCACTGACAGCGTAGTGATGAATTTGAGTCCACTTCCTGTTTATGATAGTCACGTGTCAACTCTTTTGTGATTGGTCAACAGAGAGCCAATCACAAAGAGCTTCTGTTCTACATACAGTCTCCCGAAAATATATTCATATTCATACCCTCCAATAAAAAAAGGCTGAATTCCCAAAAGCAATTAAAATAACAAGAGAGTAAAAAAAGAAATAAAAACTAAAAATGTACGAAATTATAATTTAGTGAAATAAAATATTATTATCATTAATAATAATAATTATTATACCGTTCCAGACACATTAGAGCACCTTTCCTATGACCAAAATACTCATCATGCTTGCTTATTTGTTTCATTTATTGAGTGTAAAAATCAATGTCCTGAATTTTTATTTATTACTTTTGTCAATTTCAACTTAATTCACTGACAGCTGATCATTTTTTTCTTCTTTATTGTAAGGGTATGAATAATTTTAAGGACTTTAGTTTCCTGAAGAAATAAAGATGGCAAAGAAAGAAGCAAGATTATTGTTTTTGATGCTTTTTATTACACTTCTCTGTGTAAGCTTTTTTTTTCTCCCCTGCATTGGTTCATCACAACAGTGGCTGGTAAATATGTAGCAATGAAAAACAACAGAGATAGTTGCTGTAAAAAAAAAAAACAAAAAAAACTGAAAGAACAAAAAACCCACTTGGATAAAATGGACATGACAGCAAAATTAGCTCACAAGTTCAGATTGAAGAGATGATAAGTCAAAACTGGGATAGCTACACAGATATTGAGGGCTGCCATGTCTAGATGTAAAAATGCAGATATTTCAAAATGACCCTAACTATTTCATATAGCAGGCCTACAGCAGAGATTTGAATGAATAAAAAAGAGAAAGTTTAATAAATAGAACATAGAAAAACAAACAAAAAACGTAAGTCAAAATAAATAAAAAATACTTAACACAACATAAAGTGCAATTCTGTCACATCACACACAAAAACACTGATGTTTAATGTCTGAACATTAATGTCTGTTTAATCCACTATATCAGAAAGGATCAAATGACTGTAAAACTAATCTGAAACTGATGCATTCATCAACATTAATTATGCATTGTGGAGTGGCAGAAGATATGAGGCTTCTCAGAAACTCCACATAAATATTTCCTTGTAGCTGGGAATTTCTGGTGCCGTATCACGTTGTCCACAAGGTGGCAGTCTAACACAGGTCTGTTGCCCGGTGCCCAGAAACTACACTTTGTACACACAACAACAAACAAGACCTCAGCACTAATTTTTCTCTCTACAGATCTACTCCAGTTTCACTGACGAGGATGCTCAGTTCTATGAAGTTGATGAATTGCATATCGTTATACGTTTAAGTACAAAAACAAGAAACTTCACATAATCTCAAATAAAAACACTGGCACTTTCTGTCACACCTAACATCAGTAACTCTGGATAAACATAAAATGGTGAATGATTCTGCCTCCTATTTCACTCTGAGCACACTAAAATATAGGATTGCACATTTTTACTATGATCAGAATGTTTCTTACCTTATTGCAACCTTTTTGCCTATTTTTTTTCCCTTTTCTTGTCTAGAGCACGATGTAAACTTTGTGATTGGGGACACCCAAACATGAAAACAAAAACAAAAAGGAGAAAACAGTGGCATCATCAGCACATTGCATAGTGTCCCTGTGCAAGTTCACCTCCACCCCCTCTTCCTATCCCACTGAAAGTCAGCCCTTAAACAGATCTGAAGACGTCTCGTCCGCCTCTCAGCTCCGTCACTGCTAACGTTTTGGTTTCTTGGTCCAGTTTTATGATATTTTTCAGTGCATCACAGGCGGAAAAACCTTCCTGACGCCTCTTAACTCAACGTGAAGGAAAGTAAAGGATGGCACTGGAGCGTTTCTGAAACGTGAGTAATGCCCGTTTCTAACACAAGCCTGCTTGTTTACAAAGTTGAAGGTTGAAAAGTTGTTCACAGTGATCTCTACCTCCAGGTCTGAGTATTTTCATCTTCTTTTTAAATATTCTTTCATCATCCATTGTCAGACATGCGTTAAGACTTATGCATTTGTTTTTACTACGTACGAGACACATTGTGATTGACATACAGTACATACACTGGTCTACATTATGACACGTGTGCACACATTTTCCCAACTGATGATGCATGTTTGTCCACATCTTGTCTACATGTCACATGTCATCTTTTTGGTGTTTTTTTTTATTTATTTATTTGTTTTTTCTTCAGGCATTTACGTCCCCCCTTTCCTCTGGAGTCGAGTTGAGTCACATCATGTCAGTGTGATGCTACGGTAAAGGCATTGCATGGAAGAGTCGCTCCGTCATCATGAGTGATGCTTGGAGCTGCGACTGTTCCCCTTGTCGGAGTGAGCGGCGCCTGAGGCGGCGCCGCGACGGACACCCCCGGAGGAAGCCTCTGCTTTTCCCGCTGCGTTCCCCTTCTTCTCCTCCCCAGACTTTGAGACGTCCTTCGCCTTCCCCCCCTCCTGTGATCCCCCTTTTATCGGCCCCAGTACTGTTTTGGCCACGCTTGTGAGCTGGGTAACGAAGCTGGCTTTGTCCCCCGGGGACATGGGCCGGGACCTGCTGGAGGAGGGGAGGCTGCGTTTGAGGAGGGGGATGTTGGGTTTTCCTCCAGGACCTCCAGGCGTGCCTTCTCCTCCTTGGCTCCGTGGTAGCTGCTTGGCTTGTCCGCTCTGGGTCTGGCTGCAGGGTGGGCCTGGACCTGGACCTGGACCTGGGTCTGGGCCTGGACCTGGGTTGGAACTGGCGGTGCAGGCCCTTTGGCCTTCGTGGCCTCGGCTGCTTTACCTCCGACGCCTCCTTTCTCGCTCTCGCTGGCTTTGCGCTGCCTGGGCTGCTCGGCCGCGGATGCTTTCTGCACGGTGGCTTTGTCCACGGCTGTGGAGCTTCTTTCTTTCTCCTCTTTCCTCTCCGGAGCTCGGGCGGCAGGTCCGGCGTCTGTCTGTGCGCTCTGCTGCTGCAGGCTCGCGGATGCGCCTGGAGTTGAGAGTTTCTCGCTGGTTTTACTCTGAGCCGTTGAGGCCGGGGCTCCAGCATCTGGAAGGTTGTTCCCAGGACTCGGCTTGGTCTCGGTGGATGGAGTCCCGGGCTTGATTTGGGCCGAGGCAGAACTTTCGCTGCTCTGTCTGACCTCAGTGGCGGATGATGTCTCCGTTTCCACCTCACTGGGCTCACTCTCTGTTGTCTGGGTGTCTTTCTCCTTCGCTGTTACGACCGCGTCTCGGCTGAGCGGCGACTCCTGTCGCCCCAGCCTCCTCACAGGCTTCAGACCTCCAATCTCTCCTCCCATCGGAGGAGACGGTGAGGAAGACGAGGACGGAGACGGGGGGGCAGGTCCGTTCTCTCCCTCCATCTCTAACAGACTCTGCAGACTGTGCTCGCAGTGGAAGGACTCCCTCCTGTAGTCCCCGTGAGTTACCTCCAAGCTATGCTTGCGTAACGACACCCCGCCTGTCAGGGGAGAAGGTGACGAAGACGATGAAGATGAGGAAGGCAGAATGGGCGCCCCCAGCTTCTCTGCGGACTGCACCCGCTGCAGCAGCGGGGATCTGGGTGGCTCGGCGCTCTTGGGACGGGGGCGGGCGACGGGGGGGGAGGAGTGCAGCTTGGCGGGGAAGATCTGGGTGGTGTTGGAGCTTCCTACGGAGTGGCCGGTCAGAGGCGGAGGAGAGGACGTGGTCGGGGACGGGGTGTGGGCCAGAGGCGACAGCGGGATGTTGCCTGCAGACTTGCAGCGAGCGGAGCGGTACTGCCGGTGAAGTTTGGGAGACAGGCCGTGCAGGGAGCTGGGCCGCATGTGGTGGGAGGCCGCCGGGGAGTTGGGAGTGCTGGATGCTGGCGAGCTGCTCTGAGACGACGTGCCTGAGGACAGATGAGGGAAACTTACTGATCACAAGACTGTTTTGTTTCATTCTTTTGTTTAAAAGTCCAACCGGAGTTTCCCCCCTGAAAATAAACGCTAGACTTGTGCAAGTAAAATCCGTGTCAATCCGCGCCTTTGGGCCTCTACTCTCATGTGCACTGTTGCCAATTCATCAGAGAGAGAAGTCGCTATTGGCTGGCCCAAAAGTCGCTAAATGACGTCACAGCGACAGACGATCAATTTCACGCATGCACACTACTATCTGATGGTGTCAAATATAATTGTTTGTTATGCTACCTTGCCAATTTACAAGGGTACTGTAGGGGTGACAGACACATTTGAGTCATGGTGCAAAGAAGACCCAGGTGTGCCACAAGGCATCATGGGAAATAAGCAGCAACTGTTACATTAGGCTATAATGGACAATTTACGATTACTAACATATTTGTTTGATGGATGTTGCAGCAAAAATAGAATAAAACCTCCATCAAGCAGCTCATGTCCCTCTTATATTGTGATTCACAACAAAAACTTACACTCCTCCATTCATTTCATCTAAATCATTGGATACCTTGACCATGAAAACATACCAACAGCATCTGGAATCATGCTTGTATCACTAATACTTTAATAGTTATTTCCAAAAATCCATATTTCCATAATGGCGGTTTTCTTCTGAATCTATCTCCGTTGCTATTGAAGATGCGTCAATTCCATTGACATACTAACAATTCAGCAGAGTCTTGGCTACAATTTGGTGTTAGTTGGATATTTTTTTACCAAACGCTCGGGCCATTTGTTTGGAGTTGCTGTATAGGCAAAAATTCCAAAATTTGGCCGATCTCACAATGATAAAGAATCCTTCAAATCATTCCTGAATCCAGAAGGTGATCCGGATCTCCACCAACATTTAATGAGTTCATCCTTGGGCTGAGGCCCACGGCTGCTGAAAATTTGAGGTCAATCCGTCCAGAACTTCTTCCGTAAAGTTGCTGACAGAGAGACAAACCAACGCTACCAAAAACATAACCTCCTTGACGGAGGTAATAATGCCATAGGAAAGCCAAAACGCACCTTATCATGCTTAGACCAGGAAAAAAGAAAGCATCTTCTCGCGCCTGCACAATTCATTTGCTATCTGGACGAGGAGGAGTGATCTCACAGCAGCTCCAGGACAGCGTCAACAGTGAGTGTCGGGAATTGGGGAGGGAGGGGCTGATGGCAGACAGGACCTAATGAACGGGGGGAGAGCAATATAAACTTCATCTGTCTCCATGAACACCAGAAAAAGTCGCTAGATTTGTTGCTTTTTTGAAAATAAGTCGCTAAATATGGCGACAAAGTCGCTAAGTTGGCAACAATGCTCGTATGGTGGTGAGTTTGTTTGCAACTCCCTCTCCCCCTGTTTGTAATGCACTTTTTCCTTTGCTTTTGTGGGTTGAGGACGTTTTTGGGTGGAGATTTCCGTATGTATCACCAGTCAATGACGGAGCTAAGGGCATGATGTTGGGTGGGGGTGAGCTCATGATTGGAGCAGACGCCAGTCACTCGAACTCTCGGGGAAAAACAAAAACAGCGGACGCACCGAAGAAAAGGAAGTACTCTGTGGTGAAAAGTGTTAGTGCACGTTGGAAAACCAGGGTTAATATTGGTTTGGTTTGGAAGAGCGATGTGACCTTTAGCCCGAGGGGAGGGGCGCGCAGTTTGAATAGTGCTTACAAACAGAAACGGGGAGAAACTCCGGACTCTACCTTTAAATTTCATCCAGCTGACTGCAGCTGCTGCAGTTTTTCATACTTACCCAGGTAAGAGGACTCCAGGGTGGAGCGGTAACTCTGCGTGGGGGAGCGGGCGGTGAGGCTGTGGGTGGGGGAGCCTGGAAGACTGTCTCCAGAGGACAGAGAGCGGTTTAAAGAGGACAGGCTCCGGCTGGTGTGCAGCAGGTTGGACTGCTTGGTGATTTTCCTGAACAAGGAGCTGCGCTTCTTACTGAAACACAAAAAGTAAATAAAGAATGAGGCAAACCAGCGTTTGTTGTGTGAGTTATTGTTAGAAACACATCTGTTTCCCACGAACATACTCTTGTCCCTCCTTCACTCCTGTCCTCTTGCTGCGCCGGGCCATCTTGGATTTGTAGCTGGACTTGCGGGCTGGACCAACTTTTATCGAGGTGTTCTCAAAGGGGGTGGTCGTCACAGTAACTTTGTTTCCACTCTGTGGATTGAATTTTGAA
Organism: Atherinomorus stipes; assembly: GCA_023101725.1. Classification (NCBI taxonomy): domain Eukaryota; kingdom Metazoa; phylum Chordata; class Actinopteri; order Atheriniformes; family Atherinidae; genus Atherinomorus; species Atherinomorus stipes. Next base: position 18,715 of record JALJCO010001881.1, on the reverse strand, counting down.
TGAATAGTTTATTTCAAACAACAAATTTTTAAAAGAAAAAATATAAAAACAAGGTGGAAAAAAAGAATCTATTCGAAAAGGAGCAGGGAGAAGTACAAACTTCTCAGATCCTGCCCTTGCGTGACACCATGTTGATCACAATTCCATGATTTAAATGTAATGCATGTGTTAAATTATTTCAAAACAATATTACACTGAAGTAATCTATAATACTATACAGCATACAATTTTACCATATAACTTATATACATCAACTCCATCACAAAAAAGAAAGAAAAAACAAAAGAAAAGAAAAGAAAAACCAATGTAGGATTACTAGAATTACATATCAATTAGCTCATGGATATGGAACCTTAATCCATGATTAATATGATTTATCTTCCTTCTTATACCATTTAAATACATATTTTTTTGTACATGTACTTTTGAACTGATTGATATTGGTAATTTGTTTAAGCTGATTATCCAAACTGTTCCATAACTTCACTCCACAGATTGTAATACACATACTCTTCAAACCATACTTGAGCATACTGTGCTTTGAAATCAAGTTCACCTCTTAAACCTTAAATTTCATATTAAAGATGCAGTATGTAACAAAACAAAAGGTCAATGGCAGAAAAATTTAATATATGATTAAAAACTGTTTCTATTGATGTGTAATCGCTTCACTAAAACAGCTGTTATATGTTTCTTTTCTAAGAATGAGCCATTTATATCTACTTGTTGGGGGCCCACATACATGAAGGCTGCCATATTTGTGCCACCATTTTTACAAGTACAACTGAATGGACAAAAAAATGTGTGTGAAGTGAGAACCCTCTTAACTTTCAAACTGCTGTACCAGCAGTTAGAGCACTGTTTGGGATAAGTAATACCTTAAAAAGGCATTAAAAGTAGTTCCCTGTAGTACAGTCATAGCTACACCTGAGAGCAATGGATCCACTCACAGATTGAAATATCTTTAAAGGTGCAGTGTGTAACAAAATCAAAGGTCAGTGACAGAAAAATGTAATATGTCATTACAAACTGGGTTCCTTTTGGTAACTAATTGCTTTATCAAAATAACTAGTATGTTTTTACCCACTTAGAATGAACCATTTCTATCTTCTTGCTGTGGATCCACATACATGGCAGCTGCCATTGTTGTGCCATCATTTTAACTATGGTGTCACTAAATGGACAAACAACTCTGTGTGAAATGAGGACCTCCTGAACTTTAAAACTGCAGTACCAGATTTGTTTGATAGGAACGAGAGCACCATTTGGAATTAGTAATATCTTAAAAGGCACATAGAAGAAGACAGTACACATGTACACAATTTTTAAGTAGTTACTTTCAGTCATCACTACACCTGAAGCCACTGGATACACACAGATTAAAACAATTTTGGCCACTGATGGCCACCATACGTTCAGAACAGTATCTGGCATATGAAATCATTGCTATACCCATCTCTACCACTAGATGTCAGTAATTCTTACACACTGTACCTTTAATGAGATTACTTTATAAAAAGATTTTTTTTAAGTTCAAATAGGCTCATTTTAAAGCCTCTCACCTTCAGGATGAGCTCCACCACCTCTGTATGGACCAGACCATGGACCGACTCCCCATTCACATGCGTGATGAGGTCACCAGCACTAAGCCCCGCCTCCTGGGCGGGACCACCATCCTCCACATGCTGAAATAATAGATAAAATGTTACATATAAGTTACATGTATCATTTAAATCCCTGGTGCAAGGTGTGTGGCATTCTGCAGAGTTCAACAGAAGATTTGCACCAATTTCCATTTTCAACCACATTTTCGGCAACACACTTTTACATTTCGCAGAGCAAATTCAAAGTGCAGATTTAAATTTTAATGTGCAGAAACTATTTGATATTAAACTGGCAAAAACTCACAGGACAATAGCACTTGTTCGTTCGTTCATTCTACTTCAACTATTGGCTATAATGCTGCAGATAATGCCTTATAGAGAGGCTGACCCGTCTCTTGCGTTATATAATACGCCAAAGTGATATCTTCTAAAGGAGTCAAAGTGATACAGAAATTTAACCGGTGAGTAAATCCACGTGTAAAACTCCAAGAAATAAGGTCCAGGTTAAAAAAAATAAAGTTATCCTTTAAAACAAGTTCCTATATCTCACTGAAATGTTTCTCTTTAGGTACTTTTGTCTTATTTTAAGTGCGATTAGATATTTTGACTAGAAATTAGAAAAATATACTTCATAAGATTTGAGTTTTTGCAGTACATGTATGTTTCTAATATTTGATTTAAAAGTAAAAGGACCTTTTTAATATGTAAATATCTCACATTACAACGCAGACACCCGTGTGACCTGTCAATGTACAAATCTCATTCTCTAGTGGGTGCGGCTGTATTCAGGTGTCTCAATAGTCCAGAAAGTACAGTATTGTAGAGTCAAATGGGAGGCCATTTGTTAGGTAGCAAGAGCTTAGCTGAAGCTAGGTCATAAAACTGGACAATGATCCCAAATACAGCAGGAAATCTACAAAAGAACAGTCCTTTGAGAGATCTGTGATGAAATGAACACCTGCAGACTTCAGCAACACCAGAATACCTCCGCAATGATCTGAGACTACAAGCTGCTGAATGGTGACATTTGCTTAGATTGTTATAATCTACCTCTGCATTTTGACTTAGCTGTTGTTAAAACAATAACGCTTCCTGAGATTGTAACCTTTGTAATGTTATTTTGTACTCTGTGAACTCATTCGTGGCTCTGCTAGCTTACCCAGACCATGTGATGCACGCTGTAAACATCGCTGTCTCCCATGTAGACCCGGATCGCTCGCAGAGTGAACCCGTACTTCTTCCCGGAGCGATGGATGGTGATGGGAGAGTGCAGGACGCTGACCAGCGGGCTGTAGTCCCGGCTGGGGGAGGAGTCACGAGAGGAGGGGTTGGACGAGAGGGAGCGAGGAGACATGGGACTCGGCAGCGGGGATACGCCGTGCTGCTCCACTGAGGGGGAGAAAATGGAGCTCAGGTTATAGTCTAGCATTTATAGTGGGAAAAAAATGTACTGAACACGTAAACATTTTTCTCAGAAAATATCTTTCTAGTAGAGCTATTGACATTGACTTTCACCAGATGTTGGAAACAACCCAAGTAATGCACACATACAAAGAAATCCTAACATTTATGTCTATAAATGAAATCATGTGTAATATAGTGAAATGATACAGAAAATATGTGTTGAACACATGAAGAAATGGAGTTGAAAAAGATCTGGAAAGCCAAGAATGCCTTAAAATCTTTAAGGTTCTGGGTCTCTTCTGTGAACTCGGATCTTCAGTTCTTTCCAAAGATTTTCAATTGGATTAAATTAACTGGGCTGCTGTAGCAACGTTATTTCCTTCTTCTTAAAGCAGGTGAGTGTTTCTTGGCTGTGTGGTGGGACGGTCGTCTTGCTTAAAGATCCAGCCTCTTTTCATCTTCAGCAGCTGCAGATGCAGCAGATTCTGGTCCTGAATGTCTCTCTACTTTTCTCCATTCATTCTTCTTTCAGTGATATGAAGTCTGCCAGTACCACATGCTGAAAAACAGCCCCCACCATGATGCTCCCACCTCCAAACTTCACTGTTGCTATGGTGTTTTTGGTGCCATTTCTCCTCCAAGCATGTTGTATCTTATGACATCTGAAGAGTTCAGTTCTGGTCTCATCTGACCAGACTATGCTTTCCAGAATGTCATGTGTTTGTCCAGATGTTGTGTTGCAAACTTCAAACCAGCATCAACCTGCTTCTTCTTCAGAAATGGAGTCTTGCGTGGTGTGCGTGCATGAAGGTCATGGCGATTGAGTGCGTTCCTTCTTGTTTTCTCTGAAACAACTGTAGCTGCTGGTTCCAGGTCTTTCTGAAGCTCTCCACGAGTGGTCCTGGGCTGTTGGAGAACCTTTCTGATGATTGTTCTGACTCCTCTGTCTGAAATCTTGTGAGGAGCACCTGGCCGTGGCCGCTTTATGACCATGCCGTGTTCTTTCAACTTCCGGATGATGGTCCCAATGGTGCTCACTGGAACTTTCAGAAGTTCAGAAATGCACCTGGAACCAATGCCTTCAGTGTGTTTGCAATAATAAGGTTGTGTCGGTCTTTAGACAGCTCTTTGCTTTTACCCATCATGCAATGCTTCTTGTCTGACACCTTGGTGATGAGAAACCTTTTTAAAGGCATCAATCAGGACTAAACCAGCTGATATTACTTTGCACTGATAGAGGACAGGATTACTTTCTAAATACTGACAGACTCCAGCTGCTTTCTTGGCTTTCCACATCTTTTTGTCCTCCATTTCTTCATGTGTTCAATACTTATTCCCTTTATCATTGCACTATATTACTTAAAATTTAATTTATGGACATAAATGTTGAGCTTGTCAACATTTTTCTCAGAAAATATATTTCTAGTTAAGCTAGACACATCCAAAGAAATCCTAACTAGAATTATATTTTCTGAGAAAAATGTTGACATGCTCAATACTTCCTTCCCTGCTGTATTTCAGCGTAGAAACTTCTCATGAAGCTTCTGTGTCTTCACCTGCTGGAATAATGACAGACAAGGCAGTAGCGGAGGCAGATTTGATAACTTTTCCTCCCGGTCGTGAGCTGCGTTTTTCTCCCTCGGCTGAGAGCTGCTGGTGTCGGACCCTCCGCAGCACCAGGTCTGTGGTTGCGCTGGCTGGCAGAGGCAGCGACGCATCAGCAGGCCTCAGATGCTTCTCTGTGACATGAACCAAGCATGAACGTTGATAGTAAGCAGCTGCTTTTCATTAAACATGGATATTCAGTCACAAACCCGGCCCCCTCTTACCTCCCGCTGTGAGGCCATTTCCATCTTTGAGTGTTCTCAGATCTCCATGAGAGGAGATGGCTGCCATAGCTCCTTCCAGGGAGGTTCCCCTGGTTTTTGTCGGCGGCTGCCTGCTTGGAACAGGCAGCTCGGAGTCCTGCTCCAGCGGGGAAGCCAAGCGGTGGGTATCCATCAGCGCGGAGAAGCGCCTTCGGGCCCCTGATGGTGGGCTAGAGTCACTCTCAGTGAAGGAGGACTCCGAGCAAGAGAAGCGCTTCCTAGAAAAGCAAAGCCGACATAATTTATATCATATTAGCTTAGAGCTGGATGGTATGGCACAAACATTATCATGATGAATTTAGTCTGATCTCGGTTTTCAGATTATGTTTTTTTTTTTTTTTAATACCACGAGTTTTAAAGTATCTGTACAGAAAACTTTGGTACAGAAGAGGATTGGGGCCACTAAAGAAAAAAAAAAAAAAATCAAAATTCTGACTTTTTTTTTCAGAAATAAAAAAGAACCCCCCCCCCCCCATTTTTTTAACATTGTAACATCCGAAAAAAGTTGGAATTTGGACTTTTTTCCTCACAATTTTGACTTTTTCCAGAAAAAAGACCCCGCCACCCCCAATTTTTTTTAAGTGCTCTGGAAAAAAGAAGGAATTCTGACTTAAATTTTATAATTCTGACTCAAAAAAAAAAAAAAAAAAAAAAAAATCTCCTGAATTTTTTTTTCTCTTAATGTTCTGGGAAAAAAGTCAGTATTCTGACCTTTTTCTAAGAATTTTGACATTTTCAGAAAAAAAAATCCCAGTTTTTTTCAGAAATAATAATAATAATGATAAAAAAAGATAGAAATCCAGATATTTAAAAAATGTATATTCTGGGAAAAAAAGTCAGAATTCAGGCTTTAATTTAAAAGAAAAAAAATTCCCTGAGAATTCTGACTTTTTTTCAGAAATTGAGAAAAAAAATCTCCTGAAAATTTTCTTTTAATGTTCTGGGGAACAAAAAAAAAAAAACAAACAAAAAAAGAAAGAAAAGGAAAAAAAAATTTTTTTATTTTATTTTTTTTTTTTTTTATTTTTTTTATTTTTTTTTTTTTTATTTTTTTTTTTCTTTCTCCTTTTCTCAAATCAGAAATCAGACTTTTTCTCAGAAGTGATAAAATCAATGGGATTAATTAGGATTTATCTTGTGTCAGGCCTAATTGTTTGAAGCTGATATCCGCAGAGCTGCTTTGATATGTTTATTGGTTCAGTAAAGCTCCACTGTGATGCACAGGTCATAGGTCATGATATCACATTTTCTACCAATTCCCAAAATATACCAGAATGATCATAATACTATATGGCACACTCCTGCAGTACATTAGCTTGTAAAGAAAAAGCTCTCCTGCTGATGTCTCTACTCACATCTCAGGCGAACCCGTCCTCCAGCTCTTATCTCTGAGGGTGACCCCTCCCAGGCTTTCTCTCTTGGCGACTCTGTCCTCCCTGGGGACTTTATGCTCCCTCAGAGTGATGGTGTGGGGTTTATGCTCCAGCTGAGACAGATGCTCCATGCTGCTGTACACCTGCAGGCCCACATACGTCGCAGTTAGCATTTCTGAGCAATGTTACATGGAGAGATGAATACTGACTTAAGGAACAAACCTTGCTGAAGCGGGGGGAGCAGGACGAGAAGCGATGGATCTCCACAGGCTCATCGTCGTTCGTGTCGTCCTCGTCATACGATTGCACGTGATGGTAACGCTCAGAGCGGGCTGGTGATGAGAAGGGAAAGAAGTCGTTGCTTAAAAATGAACATCAATTCACCCAGAAGTGCATCATCCTCCTGTTTTTATCTTAACCCTTCATCTTATTTCCTAAAGTAATATCTAGGAATAGAACAACTACCAAGAAACTCGTGATAAATGATATAGAAATTGACAGAGGGAAATAAAATCCGTGGTATAATGTACACATCGACCAATATAGATTTTTTAGGGCCGATACCAATGCCGATTTTTTTCTCCTCAGCCTCAGCTGATACAACTTGCTGATATTTGGGGCTGATACTGCATTTAACTCCTATATAATGAAGGATACAATGAAAAGTAATTATACAACTCCTTCAATATAAAAGACAGCAAAGCATTTCAAATAAATATATAAAAAAGAACAGTGCACCTATAATAGACTGTTGTAGTGCATATGTATATATAAATATAAATATATATATATATATATATATATATATATATAGGGGGGCTGCAACTATAGAAAAAGTTCATGGTCCGGTTCAGTTACTTTGGATCAGTTACCATACTTTAGTGTCAGATTTCAATATTTCGATACAAAAAAAATGCTATGCCTTTTTCGAACCGCAACAGCTTACCATCAGGGTCATACTTAACAGTGAAGACCAAAGTGGTTCCAAACACCAGATCTAAATGTAGTCAAACTAGTATTCAAATTCAGATCCACTGAGTTTTCAACACAGCTTATCATTAGAGGAAGCGTATATACATATATATATATATATATATATATATATATATATATATATATACATGCATACATGTATGTATACACATGTACTGTACATATACAGCCATCCTCAAAATTATTCATAATTAAATAAAAGGCTACATTTACAATATTAATTGAAATAACATGAAACTAAAGAAACTAATCATAAATAAAAATTAACAAAATTATAATTTAGTGAGATACAATATTGTTTTTGAAATGTAGTTGAAAATAATAATAATAATAAAAAAACTGTCCTAGGCACATTCGAGCACCTTTGCCATGAACAGTGGACCAACATACCAGTCAAAAGGTGTAGAAGTCTTTTTGAACATTAGAGAAAACACCTGATTGCAGTGATTGCCTCAAGGTGTTACTCACCAAAATTTTTGCTTCGGAGCTCCATCATACTTGTTTACGCGTTTTATTTTTTGCATGTTTGATTTCTATTTTTTTTTTTTTTGTTGTTGAACCATAATTCATAATCGTTTATTACTTTTATCAATTTCAACTTATTTCACTGACAGCAGATTTTTTTTTCCTTCTTTAAGTGGAGGGTATGAATAATTTTGAGGACGACTGTATCATGAATGCTGATGAGAGCTGAGCTTTTTATTAGAAGAATTTCCAAAGAAACAAAAGATACATTTTGCCCAAGATCAAACATTTTCAGAGCATCCTGAATACCTCGAGATAAACTTACTGTCAAAATAACTGGTGTCTTCCTCCGACTCTAAGTGGGGGATGAACTCTGCTTTCTGTCTCAGCAGGCTGTTCCAGTCCACCTCTGTGAAGAACGAGTGCTGCTTCACTTCAAAAGCACCACCTGGAGGGAAAGAGGAAGGAAGTGGGTGGGTGCATACATAAAGCAGGTGGAAAGACAGATAGCTTCAGCTTGAAAGCACTGGAAGATATTTTAACCCTGACAGAAGTTGACTTGTTATGCATAAACTGAACCTGTGAGCAGATATGCGTGATAACAACTCATCTTCTGGGTCAGCAAATCCCATTTAAAGGTGAAGCAGGATGAATTCAGATCATTTACTTAAGTCTTACGCCAGTGTGTGTTAAAAACTGTCAACCTCTGTGGAACGTTTTAGGAATGTCCTCTTCTTGTTTTCATGGATATCGCCATGCACCCAGCTGGGAATGTTACGTAGAGAAAACGATGCATCTTTAAGAGAGAATCTGCAGTTTTACTTCCTCAAAAGTAGGAGAACATTCTGCTTCTCTGAATGTTAGTTTATGGGTTTTGTCAGTTTGATTTGAAGAAAACTACCTGCTAAAATGAGCTCAAGATTCAGTGTTTGCTGGAATTTTACCAGCAAATCTATGAAAAAGTATGAAAACTTCAGTCAAATGACGTCTATGGCCCTATAATAAAAGATCATCAGATGATTTTACTGATGTGTGAGCAGCAGTGCGTCTGAGGTGGAGCAAAAATTCACAAAATAGGCCTACACACTCAAAAATAGAGGTACGAGACAGGAACATTTCTGTACCTGTAGGTACATTTTTTACAAATGTTCTCTCAAAAGTACAATATTGGTCTTTATGAGGCCAGAAGTGTAACTATATACTATGAAAAAGGGTCCAAAGTAATATAAAGTACTAATTTGCACCATTTCAACCCTAAGGGTACCTGCAGCATTGAAAAATGTGCGTAGCAATAACTATAAATAGCAGTACTTCTAAACAGTTGTATAATTATAGTTATTATATTATGATTTTCATAATAATCATAGTAATAATTATATGTATAATTATATTATGTGTTTGCCCTAATAATTATTAATTTATTATTAGCATCTTTGATTGCTGTCATAATCTCTATTTTATTGACTTTTATTCATCATTTTTAATTGGTTTAATTGTACTTTATTAACTCATACAGCCTGATAAGGTACAAAAATGTACCAGGACCGAAGGCACAGAAATGTCTTTCAGAAAGAAACCCCCCAGCGACAAGCTTTGTACCCTTTTATGTACAAACTGGTACCTCAATTTTTGAGTGTGTAGCATAACTGATAATTAATCACCATTATAAACATACATCATTTGCACTTTATGAATTTTGTGCATGAAGGTAATATAGTAGAGTCCAGGTATAAACTAGTCTGGTAATTTTAGTAATAATGAGAAAGGCTAAACTAATAATATTAGCTTGTAGCACAAGACTTTCAGGAATACATTTGTGGAGCAGTGAATGGCAAAACAGAGTACAGTATGCAATGTAATACAAAAGATTGGAAAGATGTCCACAAATGTAACTGTTTAACTCTAACGGTTTAATCTAGCAAGAAGCCACTTGTCCCAAATACTGCAAAGTGATAAAGAGACTTACTTTGATGCATTAGCCTTAGCCAAGCCAACCATGCCGCCTAACTGTCAATCTGACCGCTCGTTAGCTTACTGTCCTTCCTTCATCTTGGAAATGTATCTTCCTAAACGCCAGAATCAGCAGAAAATGAGCTGCTGATGTAAACTGCAGTAGAATACTGAAATAAAGAGGATTTTAATCAATTTTAAGAAGAGCTATGGTTAAGAAGGCAGCGCTGGAAATGCTGGTGGGGATATTAACAGCTGAAACGATCAGCTATGTGCGGTATTTCAGAGATCAAAGAACCAAGTTAACAATCTGCACTGAGACTGGGCACATACAGCGCGGAGCAGCACGCTGAGGACGACGTTTTAGCAGACCTATGGGGATTTGGGGGCCAAGTAGGAAATCAGACACGGGGCGTTGTAAAAGATTTGACAGCAGAAACGATCTCACGGACCTTCAAGTGACACAACCTGGATGGAAAACCCGGTCCAGTAGCTGCTGGACAGCTACAGGGGGACAAAAACCCTTCTTGGGGACATTTTAATGGCAAAATGGTATAAACAGTCATACAACGATGAAATTTGGCAGAGAGAATCTTGACACGTAGGGGGAGGCGGGTAAAAATATTCTGAGCCTTGCTGCAAGTCATTTTTAAGTTATCACCCCCTACATTCCCAAAAAGACAAAAAAAAAGTCATGTTCGTCTGACAAATTCTCATAAAAATGTTTATTTTTCAGCACTTTATGGAGAATGTTCATCCCTAACATGCATATAGAAAACTTCCTTCATTCATAAGCTTCCATTTGAGCCCAAGATGATCTTTCTACCAGCTACAGGAAAGATACAGGCTGGCTCCAAACAATGCAAAAACATCCCAAAACAACTAGTACACTACAAAAACTCAAATCCTAGCAAGTATATTTTCTAATTTCTACACAAATAATCTCATCACATTCAAAATAAGACGAAATTGCTTAAATAGAAACATTTCAGTAAGATATAAGATCTTATTTTAAGACAATGCATTTCATTTCAAGATATCAAGAAAATTTCTCTTGTCCCATTAGCAGAATTTTTTTGCTTAGGCAAAAAAAAAATATATATATATTGTTTTAACTTATTTTAAGGCAATGCGTCTTATTTCAAGAAATCTTATCAAGAAAATTTTGCTTGTCCCACTGGCAGATTTTTTGCTTATTACAAGGAAAAAAATCTTGAAATAAGATCTTATATCTTACTGAAATGTTTCTCTTAAAGCAATTTTGTCTTACTTTGAGTGTGATGAGATACTTTGTCTAGAAATGAGAAAAATCTTCTTGCTAAGATTTGAGTTTTTGCAGTGTAGCTTTTCACAATAAGGGTTGCATTGTTTAGAGTCAGCCTTCTATCCAGCAGCTACTTGACCGGGTTGTTGACCCGTTTTGATCTTTAAAGGTCCTTAAAATAATTTTTTATAATTTTGTCCACAGAAGTGGGGTTTTGCCCCCTGCGTAAATGAAGAGATTGGGGTAACTGTCAACAACAGCCTTTCAAACTTTCATCTGAGACACCTGGGATTAATACACACTTCTGCCACACTGAAGAAAAAGATTCTTTGGATTAATTTATGAAAAATTCCTGTAATTTGTTACATCTAAATTCACTTTAATATCCAAACTAAACAGAATTTCTCAACAACTTCCTCTGAATGTGAACATAACAAAGGGAGTAAAGCACAATATTCAAATTTATAAGATAACAATCATAAAAGGTTAAATTCCTGTTGAATTTGTATTTCCCATGAGCCTTTGTGGTCCGGATATGTTGAGTTTTGAAAATAACCCCGTTCCCTTTGTTGTTCATGAACTCTGAAGCTAAAACAACTTAATAAATTTACTTTGAGTTAAAGTAAAAACTTGAGAATATGATTTTTAAGTTGGTTTAACTCAAAAACACATGATTTCATCACCAAACCAAAACAATTTAGTTAGAACAATGTAAAAAAAGATCCTCTTTTTACAGTGCAGTTTATTATAACCAGACTGGCTCTCTCTGCCCCTAATTTGCTATAAAGTACGCTAACCAAAATAGGCTATTTAATTTACAATTTCCCATCTAAGCAGTTTGGTTGGGTAAAAGAGAACTCCTTTCCGCGTACCTTGTTGGTTGGGTTTACTTGAACTAATCTGAGATTTGTCATTTAGCACCCTTCAGGTGACATCCCCGCGTAAGTGTACTACAGTAGTAAACAACATTTGACCACAATGTGGCAAACACAGAACGACTAGTTATTTTTTGCTTCACTTGGTCCATGAACACAAGTGTACAGAGTATTTATGACAGCAAAGTCATAAATAAACATGTGAAAGACCTCGCTGTAAAATACTGGAACATCACATTAGAGGAGCACAGATTCATCTGATGTAGTTAAAAATAAAGCAGAGCACTGACCAGTGCCCAGCCGAACTAGAGGATTTCTCTGCAGGAGGGAGGAGATCAAGTGCTGGGCATCAACAGGAAGAGCTTCATCCCCATCTGGCCACACGATGTCATCTACAGCAGGAAAACGGCGTCAGTGGAGAAGTTTGGCTCATCTATGAGTCATCCCACAAAGACCTCTGATTTCTCACCTGTGATAACTTGTCCAAACAACTCTTCTGGAGTGTCTCCAAAAAAAGGCACGCAACCCACCAGGAATTCATACAGGATGATGCCCATAGCCCACCAGTCCACTGGCTTCCCATAACCCTGGCGGAGAATAACCTCGGGGGCGATATACTCTGGAGTCCCACACACCTAAAAGATATGAAACTCTTGGTTTAGTAACACACTCGTCAAATTTCTTCAACCTAATCCAGATAAAGGACAGACTGATACATAATTCCGTAGATATTTTAGGACGATATTTGCATTTTTTTCTTTTCTTTTTTTTTTTTTCTTTACTGGTATTGGCATTGCCCAATGCATCAAGTGTGTTGGACAATGCCCCCAATTGGCATAATTTACAGACTATATATATATATATATATATATATATATATATATATATATATATATATATGTACACACACACACACACACACACACACACACACACACACACACACACAGGTACGACCCAAAAAATGAGAATATCCTGAAAAATTCATGCATTTCCATAATTCAACTTAAAAGGTGCAATTTACAAATTGTATAGACAAATAATATGTGAATCAATATATTTCAAGCTTTTATTTGTTTGGATGTTGCTGATTAGAAGATGCAGCTTAAGAAAACCTCTAAATCAAAAACTCAAAAACTTGCACTGCTTCTTTTCTATATATTTATTTGAAGTGCTTTGGTATTTTTTCACATTAAAAGAGTTTTAAAGTTACTTTTCATTGTGTCGTTTCATTATATTAAATTGAGAGTCAAAGTCAGTTTCGGCCCCAAATATTGGCAAATTGTATCGGCCATTGGCTGAAGCTCATGAGAAAATATCGTCATCGGTATTGGCCCTAAAAAATCTGTATCGGCCGCTCCCTAGTGCAGATTGCAGATACGTGCATTTTCTGAGGCACAAACAGACGTGCACAGTATCATAAGGCGAACACACGTTCATGTCTAGCCAAGTAAATCACCTCAAAGATGCCAAGACAAGATGAAAGCCCTCGTGAGGGGTTTCATGTGCAGATGGGCATGCACTGAATGCTAACAGATTCCTGGCTGCCACGATGAGGCCACGAGAAATAATGAGGCTTCGTTTCAAAGCGTGTGCACCAAATGAAAGGCTCGTGAATGCAAGCCTTACCTAAAAAGAGAAATCATTGTAATAACTATAATAGCATGTGTCCGGTCTGCCAACTGTTAACGGACTCATTTTGTCGGTCTTCAGATATGCCTGCCACACAATGGAAGGGAATATCTTTGCATAGAAATGAAGACTTCAAAGGACATTTTACAGCGACACTGATTGGATCATAATGTATCTGAGCAGTCCACATTAAAACAGAGCCAACAAAGCTCGTGCTACGACTAAATGTAGGATTTCTACTGATCTTCCTCACAATGTCATACCTGTTTGTCCAAAAACTCGCGTGTATCCTTCTCTATGTGTCCTTCATACAAATTGGTGGTCAGACTCATCAGACCCATCTTTGACAGACCAAAGTCAGTCAGCTTGATGTGGCCCATGGAGGTAATCAGGAGGCTGAGAACACACACAGCAGGGTTAGGGGTAAGGAGCAGCATTTGCATCATCTCTGCAACAATCTGAAGAAAACTCAGCTGCCCTACTTGTCAGGCTTGAGGTCACGGTGCACAATGCCATAGTTGTGTAAGTACTCCAGAGCAAGGACTGTCTCAGCAAAGTACATGCGCGCCATCTCCACAGGCAGCGCCCCAATGTTCTTCAGCAGAGTAGCGCAGTCCCCACCTGCCAACACAGTTCATTGTCTCATGAATCGTTAGTTACCATGAATGTCTCCAGGTACCTCTTGACCCAGGCTATTTTGGATTAGATTAAGGGGACTGTGCAACAAACACTATAGAAAGCAGAAAGCATGTAAGTTTGAGTGGGGTTTGGTGGATTATGACATCTTGCATTGGACATTCAAGGATATTTGGCATATTACTTTTATTAAGAATATATTTGTGTCTGATGAAATACCTGAAACAGTAAAATGCATGACTGTAAAGAAAATGATACCTTTAACTGTAAAAAGTCAGCAATTACCGTAGTTAGTAGTTGTATTGGGTTGTTTGTCATGGTGGCAGCATGGCTCCAGAAGTATATTACGAATCTTGGTTTGGTGATTTTTAGGGATGCACGATATTGGACTTTTGGACGATATCCAATATGCCGATATTTTAAAACTCGTGTAAGATAACCGATATCGAAACCGGTATTAAAGCTGAAAAAAGTAAGCAGTCATTGCAAATAGCAGTTTAATTATCTGTTCCTGACACTTTGAAAAATAGGGTTGGGAAAAATATCAGTACACTAAAATATTGCAATATTTTTAAATGCCGATACCAAAGTGATATTTCAAAGAGGGGTTTCGATCTATTTTATTTACAAAATCTCGTGAGATTTTGTCATTTTGTCACAAAATCTCACAATATTTCGTGAATTCTCACGAGATTTCATAACAGAACGATGAAATATCACGAGATTTTGTTAGAAAAATAGATCAATACCACATTTTAAAGGCATATGCCACCTCTGGGTGAAATTGAGCCTCCCCCCGCAGTCACCTGAGTTGGACAAGTGGGCAGAAGTGTTTTCTAATCGACCCAGTTATTCTCTGAATCTCGTAGCACTGACTTTAGCTTAGCTTAGCATAGTTGCCGTAATCGGGTGGTTTCTAATAGCATCACTTGGCGAAAGTGAACTAATTAACTCGAATTTTTTTCCAATTACGGGGGCACCCTACATGCATACTGATACAGATCCTCACCTTCCACATATTCCATGACCATACAGAGGTGCCGGCGAGTTTCAAAGGAACAGAACATGGAGACCACAAAGGGATTCTCCGCAAAGGTGAGGATGTCTCTCTCCACAAAGGCCTGCTGGATTTGGTTCCTCAGGATCAGATTTTGCTTGTTAATCTTCTTCATGGCAAACCGCTGACGTGTCTCCAGATGGCGCACCAAGTAAACAGCACTAGTTCACACCAACACACACAGAAGCGACAAACAGATGCATTACTTTCTATTTTCTTTGCCTTTGTGCTGCTTAGAAAATGTATTCTTAATAACAGAATGAAAGATCCTACAGTAGGCGGCTCACCCATACGCTCCATTACTGATCAGCTTGATGGTCTGGAAATCTGCTTCTCCTGGTGGTTTCATCGCTCTAATTTTACCCTGTGGATCAGAAACCACCACGAGGAGACTGAACATGATCATTTGCATAAAAAATCAGTAAAGCATGAGCACTTTAAACATTTATTCCATGTGTTTATCATTTCTGTCACCATGTAACTTTATCTTTGCTGCTACACATTGTGGTTTACACCCTCTCCTCTTCCTCTTTTTAATCATCCCTTTTTTTTTTTAACAGTTTCATTTTGTCTGTTGGAGGCCTGCCCAGTGCTAGAGGCTGGGTTTCAGAGGGGGGGATATCCTGTTTTCAGAGCGTCAGCATGAATTAGCTAAATTAGATGAATCAAAGCAGGCATGCCAAGTCATTAGAAGATGAGACAGACATTTTCACTGAGGGCAACAACATTTCAGCAAGTGTGACGTAATGCTGTCTGGAGAAAGGAAGAAAAGCGCTGGAGTCAAGAGAAGTGGCCAGACGGGGGTTATTTTGGACCTCACCTCTGTCGAGTCATCTGTTTCTGGGGTTACCGGCCCCTCGCTGTCATAGCTCTCCAGGTTCACCATGTCTGATGAAGAAACGCCCAGTTAGAGCAGCCAGAGCATGTTTCTTTTCTAATAAGACTGATTTTGATCTCATTCATTCATTCATTTATTCATTCATTCATTCATTCATTCATTCATTCATTCGTTCGTTCATTCATTCATTCATTCATTCATTCACCTTCAATTGGGTCTCTGGTCAGCCCCAGCTGGCTGATGATGTAACGAGGGATGTCTGTTTTCATCAGATGGCCCTCCTTGGCGTGGTCCTCTGCTGCCTCCAGTAGATGGTAAAACTCCTCAGGATTAAACTCCTGCAGATTGACATTCTGCGTTTACTACTTGCTACTAAGTACTTTATGTATATAGCACCTTTCACGCACAGCCGCAACTCAGAGGGATTTTTTTTAAAAAATAGTTTAAAACAATGAGTTAAAAACAATGAACTGATAAATACATAAATGAACTAGTAAACAGAGTAAAACAATGCTTTAAAAGAGGACATTAACTGATCACATGCTGCTATATGGTTGACTTTAAACTGGCTATAATTTATAGCCGTGAGAATTTAACCTCTCACGGTAACATTTTGGACAGAAATTGCAGTTTTGTTATTTACTGCTTTTATTTACCTCATTGATATCACAGAAGAAATGGTATTATTTCTCATTTGCAATACTGGACTAGCTCCTTTAAACAGTGCTGTTAAAATCCTGCTTGCTTGGAAAAGGACATATTCATAAGTGCAGTTCCAGCTTCCAAACCACATTTTGGTCATTTTTGTGCTGAGTTGAAGAATTTTACTCAGTCCCAGAGGCAAGGTTAAAAACAACAACGCTATTGAGCCTCACCAGATTTTTAAAAATTATTCGGAAATCACGAAGTAGACTCACATCAGATAGATAAATTTACCATATCATGCTGGAGTACTGCACAATAATTTTTTTGTTTATTTGGGTTTTCTTTCCTTTCTGTTTGATGTTTGTTTTGCCTTTATCTATTTTTATTGTTTAAAGGCATATGCCGCCTCTGGGTGAAAATCAGCCTCCCCCGCAGTCCCCTGAGTTGGACAAGTGGGCAGAAGCGTTTTCTAGCCGACCCAGTCATTCTCTGAATCTGGCAGCACTGACTTTAGCTTAGCTTAGCAACTAGCACCACTTGGCGAAAGGGAACGAATTAACTCGAGATTTTTCCAATTATGTTTTGTGACCCGCACATCCTGATCAAGTCCAAATGACAAGCCGAATTCACATCAAAGGACTGACTAGGCGGCATTCAATAGGGGAACTATATGCCGTGGAAGTACAGGCCAATCACAGGCGAAGCAGCGCGAATAGATCTGCCAGGGTGCAAGGTCAGCGTGCATGAGTCTCACCTGGGAGTCTGGGGATCAAATCCTGCCCGGGCCCTCCGTTGCAAACCTTGCCACACTACTATCTGCGCTGCTTCGCCTGGGCTTGGCCTCTACTTTCACAGCAAATAGCCTCCCCTATTGAGATCGCTCGCTTATTCAGTCCTTTGATGTGTCTCTGGCTTTGTCATTTAGACTTGATCAGGATGTGCGGGTCACAAAACATAATTGGAAAAATCTCGAGTTAATTCGTTCCCTTTCGCCAAGTGGTGCTAGTTGCTAAGCTAAGCTAAAGTCAGTGCTGCCAGATTCAGAGAATGAGTGGGTCGGCTGGAAAACGCTTCTGCCCACTATGTCTAACTCAGGGGACTCCAAAGGGGGAGGCTAAATTTCTCCCAGAGGTGGCATATGCCTTTAAGTTAACTTTTTTTTATCTTCTTCTATGCTGCATTAAGTAAACATGGGTTCAAAGGCTTGTGAATCCTTTTGAATTTTCCATATTTCACCATTAATATGGTCTAAAGCATCATCAGACTTTTACTCAAAATCAGTCTACATGTGGAGAAGCAGATTAAACCTCTTCTTTATCTTTTCCCCACAGTGAATCATCTGCCTCCATCTGACCAAACCTCTTCATCTGCATCGACTAAGTTCCCCCAGCTTCTTTCATCATATCCATAAATCTCTTCTTTGGGCTTCCTCCAGGCCTCCTGCCCGGTAGTTCCAACCTCTGCATCCTTCTGCTGATACATTCACTATCCCTCCTCTGTACATGCTCAAACCCTCTCAGCCAGGTCTCTCTGACTATGTCTCCAAAACATCCAACATGTGCTGTCCCTCTGATGTATGCTGATCCTGGACACCCTCATCCCTTCCAAAGAGAACCACATCATTTTAATCTTTGCTACCTCCAGTTCTGCCCCGTCTTTTCCATTAGGGCTGTTCCCTCCAAACCGTGCAACACTGCATCAACATCTTGTGCAACTTTCTTTTTATTCATGGTGACATTCTTTTGTGACACATCACACCAGAGAAACAGATTAAAAAATCTTTAAAAAAAATACTACACCTGGCCAATTATCATTAGAGGAAAATGATCCCATACTGCAAATCTGTGTATGCGGTGTGGACCCTTTCTGCAGCATTACCTGCACCACACATTTCAAGTAACAATGATAACCCCAGCACACCTGCATTGGAGAGAAAATTTTACCCATTTCCTCGTACAGAATAAGTAAAACTCAGGGATGTTGATGTGTTTCTTTATACAAACTACTCACTTTAGGTTACTTCACAATATTTACTTATATGATCAAGATCAAGGCTGAAGCGCTGTGCTGAGTTTTCTTGCTGCATGACCCAGTTTCTCATTCAGTTCAAC